>CM060306.1:121601457-121646457 GCA_030674185.1 Monoplex corrugatus | reverse complement strand
TCAACATACTGGACTACAGGTCACCATGGTCAAGAGGTTAGCGTAACGGACTAGTGACATGAGGATCTTGGGTTCACACACCTCAAAAAAATCCTTGTGAGATACTTCAACTAAAATTGCCATATTACAACTCCTACGTTCTGTCAACTTTGCTGTACAGCTGTGAAACATAGCACCTGAAAACGAAGCGAAGAGAGGAACCCCCGACTCCCTGGACTTACAGTGCCTACACAAGATCTTGGGCATCAAATGGACAGACGTTGTGACAAACGATGAAGTAAGGTCAAGAAGCAAACAGATCCCAGTCACCAACATCATCTGCAAACGTCCAGTGAATTGTCCGGGCCATGCCGCTAGTCTGCCGTCTTCCACACCTGCCAACCATGTCCTGAACTGGAACACAGGAGAACAGTGGAGGAGGGGGAGGTGAAAACCAAAAAATGACCTGGCACAAGACGGTTGACAGGGACATAGAACTGGTGGATAGACGGTGGAGTGATGTCATGAGACTCTTTGCCGAATGGGTCGCTCTTGTTGTCTCAGCCATCATCGCACGAGGCGGGAGCAATTAGTGTCGTAAAATATTTCAGCTCAGACCATGTGCTACTCGTAGCTCAGCGCACTTTCGGTTCTTTAGGAAGAATCCGATGATAGCATCGGTATCTCACGGTGCAAACCAGAATGTTTTTATTAAGGCTTCTTTGAGCAACATTCTTATAGTTAGTCCTCAAATACTCTGAGAGTGGTGGGATTTTAAACTCAACAGAACAGAACAGAACAGAACAGAACAGAACAGAACAGAACAGAACAGAGCAGAACAGAACAGAACAGACCAGACCAGACGAACAGAACAGAACAGAACAGAACAGAACAGAACAGAACAGAACAGAGCAGAACAGAACAGAACAGACCAGACCAGACGAGCCTCATCCTCTTTAAGGATCTGTGAGAGGCTGTGTAGACAGATGGGACAGAGGTAGCACGAACATCATTGGTTGGTATGTTATGGTGTTGCTGGTGACGCTTGTGGACGTGACCCTAACTATGTCCATACACCCTGAAGAAACGTGCGTTGCGGGTGGATGGTCTGAGCGAGTCAAAAGGTTAAACAGCTCGTCCCATAACGCTGTAGACATAGGGGAGTGAAGTGGTAGAGATCTCAACTTTTTCAGGACCAGCATTATAAGGGAGGTGTCCATCTCCTCTATCTCCATGCTTTACTTTCCCCAAGTTTAGACAGTAAGGTACCCGTTGACAGCTGGGTAGACTGGAGGACACGCGCACAACTTAAACAATTTTTTTAAAGGATCATCGCACTGAGAAGATTATATCTGTGCTCACCTTTTTCTTTCTGTCTTTCCTTGTTTTTCCTTTATTTTTTCCCTCTTCCTACGCCACTTAATAGAGCCACAGAAGTTGGAACAGTTCTTACAGTGCGATGATGATGATGACGACACTGGGGGATGATTAGCATGATACTATGGAGCTCCATTTAGGATTGAGACTGCGTGGCAGGGCTGTACTTACGTTTACTATCATAATATATCCAGGCGTCAACCAGGCCCGGGAGATACAGACACCTGCGGTGTTGGTCAGGATATTTCAACAACACCCTCAATGGTGCATCTATCCATGAAGTCAGTGAGACTCGATTGTGTGGTCCCAGTTTCTTCAATGAGCCCATATCACGCTCAACTCCGCGTAGGAGCCGGTTAGAGCCCGAAAAATCCCACAACGATTTTTTTAAGGGATTGATGGGGATTCGAACCCACAACCTTCCAGCCTGTAGTCCGTTACGCTAACCACTACAGCATGACGCATTGTTTTGTTTCAGCGAGTACAGACGCATGCAGTCAGGCTATAAGGAGAGCGCTATACCTGTGCGCCACCGTGTATCCAACTGAAACAAAGCTTTGACTGTGCCGTAAATAAAGATACACATCGCCTGTCTTGACGGAGCAGGAAATTTACTGTGATCATGCGCTTTGGGCAGTTAAGAGGGCTGACGACATTAAACAGCAAACTTAGTGTGATCAGCAGAAGGCTGACGGCGCTATAGATTGTGTTCCTTGTCCTTTTCCTTTCAAGAAGCCTGTCACTTTGGGTCATGCATGATGTACGGGTTGTTGGTCCAGCCTGGCTCAACACTCCAAGGTCTTTTTGTTTATAGGCCTGAATGGATAGAGACAGCGGGCTGGTCGGCTTTTTGATAATGTTGTGTTGCTTTTGAAGCTTGTGGACGTGACACATAATGGTGTACATACAGCATGACGTGACCCATAATGGTGTACATACAGGCTGTGGACGTGACCCATAATGGTGTACATACAGCCTGTGGACGTGACCCATAATGGTGTACATACAGCCTATGGACGTGACCTATAATGGTGTACATACAGCCTGACGTGACCCATAATGGTGTACATACAGCCTGTGGACGTGACCCATAATGGTGTACATACAGCCTATACAGCCTATGGACGTGACCTATAATGGTGTATATACAGTCTGTAGACGTGACCCATAATGGTGTACCTACAGTCTGACGTGACTCATAATGGTGTACATACAGCCTGTGGACGTGACTCATAATGGTGTACATACAGCCTGTGGACGTGACCATAATGGTGTACATACAGCCTGTGGACGTGACCTCATAATGGTGTACATACAGCCTGTGGACGTGACCCATAATGGTGTACATACAGCCTGTGGACGTGACCCATAATGGTGTACATACAGCCTGTGGACGTGACTCATAATGGTGTACATACAGTCTGTGGACGTGACCCATAATGGTGTACATACAGCCTGTGGACGTGACTCATAATGGTGTACATACAGCCTGTGGACGTGACCCATAATGGTGTACATACAGCCTTTTTGAAAGCTGTGACCCATAATGGTGTACATACAGCCTGTGGACGTGACCTATAATGGGTGTACATACAGCCTATGGAACTGACGTGACCTATAATGGTGTACATACAGCCTGTGGACGTGACCCATAATGGTGTACTATACAGCTGGACGTGACTCATAATGGTGTACATACAGCCTGTGGACGTGACTCATAATGGTGTACATACAGCCTTGGACGTGACCCATAATGGTGTACATACAGCCTGTGGACGTGACCATAATGGTGTACATACAGCCTGTGGACGTGACCCATAATGGTGTACATACAGCCTGTGGACGTGACCATAATGGTGTACATACAGCCTGTGGACGTGACTCATAATGGTGTACATACAGCCTGTGGACGTGACCCATAATGGTGTACATACAGCCTGTGGACGTGACTCATAATGGTGTACATACAGCCTGTGGACGTGACCCATAATGGTGTACATACAGCTGTGGGCGTGACCCATAAGGTGTACATACAGTCTGTGGACGTGACCATAATGGTGTTTAACATACACCTGTAACGTGACCCATAATGGTGTACATACAGTCTTGGACGTGAATACACAATGGTGTACATACAGTCTGTGGATCGTGCACCAATAACGGTGTACATGCAGTCTGTGGACGTGACCCATAATGGTGTACATACAGCCTGTGGACGTGACCATAATGGTGTACATACAGTCTGTGGACGTGACCCATAATGGTGTACATACAGCCTGTGGACGTGACCATAATGGTGTACATACAGTCTGTGGACGTGACCCATAATGGTGTACATAAGCCTGTGGACGTGACCCATAATGGTGTACTTACGTCTGTGGACGTGACCATAACGGTGACATACAGCCTGTGGATGGACCCAAATGGTGTACATACAGCCTGTGGACGTGACCTATAATGGTGTACATACAGTCTGTAGACTGACCCATAATGGGGTACATACAGCCTGTGGACGTGACCATATGGTGTACATACAGCCTGTGGATGTGACCCATATGGGGTACATACAGCCTGTGACGTGCCTATAATGGTGTACATTCAGTCTGTAGACTGACCCATAATGGTGTACATACAGCCTGTGGACGTGACCTAATGGGTACATCAGTCTGTGGACGTGACCCATAATGGTGTACATAAGCTGTGACGTGACCATAATGGTGTACATACAGTCTGTGGACGTGACCCATATGGTGTACATACAGCTGTGGACGTGACCATAATGGTGTACATACAGCTGTGGACGTGACCCAAATGGTTGTCATACATCTGTGACGTGAACCATAATGGTGTAATACAGCCTGTGGACGTGACCATAATGTGTACAACAGCTGGGACGTGACCCATAATGGTGTAATACAGCCGTGGACGTGACCATAATGGTGTACTACAGTCTGTGGACGTGACCCATAATGGTGTAATACAGCTGTGGACGTGACCCATAATGGTGTACATACAGCCTTAGCTGGAGTGACCCATAATGGTGTACATACAGCCTATGGACGTGACCTTAATGGTGTACATACAGTCTGACGTGACCCATATGGTGTACATACAGCCTGTGGACGTGACCATAATGGTGTACATCAGCCTGGACGTGCCATAAGTTATACAGCCTATGGACGTGACCTATAATGGTGTAATATACAGTCTGTGGACGTGACCCATATGTGTACTACAGCTGACGTGACTCATAATGGTGTACATACAGCCTTGACGTGACTCATATGGTGTACAGCAAAGTTGGACGTGACCATAATGGTGTACATACAGCCTGTGGACGTGACCTATAATGGTGTACATACAGCCTGTGGACGTGACCCATATGGTGTACATACAGCCGTGGACGTGACCCATAATGGTGTACATACAGCCTGTGAAGTGACCATAATGGTGTACATCAGCTGTGGACGTGAACCATAATGGTGTACATACAGCTACCTGGACGTGACCATAATGGTGTACATACAGCCTGTGACGTGACCCATAATGTGTACTACTTACGGCCTAGTGTACATGCCTATGGACGTGACTATAATGGTGTAATAAGTCCTGTGAGCGTGACCCATAATGGTGTACATACAGCTGTGGACGTGACCATAATGTGTACATACAGCCTGTGGACGTGACCCATAAGGTGTACATACAGCCTGTGGACGTGACCCATATGGTGTACATACAGCCTGGGTGACTACATAATGTGGTCTATAATGCTGTGGACGTGACCCATAAGGTGTACATACGCCGTGGACGTGACCCATAATGGTGTACTACAGCCTGTGGACGTGACTCATAATGGTGTACATACAGCCTGTGGACGTGACCCATAATGGTGTACATACAGCCTGGACGTGACCATAATGGTGTACATACAGCCTGTGGACGTGACCATAAAGGTGTACATACAGCCTGTGGACGTGACCATAATGGTGTACATACAGCCTGTGGACGTGACCATAAGGGTACATACAGCTGTGGACGTACCCATAGGTGTAATACGCTGTGGACGTGACCCATAGGTGTACATACAGCTGTGACGGACCATACGGTGTACATACAGTGGGACGTGACCATATGGTGTACATACAGCCTGTACGTGACCATAAGGTGTACATACACTGTGGACTGACATATGTGTACATACAGCCTGTGGAGTACCATAAGTGTACTAGTGTTAGTGACATACGCTGTGGGACATATGTGGACTGACCTTGGTGTAATACAGCCTGTGGACGTGACCATAATGGTGTACATCGCCTTGGACGTGACCATATGGTGTAATACAGTCTGTGACGTGACCCATAATGGTGTACATACAGTCTGACGTGACCATAATGGTGTACATACAGCCTGTGGACGTGACCATAATGGTGTAAACAGCTGTGGACGTGACCCATAATGGTGTCATACAGCCTGTGGACGTGACCCATAATGGTGTACTGCTGGAGTGACATATGTGACATACCCCTGGGACTACAATGTGACTACATTGTGGATTGACCTTGAGTACATTTCGCCTGTGGACGTGACTATATGGTGTACATACAGCCTGTGACGTACCCATATGGTGTACAAACAGCCTGTGGACGTGACTAAGGTGTACATACAGCGTGACGTGACCCATAATGGTTACATACAGCCTGTGGACGTGACTAATGGTGTACATACAGCCTGTGGACGTGACCCATAATGGTGTATAACAGCCTGTGACGTGACCTAAGTCATAGCTGACTACCATATGAGTGACATACAGCCTGTGGATGACCCATAAGTTCATACAGCTGTGGACAGTATATAAGGTTGAACGTACCTACGTGACATAATGTGGACTACCCTAGGGTGACATAATGTGTAACGCCTGACGTGACATAATGTGTGACATCGCCTAAGGTGCATAGGTGACACCCTAAGGTTAATATCTTGCGTGGACGTGACATAAGTTGTACACCTGGGCTACCTTGACTAAATGTACATACAGCCGTGGACGTGACCAATGGTGTACATACAGTCTGGGACGTGACCATACGGTGTCATCGCTGTGGGACCCATAATGGTGTAATACAGCCTGTGGACGTGACCCATAATGGTGTACATACAGCTGTGGACGTGACCCATTGGTACATACAGCCTTGGACGTGACCCATAATGGTGTACATACAGCCTGTGGACGTGACCCATAATGGTGTACATACAGCCTGTGGACGTGACCCATAATGGTGTACATACAGCCTGTGGACGTGACTCATAATGGTTGTTACATACAGGTTCCTGTGGACGTGACCCATAATGGTGTACATACAGCCTGTGGGACAGTGACCATAATGGTGTACATACAGCCTGTGGACGTGACCCATAATGGTGTACATACAGCCTGTGGACGTGACCCATAATGGTGTACATACAGCCTGTGGACGTGACCCATAATGGTGTACATACAGCCTGTGGACGTGACCCATAATGGTGTACATACAGCCTGTGGACGTGACCCATAATGGTGTACATACAGTGTGGACGTGACCATAATGGTGTACATACAGCCTGTGGACGTGACACATAATGGTGTACATACAGCCTGTGGACGTGACCATAATGGTGTACATACAGTCTGTGGACGTGACCCATAATGGTGTACATACAGCCTGTGGACGTGACCCATAATGGTGTACATACAGTCTGTGGACGTGACCCATAATGGTGTACATACAGCTGTGGACGTGACCCATAATGGTGTACATACAGCCTGTGGACGTGACCCATAATGGTGTACATACAGCCTGTGGACGTGACCATAATGGTGTACATACAGCCTGTGGACTGGACCATAATGGTGTACATACAGCCTGTGACGTGACCCATAATGGTGTAATAAGCCTGTGGACGTGACCATATGGTGTACATACAGCCTGTGACGTGACCATAATGGTGTACATACAGCCTGTGGACGTGACCATAATGGTGTACATACAGCCTGTGGACGTGACCATAATGGTGTACATACAGCCTGTGGACGTGACCCATAATGGTGTACATACAGCCTGTGGACGTGACCATAATGGTGTACATACAGCCTGTGGACGTGACCCATAATGGTGTACATACAGCCTGTGGACGTGACCATAATGGTGTACTACAGCCTGTGGACGTGACCCATAATGGTGTACATAAGCTGTGACGTGACCCATAAGTGTACATACAGTGACGTGACCAAAGGTGTACATACAGTCTGTGACTGACAGTGTACATACAGCTGTACGTGACCTAATGTGTACATACAGCCTGTGGACGTGACCATAATGGTGTAATACAGCTGTGGACGTGACCATAATGGTGTATACGCTGTGACGTGACCCATATGGGTACATACAGCCTGTGGACGTGACCCATAATGGTGTACATACAGCCTGTGGACGTGACCCATAATGGTGTACATACAGCCTGTGGACGTGACCCATAATGGTGTACATACAGCCTGTGGACGTGACCATAATGGTGTACATACAGCCTCGTGGACGTGACCATAATGGTGTACATACAGTCTGTGGACGTGACCCATAATGGTGTACATACAGTCTGGACGTGACCCATAATGGTGTACATACAGTCCTGTGGACGTGACCATAATGGTGTACATACAGCCTGTGGACGTGACCATAATGGTGTACATACAGCTGTGGACGTGACCATAATGGTGTACATACAGCCTGTGGACGTGACCCATAATGGTGTACATACAGCCTGTGGACGTGACCCATAATGGTGTACATACAGCCTGTGGACGTGACCATAATGGTGTACATACAGCCTGTGGACGTGACCATAATGGTGTACATACAGCCTGTGGACGTGACCCATAAGGTGTACATACAGCCTGTGGACGTGACCCATAATGGTGTACATACAGTCCTGTGGACGTGACCCATAATGGTGTACATACAGCTGTGGACGTGACCCATAATGGTGTACATACAGTCTGTGGACGTGACCCATAATGGTGTACATACAGCCTGTGGACGTGACCATAATGGTGTACATACAGCCTGTGGACGTGACCCATAATGGTGTACATACAGCTGTGGACGTGACCCATAATGGTGTACATACAGTTGACGTGACCATAATGGTGTACATACAGCCTGGGACGTGACCATAATGTACATACAGCCTTGGACGTGACTCATAATGGTGTACATACAGCCTGTGGACGTGACCCATAATGGTGTACATACAGTCTGTGGACGTGACCCATAATGGTGTTATACAGCTGTGACGTGACCATATGGTGTACATACAGCTGTGGACGTGACCCATAATGGTGTACATACAGTTGGGCGTGACCATATGGTGTACATACAGCTGTGGACTGACCCATAATGTGTACATACAGCTGTGGACGTGACCCTAATGGTGTACATACAGCTGTGGACGTGACATAGGTTGTACATACAGCTGTGGACGTGACCATAATGGTGTACATACAGCCTGTGACGTGACCATAATGGTGTACATACAGTCTGGACGTGACCATAATGGTTACATACAGCCTGTGACGTGACCATTTTTTTTTTTTTTTTTTTTTTTTTTTTTTTTTTTTTTTTTTTTAAAAAAAAAAAAAAAAAAAAAAAAAAAAAAAAAAAAAAAAAAAATACATACAGCTGTGGACGTGACCCATAATGGTTGTACATACAGCCTGTGGACGTGACCATAATGGTGTACATACAGCCTGTGGACGTGACCCATAATGGTGTACATACAGTCTGTGGACGTGACCCATAATGGTGTACATACAGCCTGTGGACGTGACCCATAATGGTGTACATACAGCTGTGGACGTGACCCATAATGGTTTTACATACAGTCTGCGTGCACATATGGTGACATCGTGACTGACCATAATGGTGTACATACAGCCTGTGGACGTGACCCATAATGGTGTACATACAGTCTGTGGACGTGACCATAATGGTGTACATACAGCTGTGGACGTGACCATAATGGTGTACATACAGTCTGTGGACGTGACCCATAATGGTGTACATACAGTCTGTGGACGTGACCCATAATGCCCATAATGGTGTACATACAGTCTGTGGACGTGACCCATAATGGTGTACATACAGTCTGTGGACGTGACACATAATGGTGTACATCAGCCTGTGGACGTGACCTATAATGGTGTACATACAGCCTGTGGACGTGACCCATAATGGTGTACATACAGTCTGTGGACGTGACCTATAATGGTGTACATACAGTCTGTGGACGTGGCCCATAATGGTGTACATACAGCCTGTGACGTGACCATAATGGTGTACATACAGCTGTGGACGTGCCCATAATGGTGTACATACAGCTGTAGGACGTGACCCATAATGGTTACATACAGCCTGTGGACGTGACCCATAATGGTGTACATACAGTCTGTGGACGTGACCCTATAATGGTTACATACAGCCTGTGGACGTGAACCCATAATGTGTACATACAGTCTGTGGACGTGACCCATAATGGTGTACATACAGTCTGTGGACGTGACCCATAATGGTGTACATACAGCCTGTTGACGTGACCCTTAATGGTGTACATATAGCCTGTGTACGTGACCCATAATGGTGTACATACAGTTGACGTGACCCATCAGATCAACATGTGTGCGGATCTGCCAGTGTTTAAACCACCTTCGCGTGCATACGCATGTTGAACATCAACTATGCACGTTAAAGATCCTGTTACTTATGTCAATGGCTCATCATCATCATCATCATCATCATCATCATCATCATCACATCATCATCATATGTGCCCTGCCGCATGGCGTTGGTGATCACGGCCCTCCATACGAATCTATCCCTTGTCGTTGGAAGTACATCTCCCACCCTGTCTGTCCTCAGCCACCCTGCAAGTCCTTCCAATATTTTCTCCCTGGGTCTACCTGGTGTTCTGTTTCCCTCCAGCTTTCCTGTATTGACCAGGTGCTCTAATTCCCCTGTCAGTGGCTGGCTGATGAAAACATGGACACACCCATCGAGGACGGAATATGCAGACTGTGCACAAACATACAGCCTGCACAATGTGGGTAAAAACAAGCATCGCAAAGCAATGCGAAAACCAAGAAACAAAGCATTTTGTTGAATAAACTTTTTTGTTGTTGTTCACTTTTTGCTCCACATGAAACGGACACCAAACATACAAAAATGGCTTCCAAAAACGATAAAAAGAAAATCATGTAGATATGAAAAGACATCACCGACATACAAACTCCATACAGCATACAGACACACATAATTCCATATTATACATTGGAGGTTCAAGAAACAAAGCAGAAAAAACACCGCCACCCCCCCCAAAAAAAAAACAACCCCACACACAAAAACAATAACAATAACAAACAAACAAACAAAAAACAAACGACCCCCCCCCCCCCAAAAAAAAAAAAAAAAAAATCTCTCTCCTCTTTCTCCTCCACCATCACACACACACACACACACACACACACACACACACACACACACACACACACACACAC
This sequence comes from Monoplex corrugatus, assembly GCA_030674185.1. Classification (NCBI taxonomy): domain Eukaryota; kingdom Metazoa; phylum Mollusca; class Gastropoda; order Littorinimorpha; family Ranellidae; genus Monoplex; species Monoplex corrugatus. The sequence goes on along the minus strand of CM060306.1, from coordinate 121,635,521 downwards.
CACACACACACACACACACACAACACACACACACACACACACACACACACACACACACACACACACACACACACACACACCACACACACACACACACACACACACACACACACACACACACACAACACACACACACACACACACACACACACACACACACACACACACACACACACAACCAAAACTAGCCTGTCCGCTGTGTCCATCTTAATGCTCCAATCATTCTAGCGGTGTCAGTGTTCAATAGATTCCGTTTTCTCCTCCCAGTTCAAAGACCTTGTCAATGCACAGTGTTTAGTGCAGGTCACGGACTCTGCCCAGGTTATTTCTGGCAGATTTGGAAGGAGCACATAATCTGATGGACTGAAATAAATAGGTCTCTCCACATTCTGTCCATTATCTTTTCTCCCCGGTTGCTGTCCGTTGTGCAATTTAAAAAAGTGTGCACCGACAGAGGACAAAAATTCCGTTCACTAGTGTAAAAATCATAATAGATAACAAGGAAATAAAATGAGACACAAAGTTAAAAGAACAGTGAGGGGGGAGAGAGAGGGAAGGAGGGGATACGGACAGAGTGAGAGAGACAGACAGACAGACAGGCAGGCAGACAGACAGACAGACAGACACAGAGGGACAGAAAGACAGTCAGACACACACAAACAGAGTGAGAAGAGAGAGAGAGAGAGAGAGAGAGAGAGAGAAGAGAGAAGAGACAGAGACAGACAGACAGAGACAGAGAGACACAGACAGACGGAGACAGAGACAGACAGACAGAGACAGAGAGACACAGAGAAACAGACAGACGGAGTCAAAGAGAGACAGAGAGACAGAGACACAGAGAGTCATAGAAAGAGATAGAGAGACAAAGAGAGAGAGAGACACACAAGAGAGGAGAGACAGACAGAGACATACACACACACATAGAGAAGAAAGAGAGAGACAGAGAAATAAAGAGAGACAGACAGAGACAGAGAGAGACAGAGACAGGGACAGAGAGAGAAAGAGACCGGGACAGAGAGAGACAGAACAGAGAGACAGAGACAGGCAGAGAGACAGACAGACAGACACACACACACATAGAGAAGAAAGAGAGAGACAGAGAAATAAAGAGAGACAGACAGAGACAGAGAGACAGAGAGACAGAGAGAGGGACAGAGAGAGACAGGGACAGAAAGAGACAGAGAGACAGAGACAGGCAGAGAGAGAGACACACACACACAGAGACAGACAGACAGACAGAGACAGAGACAGACACACACACACACACACACACACGACAGACAGACAGACAGAGACAGAGACAGACACACACACACACACACAGAGACAGACAGACAGACAGAGACAGAGACAGACACACACACACACACACATAGAGAAAGAAAGAGGGAGACAGAGAAATAGAAACAGACAGACAGACAGAGACAGATAGAAAGAGACAGGGACAGAGAGAGACAGAGACATAGACAGACAGACACACACACACACATAGAGAAAGAAAGAGGGAGACAGAGAAATAGAAACAGACAGACAGACAGAGACAGATAGAAAGAGACAGGGACAGAGAGAGACAGAGACATAGACAGAGAGAGAGAGACAGGCATAGAGAGAAAGAGAGAGAGAGAGACAGACAGACAGACTGACAGAGAGAGCTGTCCACAAAACAACAGATCAACAACTGAAAGCAAAAGGTGACATCACCTGTCCATCCAGACCGTGTGAGACAGGTGAGGAGAGTGCAGAAACAGGACAGATAGGGCACACCATTTGAATTACTGCTGACATCGCGTGCAGCCACCGGACACGCCATTCAAACCGACAAACCCTTAGGACAGATGAAAGGAATGGGGGTGGGTGGGCGGTATTGATAAGCTCTTTCACTCCCTCACCTGTCCACCAGCTTCCAGCAGTCACTTTACTTCCTCACCCTGTCCACCAGCTTCCAGCAATCACTTCACTCCCTCACCCTGTCCACAGCTTCCAGCAATCACTTCACTCCCTCACCCTGTCCACCAGCTTCCGGCAATCACTTCACTCTCTCACCCTGTCCACCAGTTTCCAGCAATCACTTCACTCCCTCACCCTGTCCACCAGCTTCCAGCAATCACTTCACTCCCTCACCCTGTCCACCAGTTTCCAGCAATCACTTCACTCCCTCACCCTGTCCACCAGTTTCCAGCAATCACTTCACTCCCTCACCCTGTCCACCAGCTTCCAGCAATCACTCCACTCTCTCACCCTGTCCACCAGCTTCCAGCAATCACTTTACTCCCTCACCCTGTCCACCAGCTTCCAGCAATCACTTCACTCCCTCACCCTATCCACCAGCTTCCAGCAATCACTCCACTCTCTCACCCTGTCCACCAACTTCCTGCTTTGCTAGCATGGTTAATTATGCGGGATGCTGATGGCCATAGCGCCAGGGTGCGGGAGTCAAAGGGTTAAATAAGTGTTCTGATTCTGTTTCGTAGTTTTTTCTGGTTCATGTTATCAACTAATAACCCTTTCATTCCCTCATCCTAACAACCAACTGTTAACCCTTTCACTCCCTCACCTTAACCACCAGATTCCTAACCCTTTCTTTCCCTCAGCGTATCCACCAGCTCTCTTAACCCTTTCTCTCCCTGACCACCAGCTGTCTTAACCCCTTCTCTCTCTCACTTTATTCCACCAGCTTCCTGCAGGATAGGGCGAGGGAATCAAAGGGTTAAATGTTTGCTTTGCTGTCATAATTGACAAAGCAGGATGCTGGTGGATAGGCTAAGGGAGTCAAACGATTAAGACGGCTGGTGGATAGGGTGAGGAAATAAAAGGGTAAGACAGCCAGTGGACAGGGAGAGAAAGGGTTAAGGCAACTGGTGGACAGGGTGAGGAAATAAAAGGATTAAGACAGCCAGTGGACAAAGAGAGAAAGGGTTAAGACAACTGGTGGATAGGGACAGGGTGAGAAAGGGTTAAGACAACTGGTGGATAGGGTGAGGGAGTGAAAGGGTTATTGAGGATTATTACTGCAAGACCTACTGACCGACTTTCTGGAGTGTGAGAGAAATCAGGTAACATTGAAAACAAACAAACAAACAACAAACAAACAAACAAACATATTTTTTGACTCAAACACTTGGATGTTATATGATGCTCCGATTCGATGTCTGTTTCCAATACGTTCAGATGGGGGTCAACTGAGTGCAGGTGATTTCGAGTGCAGTTCACCTTATCAACAGATGAGTAAGTCAGCAAGTTGGCATGCACCGACGCACGTACACACACACACGCATGTACACACACACACTCACACACACTTACACTTACACACACACTCACACACACACACACACTCACACACACACACACACACACACACACACACACACACAAACACACACACACACACACACCACACACTCACACACACACACACACACAATTTACTCATTCGTGTTGCAGAATAAGTATCTGCTGTGCTCATTAGCAGACGAAATATAATCTCACTATGCAATCGTTTACAGTCGCGAGATCATGTCCCAGAATGCAATACGACTTCCGCCCAGCAGCGTGAGCAATGTTATCAGTTGAACCTTTGCTCTGGATTAATACAATTTCATTTTGCACACGAATTGTTTCAGGACTGGTGTCTGGTGTTGTTTATTCAACAAGGACACAAATAACTGGCGACGATAATGTTCCTGAATTGTTTTCTATTAAGAACTTACGTGCCATGTTTCAGTTGTTGAACCGGCGTTGTAACGGACAGGCTCAAGTCTCTTGTTCTAGTTTTTCGTGAGTAGATCTAGATCTAGACAGTTTTCAATTTTTTTAAATTGTCTTCTCTCAGATAATGTTTCTGTGGCAATTTAAGCGTTTCATATATCATGAACAAGAAGCCACTGCAGACACCAGATGGAGAGTCTGGGTGGATAAATTAGAAAGTATGGTGTCTGGTCTAGACATAACATGAAACCAAGGGTAGAAATCCTTACTTTTCCATTAAGGTGGAGACGACATTTAGTAGATTTACAAGATAGTTGATTCAATGACTGATGCCTTCAAAAGATGTGAACTTTGTAGACGCTATTGGAAACCTGAACCATTATCAGAAACTTAAAACGTCTTTGACAGCATATTTTACGTCAGAACGAAATACGTCATATGACACATTTAAGTTCAGACGTCAAAAGGTTAGTGAGGGCATCAGAGTGTACAACACAAGATTACATTGGCTGTCTGCTGATTGTGATTTTGATCATCTTGAGAAAGAAATTCTGGCAAGGATGTAGGCCTACCAGGTTCACTTTCTAAAAGAACAGATGGACCAGTCAAGCGGGTAAACCTAGGGCTTCACACTGTAAGGTCTTGGGTTCCATCCGCCTGGAAATTTAAGCTTGGTGGGTAAAGGGTGGAGATTCTTTTCCGTTCTCTTAGGTCAACATATGTGCAGATCTGTTAGTGTTCTAAACCCTCTTCATGTAAATCATGTCATGTCTGGCTTGTAGAAACATGAAAACAAACAGCTTGCACGCCCACTAAAGCATAACACACACACGCATACACACACACACACACACACACACACACACACACACACACACACACACACACACACACGCTAGAAAGAGTGAGAGTAGGAGGGGAAACGGCTTAACTCCAAGGCTATGATGAAAACAGATGTCAAAAAGTTACAAGAAAGGGGGGGGGGGGGGGGGAGAGTTTCTATACTTGCGGTTGTTTGCATCCATTTCAATGTGCGTTTTTCGTTTTTTTGCGTACATGCGTGCGTTTGAACTGGAAGACTATAATAAAAGAAAAATAAAGAACCTGTCTCTGGCACTCTTTTTTGATCCCACCCCTGCCCCCATCCTCTCGTGCACGCGCGCGTGCATGCGCATTTGCTTGCTTGCTTGCTTTAGTCTGTGTTTATGGGAGTACGTAGGTTTGAGCAGGAAACAAACCAACTATAACCGCACCTTAAACTATGTTACGTCTGTCGCCCACCTCCTAATGCATCAGAGAGACTTCAAAACACTTAATTACCTAGGGTTGGTAACATTAAGTCCCACACAGGATTTGTCTTACAGCAACCAGAGGAAAAGAAGAACGTAAAGGAAGCATTAAACAAACCAGGGATTGTGTGTGTGTGTGGGGGGGGGGGGGGGGGGGGTGCGGAGGGAGGCAGGGAGGAGGAGTGGGAGACATGGCAATGCTAATGCTGTGATGGAAACTGATGAGCCGTAACACATACGACATGAAAGAAGTTATTAAAATGAATTGATAACGAAATGAATTTGTAAATAAAATTATCATGTCCATAGGTCACTCGGTCGAGCGCTTTACAAATGCATGAGAGACAAAGGCAGAAAGAGAGAGAGAGGGGGGAGTGAGGAGAGAGAGAGGGAGAGAGAAAGAATGAGAGAGAAGGGGGACAGAGAGAGAGGGGAAGAAAGAGAGAGGGAGGGAGAGAGAGAGAGAGAGAGAGAGCTTTACAAATACATGATAATAATAATATAATAATTACAATATTTATATAGCACAAAATCTTGATAAAATCAAATCTAAGCGCTGAAACACACACACGCGCACGCACGCGCACGCACGCACACACACGCATCGCACGCACGCACACGCACCCACGCACACACACACACACACACACACACACACACACACACACACACGGCTATAAATGGAGAGAAAGAATAAAAACAATGGAAAATTATGAGAGACAAAGGCAAGACACATGGAGAGAGAGAGAGGGGGGGGGGAGAAAGAGTGAGGAGAGAGAGAAGGAAAGAGAAAGAATGAGGGGGGGGGGGGGGACAAAGAGAGAGAGAGTGTAGTGTGTGTGTGTGTGTTTACGTGCCTACATGTTTCGTTCGTTCTTCCTTTTGAAGTCTGCGAACATAATTGGTTTTCGAGAATCTGTGTGTTGAAGTAAGTGCGTCTGAACAGGAAAATTACTATACTAAAACCGCACCTACGATTTTAGCTTTGTCAGCCACCTCCGATCCCATCCTACCATGAACGCGTGCGTGCATTTACTTCTTTTGTTTTTATGTGCGTAAGGGAGTAGTAAGTGCCTTTGAACAGGAAAAATCATCACATTGAAACCGCTCCTTAAATTCTAATTTTCCTCTCCCTCTGTCCCCTGCTCTCGCTACCTCTCTCTCCCCTCCCCACCTGCTGCTTCCTCTATCTTTAAGCGCTGATTGATGTCGCAAGACAGACGGCCAGCTGGGGAAGATACCTGTAGGTGGACAACGAGGCGGCCAGCTGGCCGCGCCCTTCCCTGTCATCTGGCCAAAGGTGAGCACGTGCATCCCGTGTTGCGACACACGCTGTCTGTTAGTGCTGCTGTCACCACGGCTAACAGACACAGTCACACACAGCCATACCCTGTAGTACTGTTGCTGCTGTTAGATGTCAAGTGCAATTCGATCGTCTTCAAGGCCGGGCCCTGTCTCCTTACTTATTAACCCTTTCGCTGCCTCTCCTTCGATCAGCTTTCCAGCAGATGAATAAAAAACGTAGACTAAGTACCTGGAGCACCTGGTCACAACAGGAAAGCTGGAGGGAAAGAGAGCACCAGGTAGACCCTGGGAGAAAATATTGGATGGACTTGCAGAGTGGCTGAAGACAGAGAGGGTGGAAGATGTGTTCGCCGCAACAAGGGATAGAAACAGATGGAAGGCCATGATCGCCAACGTCACGTGGCAAGGCACTTGATGATAATGATAACGATGATGAGACTAAGTAAAACATAGGCTAGGTAGGACCTCAGGACCTGACCTTCTTTTTAAGAGCATGTTAGACTTGCAAGATTAATGGTGAACATGGTTTTAACAGTTGTCTTTTATCTTAACTGGGTTGTCGTTTGAGGTGGTGTTAGCCCTGATATGGCTCTAGTAGTCGGCTGGCTATAAGTGATTGAACTTGACGGTGAACATGGTTTTTAACAGTGTCTTATTTAACTGGGTTGTCGTTTTTGAGTGTGTTAGCCTGATATGCTCGTGTCGGCTGGGCTATAAGTAATATGAACTTGAACGGTGAGCATGATTTTTAACTGTTGTCTTTTATCTTAACTGGGTTGTCGTTTTTGAGGTGGTGCTAGCCCTGATATGGCTCTAGTAGTCGGCTGGGCTATAAGTAATAGAACTTGAACGGTGAGCATGATTTTAACTGTTGTCTTTATCTTACTGGTTGTCGTTTTGAGTGGTGCTACCTGATATGGCTTGTAGTCGGTGGGCTATAAGCAATATGCACTTGAACTTGAGGACCTGGCCAGTCAAGGGTTATGTCCAGCTTAAGGCTTGTGCCATGATCACCATCAAATGCACTGTGACGTTAGTGCATATGGAATTCGTTCCGAGAGCGGAGACGTCATTTTGAGAAACTGAAACTTTCCAGCAGAGAAAAGTTTAGGGTTGCAATTCAGTCGGGAGGGATTCTTTGCACTCGGACAATTCCATATGCGTTGAGTCTGCCAGTGATAAGCTGGCACACTCTATGAGCCTGCGCAAAACATGTGCTGGCAAAGTGTTGAAATGTACAGGAGTGGATGGGAGTGGGGGGTGGGAACTATGAAACACTCAGCTGACAGCACCGGAATGATTTTGAAGGACTGGTGTATGTTCTCTTTTGGACAAAATGATGTTGATCACTTGTGAATATTAAGATCGACAGTGAACAGCTCAGTATTATTGCTGACAGACGGGGATTGAACTCGAAGACATCCGAACTGGAGTTCACAGCTCTTATCAACTGAAGCAGCCAGACTGTTAAAAAGTGAAAGCTGGTAGATAGGGTGAGGAGCTGAACAGATAAACTATTCCAAAGGCCAAGCCCTGGCTGACACAAGAGCTGATTAATGACTGCCAAGTCAGCGGGTGGTCCTTTTTACACACAATATACGAGAGAGGAGAGAGAGAGAGAGAGGGGGGGGGGGGGAGAGAAGATGGAGCCCAGTGTGTAGGTAGGCCATGATTGCTACGAAAGGCGTACTCCAAGTCTTTACTTGCTGATGCCACCTTGTAAAAAGTTTTTTTTTTAAATTAAAAAAAGGGAAAAATACTTATGACGAAATAGAAAAGAAACGGCCTTGCTATTCTCGTCTGCAATTAGCTCCGTTATTAAAACACAGAACTCGGCCCATCTCCAGCAAGCAACGAGGCACGACTGTGTAGGCTTAGCAGACAGAATCAGTGAGGTTGGGATCAGTCATTGCTCCACTAACACATTAACGACTTTGACAGAAAAAAAGAAGAAGAAGAAGAAGAAAAAAAAAATGGCGGCATTGGAAAACGTTGACATTTTCAACCTCCCACAGACCGTGCGTTGAAGTAACCAGAGATAAATGATTGCCAACTGCGTGTCGTAGTTTGGAAGGTCAACATCTCTTGGTGTTTTTGTATACCATCGTTACTTCGCAGCATCATCATCATCATCATTGGATGGTAGGTTGGGACAGTGTCTCTTGTTCGGTGCCCACGTGCTGGCTGACTGTTTATCTCTCTGTCTTGTCTGTCTGTCTGTCTGTCTGTCTGTCTGCACTCTAAGTAGGGGCATTTCTTTTTTCAAAGGACACTTCCTGGGACAAACTGTGGATGTCGCAAGATGGTGTTTAGCCGGAGTGGAAAATCAGGAAGAAAGGGCAATAACTTGCGTGGGAGTGGGTGATGATGTTTGTGGAGGACACGAGTGGTGAAAGACGACACAGTACAGACTGTATGAAATGGGGATTGGCCCACCACTTGTTTTGTACATTGTTTGTTGTTTTGTACATTATTTGTTGTGCCAGTACATTATTTGTTGTGCCAGTACATTATTTGGTTGTACATTATTTGTTGTTTTATTTGTTGTTTTGTACTATTGTTGTGTTTGGTTTTATTTGTTGTTTTGTACATTATTTGTTGTATTTTTGTACAGTATTTGTTGTTGTACATTATTTGTTGTTTTGTACATTATTTGTTGTGTATTATTTGTTGTTTTGTACATTATTTTTTGTGTTGATTTTGTACAGTATTTGTTGTTTTGTACATTATTTGTTGTTTTGTACATTATTTGTTTTGTACATTATTTGTTGTTTTGTACATTATTTGTTGTTTTGTACTTATTTGTTGTTTTGTACATTATTTGTTGTTTTGTTTACAGTATTTGTTGTTTTGTACATTATTTGTTGTTTTGTACATTATTTGTTTTTTGTACATTATTTGTTGTTTTGTACATTATTTGTGTTTTGTACATTATTGTTGTTTTGTACAATTTTGTTTTTTGTACATTGTTTGTTATTGTTTTTGTACATTATTTGTTGTTTTGTACACTAGGTATTTGTTGTTTTTGTACATTATTTGTTTTTGCCAGTACATTAGTTGTTGTTTTGTACATTATTTGTTGTTTTGTACATTATTTGTTGTTTTGTACACTATTTGTTGTTTTGTACACTATTTGTTGTTTTGTACATTATTTGTTGTTTTGTACATTATTTGTTGTTTTGTACATTATTTGCTGTTTTGTACATTATTCGTTGTTTTGTACATTGTTTTGTACATTGTTGTTTTGTACATTATTTGTTGTTTTGTACACTACGGTATTTGTTTTTTTGTACATTATTTGTTGTGCCAGTACATTAGTTGTTGTTTTGTACATTATTTGTTGTTTTGTACATTATTTGTTGTTTTGTACACTATTTGTTGTTTTGTACACTATTTGTTGTTTTGTACATTATTTGTTGTTTTGTACATCATTTATTGTTTTGTACATTATTTGTTGTTTTGTACATTGTTGTTTTGTACACTATTTGTTGTTTTGTACACTATTTGTTGTTTTGTACATTATTTGTTTTGTACACTATTTGTTGTTTTGTACATTATTTGTTGTTTTGTACATTATTTGTTGTTTTGTACATTGTTGTTTTGTACATTATTTGTTGTTTTGTACACTTTGTTGTTTTGTACATTATTTGTTGTTTTGTACATTATTTGTTGTGCCAGTACATTATTTGTTGTGCCAGTACATCATTTGTTGTTTTGTACATTATTTGTTGTTTTGTACATTATTTGTTGTTTTGTACATTATTTGTTGTTTTTGTACATTATTTGTTGTTTTGTACATTATTTGTTGTGCCAGTACATCATTTGTTGTTTTGTACATTATTTGTTGTTTTGTACATTATTTGTTGTTTTGTACATTATTTGTTGTTTTGTACATTATTTGTTGTTTTGTACACTATTTGTTGTTTTATACACTCTTTGTTGTTTTGTACATTATCTGTTGTTTTGTACATCATTTATTGTTTTGTACATTATTTGTTGTTTTGTACATTGTTGTTTTGTACATTATTTGTTGTTTTGTACACTATGTTGTTTTGTATATATTTGTTGTTTTGTACACTATTTGTTGTTTTGTACATTATTTGTTGTTTTGTACATTATTTGTTGTTTTGTACATTGTTGTTTTGTACATTATTTGTTGTTTTGTACACTTTGTTGTTTTGTACATTATTTGTTGTTTTGTACATTATTTGTTGTTTTGTACATTATTTGTTGTGCCAGTACATCATTTGTTGTTTTGTACATTATTGTTGTTTTGTACATTATTTGTTGTTTTGTACATTATTTGTTGTTTTGTACATTATTTGTTGTGCCAGTACATCATTTGTTGTTTTGTACATTATTTGTTGTTTTGTACATTATTTGTTGTTTTGTACATTGTTGTTTTGTACATTATTTGTTGTTTTGTACACTTTGTTGTTTTGTACATTATTTGTTGTTTTGTACATTATTTGTTGTGCCAGTACATTATTTGTTGTGCCAGTTTATCATTTGTTGTTTTGTACATTATTTGTTGTTTTGTACATGATTTGTTGTTTTTGTACATTATTTGTTGTTTTGTACATTATTTGTTGTGCCAGTACATCATTTGTTGTTTTGTACATTATTTGTTGTTTTGTACATTATTTGTTGTTTTGTACATTATTTGTTGTGCCAGTACATCATTTGTTGTTTTGTACATTATTGTTGTTTTGTACATTATTTGTTGTTTTGTACATCATTTATTGTTTTGTACATTATTTGTTGTTTTGTACATTGTTGTTTTGTACATTATTTGTTGTTTTGTACACTATTTGTTGTTTTGTACATTATTTGTTGTTTTGTACTTGTTGTTTTGTACATTATTTGTTGTTTTGTACATTATTTGTTGTTTTGTACATTGTTGTTTTGTACATTATTTGTTGTTTTGTACACTTTGTTGTTTTGTACATTATTTGTTGTTTTGAATTATTTGTTGTGCCAGTACATTATTTGTTGTGCCAGTACATCATTTGTTGTTTTGTACATTATTTGTTGCTTATTATTGTTGTTTTGTACATTATTTGTTGTTTTGTACATTATTTGTTGTTTTTGTACATTATTTGTTGTTTTGTAATTATTTGTTGTGCCAGTATTTTGTTGTTTTGTACATTATTTGTTTTGTCATTATTTTTGTAATTTTTGTTGTTGCATACATTATTTGTTGTTTTGTACATTATTTGTTGTTTTGTACAATTTGTTGTAGTTATTGTGTTTTATTTTGTTGTTTTGTACATTATTTGTTGTTTTGTACAGTATTTTGTTTGTTTATTTGTTGTTTTGTACATTATTTGTTGTTTTGTAATTATTGTTGTTTTGTACATTATTTGTTGTTTTGTACACTATTTGTTGTTTTGTACATTATTTGTTGTTTTGTACATTATTTGTTGTTTGTACATTATTTGTTGTTTTGTACATTATTTGTTTTGTTTATTGTGTACATATTTGTTGTTTTGTACATTATTTGTTGTTTTGTACATATTTGTTGTTTTGTACATTATTTGTTGTTTTGTACATTATTTGTTTTGTACATTATTTGTTGTTTTTGTACATTATTTTGCTGTTTTGTACATTATTCGTTGTTTTGTACATTTGTTTTGTACATTGTTTGTTGTTTTGTACATTATTTGTTGTTTTGTACACTATTCGTTGTAATATTTGTTTTTTTGTACATTATTGTTTGTGCCAGTACATTATTGTTGTTTGCAGTACATTATTTGTTGTTTTAGTACATTATTTGTTGTTTGTACACTATTTGTGTTTGAGTACATTATTTGTTATGTATTTTGGTACATTATTTGTTGTTTGTCAGTACACTATTTGTTGTTTGTGTACATTATTTGACTTATTTGTTGTGTACATTATTGTTGTTTTGTACATTGTTTTGTACATATTGTTGTTTTGTACATTATTTGTTGTTTTGTACATTATTTGTTGTAATTTTGTTTTTTTGTACATTATTTGTTGTGCCAGTACATTATTTGTTGTTTTGTACATTATTTGTTGTTTTGTACATTATTTGTTGTTTTGTACACTATTTGTTGTTTTGTACACTATTTGTTGTTTTGTACATTATTTGTTGTTTTGTACATCATTTATTGTTTTGTACATTATTTGTTGTTTTGTACATTTGTTGTGTTTTGTACACTATTTGTTGTTTTGTACACTATTTGTTGTTTTGTACATTATTTGTTTTGTACACTATATTTGTTGTTTTGTACATTATTTGTTGTTTTGTACATTATTTGTTGTTTTGTACATTGTTTTTTGTACATTATTTGTTGTTTTGTACACTTTGTTGTTTTGTACATTATTTGTTGTTTTGTACATTATTTGTTGTGCCAGTACATTATTTGTTGTGCCAGTACATCATTTGTTGTTTTGTACATTATTTGTTGTTTTGTACATTATTTGTTGTTTTGTACATTATTTGTTGTTTTTGTACATTATTTGTTGTTTTGTACATTATTTGTTGTGCCAGTACATCATTTGTTGTTTTGTACATTATTTGTTGTTTTGTACATTATTTGTTGTTTTGTACATTATTTGTTGTTTTGTACATTATTTGTTGTTTTGTACACTATTTGTTGTTTTGTACATTATTTGTTGTTTTGTACATTATTTGTTGTTTTGTACATTATTTGTTTTGTACAATATTTGTTGTTTTGTACATTATTTGTTGTTTTGTACATTATTTGTTGTTTTGTACATTATGTGTTGTTTTGTACATTATTTGTTGTTTTGTACACTATTTGTTGTTTTGTACATTATTTGTTGTTTTGTACATTATTTGTTGTTTTGTACATTATTTGTTGTTTTGTACATTATGTGTTGTTTTGTACATTATTTGTTGTTTTGTACATTATTTGTTCTTTTGTACATTATTTATTCTTTTGTACATTATTTGTTGTTTTGTACATTATTTGTTGTTTTGTACACTATTTTTTGTTTTGTACATTATTTGTTGTTTTGTACATTATTTGTTGTTTTGTACATTATTTGTTGTTTTGTACATTATTTGTTGTTTTGTACACTATTTGTTGTTTTGTACATTATTTGTTGTTTTGTACATTATTTGTTGTTTTGTACATTATTTGTTGTTTTGTACATTATTTGTTGTTTTGTACATTATTTGTTGTTTTGTACATTATTTGTTTTGTACAATATTTGTTGTTTTGTACATGCTATTTCCAAACCAAAATCCTGAATGCCTCTTCTTCAAAAGAACTCTTTACAACCATGAATCATCTCCTTGGCACACGAAAAGATTTACCTCTCCCAACAAAACATACAAATGAAGAACTCCCATCTGTATTCTCCAACTATTTCACCACCAAAATACAAACTCTTCGTGACAGGCTTGACAGGACACCCTGTCAACCATGCCCACCTGACCCTTCCTTCTCTGGCACACCTCTTACTACTTTTACCCCAGTCTCACAAGAAGAAATTCTCAACACAATCAGATCCATGTCGTTCAAAACCTGCGAACTGGATCCTCTTCCAGGTTCTGTCTACGCCGACTGTCTCCCTACTCTCCTCCCATTCATCACTGACATCATCAACACTTCTCTTCAAACTGGAACTGTCCCAGATTCTTTCAAGTCTGCTATTGTTCACCCTCTCCTCAAGAAACACAATTTAGATCCAAATGAACTGAAAAATTACCGGCCTATCTCTAATCTCTCTTTCTTGTCAAAACTCCTTGAAAAAGTCGTCCTCAACCAGCTGAACTCTCACCTGTCTGCCAACAATCTCCTCAATCCTTTCCAGTCAGCCTACCGCCAGTGCCATAGCACTGAAACTGCCCTACTACACATTCTCAACAATCTCCTCCTTGCAACTGATACTGGCAAAGTCTCTCTCCTCACACTCCTTGATCTGTCTGCAGCCTTTGATACCATTGATCATGGTATTCTCCTTTCTAGACTTCATCATACTTTTGGCATCTCTGACATTGCTCTGTCTTGGTTCACTTCATACCTATCAAACAGAAAACAAACCGTTCTCATCAATGGCACTTACTCTCAACCTGCATACCTGACCTGTGGTGTTCCACAAGGATCTGTCCTTGGCCCTGTTCTTTTCACTCTTTACACCTCCCCCCTGTCCACCATCACCAACTCCCATTCTATAAAACACCACTTCTATGCTGATGACACCCAACTTCAAGACAGTGACTCACCTGATAATATACAGCGCCTGTTGACTCGCACCACTGAGTGTTACTCGGACATTAAGAACTGGATGACACACAATAGACTTCAGCTTAATGACGACAAAACAGAAGCTATCCTCATTGGCACCCGTCAGAAACTTTCTCAGCTGCCTCCTCTTTCTCTCCCATTATGTAACACATCAGTCCCAATTTCTGATTCAGCTAAAAACCTTGGTGTCTGCATTGACTCTACCCTCTCCATGAACAACTTTGTTTCTCAAACTGCCAGATCCTGCTACTATCATCTCCATCGTATAAAGCTGATCAGGAAGTATCTCTCTGTCGAAACAACTGCAAAACTCGTTCTCTCCTTCATAATGTCTCGCATTGACTATTGCAATTCACTCCTGTCTGGTCTTCCTGCCTCCACCATTCACATCCTACAGCGCATTCAAAACAATGCTGCACGCCTTGTACTCAAAAAGAAAAAAGCTGACCACATATCTCCTCTCCTGGCACAACTTCACTGGCTCCCTGTATCAAAGCGCATACAGTACAAACTAGACACCATGTGCTACAAAAGCCTCAATAACGCAGCCCCCGATTACCTGTCAAGCCTACTTGAGATCTATGTTCCCTCACGTACCCTCCGCTCTGCCTCTGATCCTCTGACTCTTCGCTTTCCACGCACTAAGCTCAATACCTATGGTCCACGAGCCTTCTCTGTTTCTGGTCCACTCTCCTGGAACAAACTTCCTCTCTCAGTCCGTCAGCAACCTACTTTTGTCTCCTTCAAGTCCGCTCTCAAAACTCACCTTTTCTCTCCTGCATAAAATCCTAACCTCACTCAACCCTCCCCTCTGCAGCCTGTCTCCGCTCGGAGGGAATCACATGGTTATAATATATAATTGTATGCTATGCTCTCTATAATTTTCCATTGCTTTTATTCTTGCTTTTATTGCTTTTATTCTTTCTCCCCATTTATAGCCATGCGTGTGTGTGGGTGTGTGTGTGTGTGTGTGTGTGTGTGTGTGTGTGTGTGTCTGTATGTGTGCGTGCGTGTGTGTGCGAGCGTGCGTGCCTGCGTGTGTGTCTGCTTCAGCGCTTAGATTTGATTTTATCAAGATTTTGCGCTATATAAATATTGTAATTATTATTATTATTATTATATTTATGTTTTGTACATTATTTGTTGTTTTGTACATTATTTGTTTTGTACATTATTTTATGTTTTGTACATTATTTGTTTTTGTACATTATTTGTTGTTTTGTAAATTATTTGTTGTTTTGTACACTATTTGTTGTTTTTACATTATTTGTTGTGCCAGTATATTATTTGTTGTTTTGTACACTATTTGTTGTTTTGTACATTATTTGTTGTTTTTGTACACTATTTGTTGTTTTGTACATTATTTGTTGTTTTGTACATTGTTTTTTTGTGTATTATTTGTTGTTTTGTACACTATTTGTTGTTTTGTACACTATTTGTTGTTTTGTACATTATTTGTTTTGTGTATTATTTGTTGTTTTGCACATTATTTGTTTTGTACACTATTTGTTGTTTTGTACATTATTTGTTGTGCAAGTACATTATTTGTTGTTTTGTACATTATTTGTTGTGCAAGTACATTATTTGTTGTTTTGCACATTATTTGTTTTGTACACTATTTGTTGTTTTGTACATTATTTGTTGTTTTGTACACTATTTGTTGTGCAAGTACATTATTTGTTCTGCGAGTGCATTATTTGTTGTGCAAGTACATTATTTGTTGTGCCAGTACATTATTTGTTGTGCCAGTACATTATTTGTTGTGCCAGTACATTGTTGTGCCAGTACATTATTTGTTGTGCCAGTACATTATTTGTTGTGCCAGTACATTATTTGTTGTGCCAGTACATTATTTGTGATGCCATTATATTATTTCTTGTGCCAGTACATTGTTGTGCCAGTACATTATTTGTGATGCCAGTATATTATTTGTTGTGCCAGTACATTATTTGTTGTGCCAGTACATTATTTGTGATGCCAGTATATTATTTGTTGTGCCAGTACATTATTTGTGATGCCAGTATATTATTTGTTGTGCCAGTACATTATTTGTGATGCCAGTATATTATTTGTTGTGCCAGTACATTATTTGTAATGCCAGTATATTATTTGTTGTGCCAGTACATTATTTGTGATGCCAGTATATCATTTGTTGTGCCAGTACATTATTTGTGATGCCAGTATATTATTTGTTGTACCAGTACATTATTTGTGGTGCCAGTACATTATTTGTTGTGCCAGTACATTATTTGTTGTGCCAGTACACTATTTGTTGTGCCAGTACATTATTTGTTGTGCCAGAACATTATTTGTTGTTTTGTACATTGTTGTGCCAGTACATTGTTGTGCCAGTACATTGTTGTGCCAGTACATCATTTATTGTGCCAGTACATTGTTGTGCCAGTACATTATTTATTGTGCCAGTACATTGTTGTGCCAGTATATTGTTGTGCCAGTACATTGTTGTGCCAGTACATTGTTGTGCCAGTATATCATTTATTGTGCCAGTACATTGTGCCAGTGCATCATTTATTGTGCCAGAACATTATTGTTGTGCCAGTACATTATTTGTGATGCCAGTACATTATTTGTTGTCCATGCCGCCTTAATGGCCACGGAAACTGGGACAGTTTCTTCAGTGCCATGATGACGATGACAGTCAAGATGATAATCATGATGCTGTGGAGTTCTGTTCAGGACTGAGATTGCGTGAGAAGGCTGTACTCTTTCTTTACTACCACAATATATCCTGGCGTCAACCAGGCCTGAGAAATGCAGACACCTACAGTGTTGGTCGGAAGATTTGAGCAACACCCTCAGTGTCGCTTCCATGGAGTGGGTGAGACTTGACTGTGTGGTCATAGTCAACCCAGTGAACCGAAAGCACGCTCAACTCTAGGTGGGAACCAGTTGGAGCCGAGAACTCCCACAGTGGCTGTGAAAGGATTGATGAGGATTCGAACCCATAACCTTCCAGTCGGTAGTCCGTGAAGTTAACCATGACACCACGGCGACTGGTTTATTGTTCGTTGTTATTGCCTTATCGTGAGGCACCGCTGTGTTGTATTCACCGACCTTCTGCCTGTCTCCCCCCCCCCCCCCCCCCCCTCTCCGTTATCTCACATGGCCGTGTAGGTGTGTGTGCCTTCAGGTGATACACCGTAATCTGTGCTGCACTTATTGACAGCTTCCGTGCTGCACTGTCCGAACTCTACAGTGTTTACCTCTGCACGCGCTCATGCACGCGCGCGCGCGGCGCGCGCGCACACACACACACACACACACACACACACACACACACACACACACACACACACACACACTCACACACAAACACACACACACACACACACACACACACACACACACTCACACTCACACAAACACAGACACACGCGTGCGCGCGGGCTCACGCACGCGCTCACGCACACAAACACACGCACACACACAAAACACATAGATGTAGATATAGACATAGATTTAATATACATAAAGGGATAGATCTATACATAGATGTAGACGCAGATACGTAGACATAGGTACAGATATAGATATAAACAAAGACATAGACTGGGATAGGTATATAGATACAGACATATAGATGCAGACATAGACATAGAAGTAGCTTTGATATATATATATATATATATATATATATATAGTAATAAATATGATGATGATGATAGACATATATATAGCTATAATTCAAATATGTATCTAGATACAGCTACATAGATGTCATATATATATATAGAATATGATGATATAGACAATATAGCTTATCAAATATGTATGTAGATACAGCTACATAGAGTATATATATATAGCACATGATGATATAGACATTATTATATTCAAATATGTATGTAGATACAGCTACATAGATGTCATATATATATATAGACATATGATGATGATGATAGACAATATATAGCTATATTCAATTGTTGATACAGCACATAATGTCATAATATATAGAATTGATATATGATAACATTTTGCTTATCAAATTATGTAGATCAGCTACATATGCATATATATATATAGACATATGATGATGATGATAGACATATATATAGCTATATTCAAGTATGTATCTAGATACAGCACATAGAGTCATATATATATATAGACATATGATGATGATATAGACATATATATAGCTATTTCAAATTATGTATACAGCACATAGATGTATATATATATATAGACATATGATGATGATGATAACATATATATGCTATATTCAAGTATGTATCTAGATACAGCCACATATATGTAGGTGTAGAATAGATCAAGTGCGCCAGACTATCAAGCAGCAAACTGGACAATAAGAAAATCTGATGACTTCATTAAAAAATAAAACAACTAGGTTGATATGGCCATGTAACAAGATCCGGTGGCCTTGTAAAATCAGTCTTAGTTGATATGGCCATGTAACAAGATCCGGTGGCCTTGTAAAATCAGTCTTAGTTGATATGGCCATGTAACAAGATCCGGTGGCCTTGTAAAATCAGTCTTAGTTGATATGGCCATGTAACAAGATCCGGTGGCCTTGTAAAATCAGTCTTAGTTGATATGGCCATGTAACAAGATCCGGTGGCCTTGTAAAATCAGTCTTAGTTGATATGGCCATGTAACAAGATCCGGTGGCCTTGTAAAATCAGTCTTAGTTGATATGGCCATGTAACAAGATCCGTGGCCTTGTAAAATCAGTCTTAGTTGATATGGCCATGTAAAAGATCCGGTGGCCTTGTAAAATCAGTCTTAGTTGATATGGCCATGTAACAAGATCCGGTGGCCTTGTAAAATCAGTCTTAGTTGATATGGCCATGTAACAAGATCCGGTGGCCTTGTAAAATCAGTCTTAGTTGATATGGCCATGTAACAAGATCCGGTGGCCTTGTAAAATCAGTCTTAGTTGATATGGCCATGTAACAAGATCCGGTGGCCTTGTAAAATCAGTCTTAGTTGATATGGCCATGTAACAAGATCCGGTGGCCTTGTAAAATCAGTCTTAGTTGATATGGCCATGTAACAGATCCGGTGGCCTTGTAAAATCAGTCTTAGTTGATATGGCAGTAAAAGATCGGTGGCCATGTAAAATCAGTCTTCAGTTGGAAATGGCCAGAGTAACAAAGATCCAGGTTGGCCTTGTAAAAATCAGTCGTTAGTTGATATGCCATGTAACTAGAGTTCCGGAGGCCTTGAAAATCATTTAGTTGAATGCCATGTAACAAGATCCGGTGGCCTTGTAAAATCAGTCTTAGTTGATATGGCCATGTATCTAAAGATCCGGTGGCCTTGTAAAATCAGTCTTAGTTGATATGGCCATGTAACAAGATCCGGTGGCCTTGTAAAATCAGTCTTCCTTGGAAAATATGGAGGGAGGGAGACGGAGAGGAAGACAGAAAAACAATAAAAGAAGAAAAGGATGGACCGTCAGCATTGTGAAATGGACAGAGAAACCCATTTGCAGAGACCCAGGCTTTGGCACACAACCGACAGAGATAGAAATCTGGTGAGCTGTTCGTTAGTGTGGTGCCCTAATGACTCTTCATGGAGTTCACGGAAAAGAAGAAGAAGAAGAATCAAATTACGACTTACAAGAAGTCAATTCAGAGGAAAAAATGTTAGTTTCATCTCATGACTCTGATATTCTCGTCTCTATTAGGAGTTAATTCTGCCACTGTATGTTCGCTTCAAACAGGTTGATTGGCCCATGTTATACAGCCATGGACTCAGGATCTGATGTCTTGGTTCAGCACCAGCATTAACCCTTTGACCCCCGCACTCTGTCCACCAGCATCCTGCATTGTCAACCATGCCGGCAAAACAAAAACTTCACCCTTAGACTTCCTCACCCTATCCACCAGCTTCCTGCAGGAAACTGGTGGATAGAGTGAGGGATCTGGTAGGGTGAGGGAGTCCAAAGGTTAAGTTTTTGCAGTTGGTAGATAGGGTTCGGGAGTCAAAGGGTTAAAACTGGCCTCTTCGCTGCCCATCCTAGACACTCATTCTGGTAGTGTTCAGTTTAGTTGATCTCTCCCTCTGTCTCTGTCTGTCTCTCTGTCTCTGTCTCTCTCCCTCCCTTTCACTTTATTCAGAGACTTTGCCAGCACATAAGGTTTTGCACTATCTGGCAGAATTTTGCTGGCAGATTTGGGTGGAGTGCGTATGGAATTGCCTGAGTGCGATGACTCTCTCCTAAGTAAACTCCAAACTTTGAACTCTTTCAACCCACCCGCTCCCAGCAAACCCTTTCACCCCCCCCCCCCCCCCCAGTCTTCAATCTCTGTGGGCACTCCCGTTGTGTGTGTGTCCTAATGCACTCACAGAAAACGATACTGCACTTCATCGCGCCAAATGCCAACAGGGAGTCGGAACAGCATGAAACGACGGGGCCTAATCAAATCAATGATTCCGTCATTCACTTCAAATCAAATCAATGTGTCGTCGCCATTCACTCTTTGCTGCCGTTTCACATTCACGCGCATACATGCAAGCGCACTCACATAAACACACGTATGCAGGCATACACGCGCATCCACGCACACACAAAAACCGGCCCGCGCGCGAACACGCATACGGCCGCGCACAGTCATATGTACAATTTGCAGAATCAGAGAATGAATGAATGAATGAATGAATGAATGAATGAATGAATGGATGGATGGATGGATGGATGAGGATGAATAGATGAATAGAATGAATGAATGGATGAATGAATGGATGTATGGATGAGATGGATGGATGAGGATGGATGGATGAATAAAAGAATGGTAAAGAAACAGTCTTTATTTTTCAACAACAGACGACTGAATGCACAAGCCATGACGTTGGGGTCGGGTGGGGTAACAGCTTCAATAATCGGCAACAAACAAAACAATAACAAATAACAAAAATGACCAACAAAAGGAACAAACCATAACAAAAAACAACGACAAACAAACAAACAACACCATCAATCAAACAAACAATAACAACAAGCAACGACACCAACAAACAAGAATAACAACAACATCAGAAATATCAACAACAAACAACAACACCATCACCACCACCTCCTCCTCCTCTTCCACCACCACCACCATCACCATCCACCACCACCACCAACCACCACCAAAACAAAAAACAACACTAACAAGAACAACGACAACAACATCAGCAACATCAAACAACAACACCATCACCACCAACCCTCCACCACCACCACCACTACCATCAACAAAACCACACACCACCACCACCACACTACCATCAAAACCACCACCACCACCACTACCATCAAAACCACACAACAACCCACTACCAAAAACCACACCCGAACATACCATCAAACCATCTACACCCCCCAATCATATCCCTTCCGCCCTCCCCCCCTCCGCCCCCATAGCATCGATGGCCGTGACCCCAGTCGTTGTTTGTCGTCTCACCCCATGCAGAGTGTGGTGCCGGAGGAAAAGGCCAGGCGGGAGGAGAGAGAGGGGGGGGGGGTGGCGGACCACAGGACCACAACATTCCATCTCCAGGGGGAGGTGTGGGAATGCAGGGTGAGTGAGAACAAAAACAAAAACATGTTTTGTTTTCAGTGCATTCAAGCTGTTTTTTTGTTTTTTTGTTTTTTTAACATCCGTCCCTCGCCCGTCGAGTGTTTTTTCTATCAACACAAACACGCTGTAATGCTTACGCAACAATAATGGTTGAAAGAGAAAAGTAATAGCAAAATTATAATGTCAGCAGTATTGAGAAAGAGAGTGAGAGCGACAAACCCGCGAGACAGACAGACAGACAGACAGACAGAGACTGACTAACTGACTGACTGAATGAGTGATCTTTTGATTTCCAAGGATTATGACAATGATAAAAAATATAATAAGTGTTGAGATTTTTTTTTGCGTCTACTGTTGCTAACACTACCTACTTGAAAAATAAAATAAAAACAAATGTAAGAGAAACCAATGATAATAATAATAATGATGATGATGATGATGATGATCGTCATCATCATCACAAAAACGAGATCTGGATGAATGAATGAAACTAATAATAACGGTAATAGTAAAGACAGAAGAGATATGAATGAACAAATGAACAGATGGATGGGTAAATGAACGAATAAATGGATATCTTTATTTTCAATCAAGGATAATGACCGAAAGCAATGTTTCCTCATCAGTTTCAGAGAGAGACAAAAGAGAGAGAGAGAGAGACGAGAGAGAGAGAGAGAGAGAGACGGACAGACAGACACAGACAGAGAGAGGTGGGTGTATAGCAACGGGGCCACAATCGATCCCACGGGGTAGTGGGGGTGGGAAAGGGGGTAGGGACGAGGAGTGCGAGAGAGAGGGAGGAGGGACTGGAGGGTGGGGGTGGGGGTGACCAAGCAGAAGACAGTACCGGAATGTCGGGCAATTTGACGCCAGGGGCGTTTGACGTCATCAGACGTAATGGCGAGGCGCGAGGCGGTGAGCGTGTGATGGCGTGCGCGGTGCTGTTTGAGCCAGCAGGCATTATGTTACGTCCGACTGCTCCCCCACAGCTTGGGGAAATTATGCATGGCCTTCCGTATAACTGAGAACGTTTCAATATCCCTCCCCCCCCCCCCACAACCCCTACCCCTTCACCTTCTATCTATGCCTCCCCCCCCCCCCTTCACAGAGACATAACAGGTCAAGCGACTATCATTTTCGTCTTCTTTTCTTTCCAGCGTGGCCATACTTCAGAGGGGTCAATTCTGTGATCTGAAGGAAGGACGTGACCTTCAACGGGTCTCTTTGCGACCCCGCAACTATTCTTCTGATGACGTAGATGTGAGTACATTGTCATTGCCATAAGAGCGGGAAGCTTGTCAAAAACATGGAGACGAACAGATCTTTTATTTGACAAACTGAAAAGCAGAAACCTTTGAGGAAGGAATAAACAAACAAACAAACTGGTGGCAGGTATCGGCCCAGGAGACCCACGCAGAGCGCTGTGTCAATGTCTAGGTGACGTGTTTCGTTCTGTTTCAGGAAGAGAGTTCTTGAATGTTATATAGAACTAGAACCGATACTGTTATACGGTTGTGAGGCGTGGACAGTCAACACGCAAAGTCAGAACAAAATTGAGGCAGCCGAGATGTGGTTTCTAAGAAGAATGTTGACAGTTCCATGGACAGCAAAGAAAACAAACGAGACAGTCTTGATGGAGTCAGACGCAAGAAGATCATCCATAAGGAAGATTAGGAAAAGACAGGCAACATTTATAGGCCATTTTATGAGGAAAGGGGAACTAGAGCACCTGGTCACAACAGGAAAGGTGGAGGGAAAGAGAGCACCCGGTAGACCCAGGGATAAAGTATTGGACGGACTTGCAGAGTGGCTGAGGACAGAGAGGGTGGAAGATGTGCTTGCGGCAACGGAGGATAGATACGTATGGAGGGCCATGAACGCCACCGCTATGCGGCAGGGGACTTGATGATGATGATGATGATGATTCGTTCTGTGACATTATCATCATCGTCATCATCATCATCATCATCATCACCATCACCATCACCACCACCACCACCACCACCATCATCATCATCATCATCACCACCATCATCATCATCATCACCACCATCATCACCATCATCACCACCACCACCACCACCACCACCACCACCACCACCACCCATCATCATCATCATCATCATCACCATCATCATCACTATCATCATCATCATCATCACCATCATCATCATCATCAAATGCTCTGCCGCATGGCTTTGGCAATCATGCTCCCCACCCACCCCCCACCCCCCACCTTACGAATCTATCTTTTTGTCGCTGCAAGCATAATATATGTCCTACTCTTTGTGTCCCCATCCACACTGCAAAACTATCCACTATTTTCTCCCTGTGACATACATATGAACTGCTGTAGGCCTACTCGTTGGTCGTCATGCTTCGATCATTCTGATGGTGTCAGCTTGGTGTTTAATTAAGATTTCCTGTTCTCCCACCCCGCTTTCCCCCTTTCCATTTCAAGACCTTGAAGGAGCATAGGGTTTTGCACAGGCTCGAGGCGTCTGTCAAGTAAAAGATGGCAAAACTGTGAATGGAGTGCGTATGGAATTGTCAGAGTGCGATGAAATTGTCTTGAATAAACTTCAGACTTCAAACCTCTCTCTGTCTCTTTTTTGTCTGTCTGTCTGTCTGTCTGTCTGTCTGTCTGTCCGCCACCACCCCTACCTCCCCGTAAGTCTCCCCTCTGACAAGTTATTGTGCAGGAAACATCCCAAGTCTTCAGTGTCTGTCTGTCTGTCTCTGTCTCTGTCTGTCTGTCTGTTTGTCTCTGTCTGTCTGTCTGTCTGTCTCTGTCTGTCTGTCTCTGTCTCTGTCTGTCTGTCTTCTATCTCTGTCTGTCTGTCTGTCTCTGTCTCTGTCCTGTCTCTGTCTCTCTCTCTCTCTCTCTCTCTCTCTCTCTCTCTCTCTCTCTCTCTGTCGTTCAAGTTATTGATGTACAATAAAACATCTGGAGTCCTGAATCCCGAGACTCTCTGTCTGTCTGTCTGCCTGTCTTTTTGTCTCTCTCTCTGTCTCTATGTCATTCTATCTGTCTGTCTGTCGCTCTTTTTGTCTCTCTGTGTGTCTCTATGTCTTTCTATCTGGCTGTCTGTCGCTCTTTTTGTCTCTCTGTGTGTCTCTATGTCTTTCTGTCTATCTGTCTCTCTTTGTCTGTCTGTCTCTGTCTGTGTCTTTCTGTCTGTCTGTTCTCTGTCTCTTTCTGTCTGTCTGTCTGTCTGTCTGTCTCTCTCTCTCTCTCTCTCTCTCTCTCTCTCTCTCTCTCTCTCTCTCTCTCTCTCTCTCTCTCTCTCCCATCCCCGTCGCCCCCAATCAATTAATTCGTCGAGTTTCTTTCCGAGGATAACATCAAGCCATGAAGCGATCTGTGTGTTCGAAATGTGCTTTGGCAAAAAGACAGCCCCGTCAGCCGAGGACTGCCATCGTTTGGTGAACGACGTCATCCTCCTGACTCCTGATCATTATCCAGACTAACAGCAAAACAATGTTTGTGCGCCATGCACGAGCTTCACGAGCTGCACAATCAAATGACCAATCAAAAGAAGGGGTTGTTAGGAGGATATGAAAGTCGCCATGCCTTCCAGCTCTGTCGATGTCCATGACGTGGAATTTGGTAGGAGAGAGCGTCAGGGAAGTGCAAGACCGGAGACATAGACAGAAAGATCGGCGGCTTACTCTGCGGCACACATTCCGAGTGCGTGTCTCGCTGCCCGTCTCACACTGCAAAGGGTTCGGTAGGTATATGTCTATACAGCCCTGTGACCTGGTTAACAAGGGACACACGATGGTGGTGGATGGGATCCAGAGCAACAATGCCTCACCACCAGCCTAGTATTTGCAGCTCCTGACGCCACACAGTACCATCTCGCCAAGCACAGGGGGTAAAGCTGAGGATGGGCTGTTCATGCGCTGTGCAACCCACTCGGACCCAGTCATCAGTTACCTAGTTCACAAGCCGAATGGCAAGGTGGAGTGACGACAAACCTCTGGACACAGCCACACAATGGACATCAGCCAGGTCCAGCCCAGGTATGATACCATGAAAGAATAAAAGAGTTCTTTGCCTTACTACAGCATTCATCTCTCTATTGGGCAGCCCACCCAGCCGCCACAGCTCACACAATTGCCTGCTTCTCTTTCCTCACATACAATCCACATGTCTCTGTTGTCTCGAGATGTGTCGTGCACGTGGAAAATGACCATTGACATTGGTCAAGCGATACCGTGATGTCCAGCTAAATGTGTCATTGCCAGTCTCTATTTGTTTAACAGGCCTGGTTGGCGCACAGCTACAGTTTTGACCTTCCTGTCACACTCATCATCATCATCATCATCAGGTGCCCTGCCGCATGGCGTTGGCGATCATGGACTTCCATCTGTCTCTATCTCTCGTTGCCCCTAGCATCTCCCCCACCCTCCTCGTCCCCAGCCACTCTGCAAGTCCGTCCAGCATTTTCTCCCTGGGTCTACCCGTGCTCTCTTTCCCTCCAGCTTTCCCGTTGTGACCAGGTGCTCCAAATCCCCTTTCCTCATAAAATGGCCTATAAATGTTGCCTGTCTTTTCCTAATCTTCCTTATGAGTGATCTACTTATGTCTGCCTCCATCAAGACTGTCCCGTTTGTTTTCTTTGCTGTCCATGGAACCCTCAACATTCCTCTTAGAAACCACATCTCGGCTGCCTCAATCTTGTTCTGGCTTTGCTTGTTGACCGTCCACGCCTCGCATCCGTACAACAGTATTGGTTCTATATAACATTCAAGGACTCTCTTCCTAATGTTAATTGATAGGCATTTGTTGGTAAGAACGCCTGTCATCCTCCCGAATGCTGTTCGGGCCTGGCCGATTCTGCCGGCTATTTCTGATGTGCATCTGCCGTCTGATGAAATGATCGTTCCCAGATATTTGAATTTATCAACCTGTGTCAAGGTTGTGCCATTTGCTGTTATTTTGCATGAGGGGATTTCACACTATACCTGTTTCGTTCTTTCTACAGCCAACTCGGAAGACAGGGCAATGCTTCTTCGTCTTTACTCATCGCTGTCTGATTCTCAACTGACTACAGTATATATACATATCACAGTGAACAGCAATCAGTTATCACTTAAACGAATATCATGCCGTGCTGTTACCCGCACGCTGTTTACTGTTAACACACGTCACATCTCCCTTTCTTTAAGGAAATAAAATCAATTAATCATTTTTCCTATCTTTCAGTCCATACGAAATAAATGCGTTTCCTACCTTTATCACAACATTAATTTAACAAACACTCATTCTTTCTCTCACGCACAGGGCCCAATCATTCATTCACCTCATTTTATCTCTGATCATTATACTATCCATCATCATCATGTCCATATTTCGCAATGTTTTCAGTTTATCTGATTGTAGTAGTCTTCAGTTTCATTCATATTTCAGGAAATCTGGCCTTATGCTTTGTCTTCCAGATCTTGTTCTGTAAGGAGAACTAACTGGTTCCGGTTGTCCTGTCCTTGTTTGTTTGATAACTTCATCTGGCTCCTTGATGCTGGTTGTCTCAGACATTTTGATGACTGGTGACTGATCAGATGAGTTCTCACGGACAGACGATGCTGGCGTCCTGACATCTGTTCCAGTTCCAGTTTTCTTGTTATCTTCCAGCATCTGTTTTGATGGAATGATGATCTGCTGTTGCTTGCCCGATGTGTCGCTTTCTTGATGTCTTCCAGAAATCATCCATCTCTGGACAAGTCGTTGAGGGTTGATTGTCTGCTGAAGCTCCGTTTCTGTTATGTCTCGTAGCTGACGACGATTCCTTGTGTACTGACGTCCGTCCTCTGTGCGAATGTTGTATGACCGGATGTTCACCTGTTGGTCTACTTTGGCGCTGATCCACTTTTTGGATCCTGGAGGTTGGAATTTCACAATCTGTCCCGGACTCAGTTCTGTCAGCTCTACTGCGCTTCTGTTGTAGTAGTGCGCTTGCTTCAGTTTCCTTTTCTCAAGTTCTTTCTCGATTGGTACAACTGTAGGTAGGAGTAATGTCTTTGACGTCGGCACTTGTGTTCGTGTTCTTCTGCCGAACAGTCTCTGAGCAGGTGAACTGTTTACAGTCTCTGTCGGGATGTTTCTCAGCTCAAGTAAAGCAAGGAAGGGATCTTGATTGTTGTGTTCTGCTTTCTTCATGCACGTCTTTGCAGCCTTCGCCGCGCTCTCTGCTTTTCCATTGGACTGAGGGTAGTGTGGTGAGCTTGTTACGTGTTCAAACCCATAAGTTTTTCTGAACTTTCCAAACTGGTTTGATGTGAATTGAGTTCCACAGTCTGTTGTCAGGCGTTCTGGTATTCCGTGTCTTGCCAAGTGTCTCTTCACAATAATGACCTCTTTGGATTCTCTTGTTTGTAACCGATCAATCTCAAAGAAATCAGAGTAGTGATCGACCGTGACCAGGTATTCATTGCCATTATGTTCAAAGATGTCACAAGCGATGTGTTGCCAGGGCAGGTCAGGGATCTCTGTGCTGATAAGTGGTTCCTTCTGCTGACCACGTTGGTATGTGTTACAGGCGTTGCATGTTTTGACAAAATTTTCAATGTCCATGTTCATCCTGGGCCAGTAGACTACCTCACGTGCTCTTCTTATGCAGCTCTGAATTCCTGAGTGGCTTGCATGAAGTTTCTCAAGGATGTCTGCTCTTTCGCTTTCAGGTACAATTACTCTGTGGCTTTTGAAGACAAGTCCGTTGTGGACTGACAGTTCCTCCCTGAAAGGAAAGTATTCTTGTAATTGTAATGAAAGTTGTTGTTTCTCCTCTGGCCAACCTTGTAGAATGACAGCTTTCAGGGTTTTCATGGTTGCATCTTCCTGAGTTGCTTGCTGCAGACTGTTCAGTCTCTCTTGGCTGATGGCCAGTTCTTGTAATGAGTCTGTTTTCTCCAGGTCTGTGAGGAAAATGGCTTCCTTGTGAGTGACTTGCTGTTCCGCTTTTCCACAGACTGCTCTGCTGAGGGTGTCAGCCAGGTGCATCTCAGATCCACGCTTGTATACTACCGTGTACCTGAACTTCTGAGTTCTGAGTAGCATCCTCTGAATCCTCTTAGGTGCTGAGAGCAGGCTCTTCTTGTGAATGGTCTCTAGTGGTTTGTGGTCGGTCTCCACCAGGATGTCTCTTCCATAGACGTATCTCTCAAACCTTTCCAGACCGAAAAGTATTGCCAACATCTCCTTTTCTGTTTGAGCATAGCTTTTTTCTGTCTCGGTCAAGGCTCGTGATGCGTACTGAATCGGTTGACCATCCTGCATGAGACAGGCTCCAAGTCCAAACTGTGAAGCATCACACTGAAGGGTGGTTGTACGCTTTCCTGAAGAGTCAAAGTAGCGAAGTACCGGTGGCTCAGAGAGTATCTTCTTCACTTTCTTCAGGGCTTCTCGGTGGACGTCTTCATCCCATCTGAAGTGGACGTCTTTTTTGACCAGTTCTCTGAGTGGTGCTGCTGCCTCAGACAGGTTTGGTGCAAATTTCTGAAGATATCCGACTACACCGAGTAGTCTCTGCACAGCTGCTTTGTCTTCTGGCACTGGGAGTTGTTGGACAGCGTCCAATTTCTTTGGGTCGGCTTTCAAGCCTTCTCTTGAGAAGATGTGTCCCAAATATGATATCTCTGTTCGTTTCATCTTAACCTTCTCCTTGTTGAGTTTGATTCCAGTCTCTCGGCATCGTTGTAGCAAACGGTTCAGGTTGGTATCATGAACTTGTGCTCCTGCTTCGTCGGTTGGTCCTCTGCCAAAAACAAAGATGTCATCATGAACCGCCACCACGCCTGGCAGTCCTGCCAGAGCGATGTCAATCCTCCTCTGGAATTCTTCTGGGGCTGGTGAAATACCAAAGGGCATTCGTTTCCATCGGTATTTGCCAAAAGGCGTCTCAAATGTTGTCAGGTAGCTGCTGTCTTCGTCCAGTTCAACGTGCCAAAACCCGTTTTTCGCTTCCAGGTGTGTGAAGTATTTTGCATCTTTGAGGAGAGGCAGTACGTCATCAATGGTTGGCATGGGGTACTCGTTTCTCCTGAGGGCTTTGTTCAGTGGCTTAGGGTCGATGCACAGTCTGACTTTCCATTGCTCTTTGTTGTTACGACCAAACTGCTTATCCACTCCGTTGGCGTGTCTACTTTAGTGACCACGTCCAGTTTTTTCAACCTCTTCAGCTCGTCCTTCACTTTCTCTTGCACTGCTATCGGCCACTTTCTGCAAGGCATCTTCACTGGAGCAATACTGGGATCTGTTTCTAGGTGTAATTTCCCTTCTAGTTTCCCTTCTCCTTCAAAGACATCGTTGTACTTTGTGAGCATATCTTTTGCATTTTCCTCCTCTTTCTGATTCGCCGCTATCGTTGCAATGTTCTCTTCATTGATCGTCAACAATTGCATGTGCTGTACAGCTTTCAGTCCCAGTACTGGCTTACAGTCCGTTTTGGTGATCGCGAAGTTGACTTTGTATTTCCTTCTGTTCTTGGGGTTTTTCACTCGCAGCACTATCTCCCCCACAGGCTTCATTTCTGTTCCGTTGAACATCACCAACTTCTTCTTCGTCTCTTGCAGGTCAGACTTTGTTTCATCTCCTGTGACTTCTCTGTACAGGCTCTCAGACATCACGTTTGTTGTCGCACCTGTGTCAAGAAGAAATGTTACCGGCATCTCATTTATCAGCATCTTTGCTCGTATGTTTCTCTCCTTTTTTCTGGTTTTGTCTCTGATCCCGAGGATTTCATTATCGCTTTCAGTGTCAGTCTTTTCTTCTTCGAAGTGCCGAACTCTTGCTTTCTTTTGATTTTTCTTGGGTGTTCTGCAGCATAAAGCAAAGTGATTATTTCCTCCACAAGCTTTGCATTTTCTTCCAAATGCTGGACATTTCTCTTTTGCTCTTGGGTGCTTTCCACCACAATATCCGCATTTCTCTCTGTACTCTGGTTTGTTTCCTTTGCTATACTGCTTTGCTGTCTTCTTTTCTTTGAAAACTTGGACTTCCTGCGTGTCATGCGTTTTTCTCATCATTTGGACGGTTTGACGTTGACTTGATTCATGCGCTCTGCACATATCAATACATGCAGTCAATGTCAGCTGTCGCACTTCCAGTAATTTTGATCGCAGAGTCTCGTCATGTACACCCAGTACGATTTGATCTCTCAACAGTCTGTCTTCCTGTGTACCATAGTTACAGGTCTTGATCAGTCTCCGCAGTTCTGCTATAAACTGTTCGATAGATTCTCCTGCTGTTTGGTGTCTGCAGTTGAATCTGAATGCTTCATAAGTTTCATTGGTTGAACCCACACAGTATTCTTCGAATTTCTGGAGAACAGTGTCAATGTCATTTCTTTCAGCTTCATTAGCAAATGCCAATCCTTCATAGATGTCCATAGCATCCAGCCCGATGCAAGAAAGAAAAACTGCTGTTCTGTATGTCGAGTCTTTTTCTGTCTGTGTTGTCACAATTTCATTACTGTCCCAAAGCCTCTTGAATTTCCTCCAGCTGCTCTGCAGGTTTCCTCCATTCACATCAAGTTCAGGAGGCAAGGGAATCTTAGCATGTCGTCGACTGGCTTTTCTCTCTTCTTGTTCATCTTCCATGGTTGAACTTTAGTCTTCAATATTCTGGATTTTTGTTGGAGTTCGTAATCACGATTCTGACACCATGTTTCGTTCTTTCTACAGCCAACTCGGAAGACAGGGCAATGCTTCTTCGTCTTTACTCGTCGCTGTCTGATTCTCAATGACTACAGTATATATACATATCAAAGTGAACAGCAATCAGTTATCACTTAAACGAATATCATGCCGTGCTGTTACCCGCACGCTGTTTACTGTTAACACACGTCACAATACCTATCACACTACACGGTCAAAAACGGTGCACATCGCGCCCTGAAAACAAACAAAAAACAAACAAC
Source organism: Monoplex corrugatus (assembly GCA_030674185.1). NCBI lineage: Eukaryota > Metazoa > Mollusca > Gastropoda > Littorinimorpha > Ranellidae > Monoplex > Monoplex corrugatus. Next base: position 121,603,503 of record CM060306.1, on the reverse strand, counting down.
AATAGACCAACCCCCCCCCCCCCCCCACACACACACAGCGTCAGTTTCAGTTTCTCAAGACGACGTCTCCGCGCTGGGAACAAATTCCATATGCACTAATGTCACAGGTGCTGTGTGTATGGTGATCATGGCACATGCCTTAAGCCTGCACATAAACACATGCCACACACTAACAAGCAACAATAAAACCCTTTGTGCGTGCAGTCCTTACTTCAGGCTGTTTGTTGTTGTTGTTGTTGTTGTTGTTTTTCCCCCCATATGTATATACGAGCAGACCTTCACGTAGACACCCCCCCATTATGACTGTCATACTCCCTTGTCAGAAGCATCATACGAGGGTCATTCATTATGTTTTGCAATCTGGTTTTTCAACAACACTTACAACCTCTCTGTCTACTCCAGGTTTTCGAAGAAACCCCCCTCAGCCTGTACACATTTGACCATCCTCTCAAACCAGCTGTCTATGACACCAGACCACGTTGACCACTTATAGTGAAAAGACGTTAAATCAAAGAACGAACGAAACTGGGGTATGTCCAAAATGACGCCCTCGAAGAAAGCTCGAGCATCTTCGGCGTTCTGAAACTGCTTTCCCTTCAGCTACCTTTTGACGGAAGGGAACAAAAACCAGTCACAGGGGGCTAAGTCAGGTGAATATGGTGGGTGGGTGACCAGCTGAACATCATTGGCGGCTAGAAAGTCCAGAGTTACAGCTGCTGCGTGCGCGCTGGCATTGTCATGATGGAGCAGTAGACCACGGACACCCGTTTGGGGACGCCGTTTACACCATGCCTGGAAGACTTCAGGCGAATAGTGGTTGACATACCAGTCAGCCGTAACCGTCTTTCTGTCCTCAAGCGGTATGGTGGCAACGTGGCCGAATTTTGCAAAGAAACACGCTATCATTTGTTTGGAAGCACTTCTGTTTCTTTTGAATTTCACAGGTGGGTTCTCATCTGGGAAGACCCACACCGCCGACTGTTGCTTCGTCTCGGGTCGTATTGGTATACCCTGGTTTCGTCTCCTGTTACGATGTCCCAAACGCGAGGAGACCTTCCTCCGTCAAATTTTCTTAGCATGTGGGTGCACCAGTCCACCCTACCCCTCTTCTGCTCTTCACTCAGGTTATGGGGCACCCAACGGGCACAACGTTTCCTTACGCCAAGGCAGTCGTGAAGAATGCGAGTGAGACTTCCCGATGAAATCTTCATGATATCCTGTATTTCAGCGTGTGTCATTTTTGGGTCCTCCTTAATCAGGGACTCTACCCTAGAGATGTTTTCTGGGGTAACGGTCGTTGCCATTCGACCACAACGGTCATCGTCTTCCAACGTTCTCGCTCCAGACATGAACTATGTGAACCACCTGAAAACAGTGGCAGTAGTCATAATACATCATAGCTCGAAAATCCCTTCGCGAAAGGTCAACACTGCTGGCAGAAGACCCGTCACCCTTACCGGACATTTTGTCGCATGGATAACAATGGTTGTACGGAATCAAGTAAAAATTTTTGTCACAAGTATTACAAAATTGGTCTATGATGTAATGTAAAAAAACAAAGTAGTGACGTCATTAGTTCGTCTAGGTTGCAAAACATAATGTGTGCCCCTCGTATCTGGCCGCTTTAGCCATTGAACAAATACCCACCTGAACAAGTTCGAACCCCAACCCTCCTCCAACTAGAGTACCAGTGTGTGATAACCACAGCACGATCGCACACATCCACACTTTGTTTAAAACCCTTTGACTCCGGCACTCTATCCACCAACTGCAAAAGCTTAACCCTTTGACTCCCTCACCCTATCCACCGGCTTCCTGCAAAAACTTAACCCTTTGACTCCCTCACCCTATCCACGGCTTCCTGCAAAAAACTTAACCCTTTGACTCCCTCACCCTATCCACCGGCTTCCTGCAGGAAGCCGGTGGATAGGGTGAGGGAGTCAAAGGGTTAAGTTTTTGCTTTGCTAGCATGGTTGGCAACGAAGGATGCTGGTGGATAGGGTGCGGGAATCAAAGGGTTAATGAAAATCTTACCCTTTGTTCACG
>CM060306.1:121581457-121593957 GCA_030674185.1 Monoplex corrugatus | reverse complement strand
AGCTGGAGGGAAAGAGAGCACCGGGTAGACCTAGGGAGAGGATGTTGGACGGACTTGCAGAGTGGCTGAGGACAGAGAGGGTGGAAGAGGTGCTTGAGGCAACAAGGGATAGAAACAGATGGGCAGCGAACAGGTCAGTTTTTAATGTTGCGGGACGGGATTAAACGCGAGCTATTATATCAGGAAGACAGTTCTTCAGTGTTATATAGAACCGATGCTGTTGTACGGATGTCAAGCGTAGACAGTCAACACGGAAAGTCAGGACAAGATAGAGGCAGCCGAAATGTGGTTTCTAAGAAGAATGTCGAGAGTTCCATGGACAGCAAAGAAAACAAACGAGACAGTCTGGAAGAAGGCAAACAGAAAAAGAACATTAATGAAGAAAATTAGAAAAAGACAAGCAGCGTTTATAGGACGTTTTATGAGGCAAGAGAAATTAGAGCACCTAGTCACAACAGGAAAGCTGGAGGGAAATAGAGCACCAGATAGACCCGGGGAGAAAATATTGTATAGACTTGCGAAGTGGATGAAGACAGGAAGAGTGGGAGATGTACTTGCAGAGACAAAAGATAGATTCGTATGGATGGCCGTGATTGCCAAAGCCATGCAGCAGGGCACATGATGATGATGATAATATCAGATCATGAATCTACAGCTCTAACAGGAAAAAAAAAAAAAAAAAAAAAAAAAGACCAGCCCGACAACTCCTCGTTAAGAAGTAAGGTACGATAGCCTTAACTTTTCTTGGAGCCAGTGTCATGAGGGCAGCGCCCATGTTCTCTCCTCGCTACTTTACCTTCTCCAACTCTAAACAGGGTGAAGTACCAATTTGCAGCTGGGTAGACCAAAGACGTTGACAGGTGTCTATGATGAAGACCAGAAACCTGACGCACAAAGTGTTTTTCCCTTGAGTCAGACTCGAACCTGTGCTGTCAAACTTGAAGGTGGGAGTTTTACCTCTAGGCCAACTCAGTGTCTATATTTGGGAGAATTTCGTCCAAAAGATATTCATAATACACATTTTCAACAGACGTGAAATATGAGATATGATTGCCAGTAATCTTTGCCGAATCCTTCAAGAACAGAGAGTAAGAAAAGCGTTATGTCAGTTTGACCTTGTACGTGTAAGACATACGTCTCTGCCTCTAATGAAATGTTGATGAACAAAAAGAGGTGACAAGAGAACAGACTGGCAATGTTCTGGTATAAACCTTACTGTTGAAAAACACGCTTGATTTGAAAAAAACCCTGCTATACACAAAATGTATACACGTTTGTCTTGTCTTGACTTGTCTTTCTTATTTGTCTTCTGTCTTTTGTCTTGTTTGTCCTGTCTTGTCTTGTCTTGTCTTGTCCTGTCCTGTCTGTCTTGTCATGTCATGTCATGTCATGTCTTGTCTTATTTTGTCTTCTGTCTTTTGTCTTTGTCATGTCTTGTCTTGTCTGTCTTTATTGTCTTGTGTCTTGTCTTGTCTTGTCATGTCATGTTTCTTGTCTTATTTTGTCTTCTGTCTTTTGGTCTTGTCTTGTCTGTCATGTCATGTTATGTCTTGTATTATTTTGTCTTCTGTCTTTTGTCTTGTCTTGTCTTGTCATGTCATGTTATGTCTTGTATTATTTTGTCTTCTGTCTTTTGTCTTGTCTTGTCTTGTCATGTCATGTTATGTCTTGTCTTATTTTGTCTTCTGTCTTTCGTCTTGTCATGTCATGTCTTGTCTTGTCTTGTCTTAAATCAAATAAGCGTTCTGAATCATGTTTGTGTAATTCTGCTTCATTATACACATATATTTATGTATATATGTATGTATCTATCCATTAGTATTATTATTATTATTATTATTGTTATATTATTATTATTATCATCATTATCATTGTTATTATAATTATTATTACTATTGTTGTTGTTGTTGTCAGTGTTAATATCATCATCATTATTATTATTATTATTGTTGTTGTTGTTATTGTTATTATCATCATTATCACCATCGCTGTTATCATTTGTGATTGCTCTTGTTATTGTTGCTAATTTTGGGATGAAACTAGGTCTTATTAGCCTTCAATTTTTTGTGTCGTATTTGTGTTTTGTTTGGTTTGTTGTTTTTTGGGGGTGTTAGTTTTGTTTTGTTTTGTTTTGTTTATTTGTGGGTTGGGGGTTGTTGTTGTTGTGTTGTTGTTGTTGTTTCGTTTTCTTTTGTGAACCATTCCTGTGTCAGTACCCTCACTTGTGCTCAATTTCCGTTCCAACACACCTCCACATCCAGAGAAAGTGAGATCATGATGAGAGAGGGACATAAAGGGCCACCAAGCCTGGGACATTTTATCACAATACTTTGATGATGACAATGGGCATCATAGTGATGATGGTACTGAGCTCCATGTCGGACTGAAATTGCTTGACCATAGTGTGTTCCCTTTGCTTACTTTAACAGAATTTCCAAGCATCAGCCAGGCCCGAAAGACACAGACACCTGCAGTGACGGTATGCAATTCTGAGCAACACCCTCAGTGACGCATCTTAAGGTGGATGAGACGCGACTGTGTGGTCCCAATCTTCTCAGTGAGCATGAGAGATACGGACACCTGCAGTGGTGGTACGAATACATGAGCAACACCCTCACTGACGCATCTTAAAGTAAATGAGACTCGACTGTGTAGTCCCAATCTTCTCAGTGGTGGTTCAAAAATATGAGCAACACCCTCGGTGACACATCTTAAAATGGACGAGATTCGACTGTGTAGTCCCAGTCTCACCAGTGAGCCCACAGCACACTCAACACTGGACAGAATCTGGTCGGGAATGTAAAAAATCCCATATGGGGGTTCGAACTCACGACGTCCCGCTCAGATGTAGTCTGTTGCCTAACCACCTCGTCATACTGACTGGCCCTTCGGAGTTCCGTTGATATCTACTTTCAAAGTGTAAAAATACTGATGACGATATTTATACGGTGCAAAATCTGGGTACAGGAATCAAACCAAAAGCGCGCACTTTTTTCATTACCAAAGCAATCACCTAACAACGACCAAAACTCCGAAGCAGTTATATCATTGTATCATCATCATCATCAGGTGCCCTGCTGCATGGCGTTGGCGATTATAGACTTCCATCTGTCTTTATCTCTCGTTGCCCCTAGCATCTCTTCCACCCTCCCCGTCCCCAGCCACTCTGCAAGTCCGTCCAGCATTTTCTCCCTGGTCTACCCGGTGCTCTCTTTCCCTCCAGCTTTCCCGTTGTGACCAAGTGCTCCAAATCCCCCTTCCTCATAAAATGGCCTATGAATGTTGCCTGTCTTTTCCTAATCTTCCTTATGAGTGATCTACTTGTGTCTGCCTCCATCAAGACTGTCTCATTTGTTTTCTTTGCTGTCCATGGAACTCTCAACATTCTTCTGAGAAACCACATCTCGGCTGCCTCAATCTTGTTCTGGCTTTGCTTGTTGACTATCCATGCCTCACATCCGTACAGCAGTATTGGTTCTATATAACATTCAGGAACTCTCTCCCTGATGTTAATTGATAGGCATTTGTTGGTAAGAATGCTTGTCATCTTCGTGAATGCTGTTTTGGCTTGGCCGATTCTGCCGGCTATTTCTGATGTGCATCTGCCGTCTGATGAAATGATCGTTCCCAGGTATTTGAATTTATCAACATGTGTCAAGGTTGTGCCATTTGCTGTTATTTTGCATGAGGGGATTTCATGTTTTTTACTGATCACCATGACTTCAGTCTTCCTGCTGTTTAGTTCCAACCCCTTTCCTTTGCTTTCTATTTCTAGTATATTCACAAGGTTTTGTAGGTCCCTTTCATTTTCTGCAATTAGCACGGTGTCATCTGCGTATCGAAAGTTGTTTATCATTTTCCCTCCAACCTTTAATCCAGGGTCTTCTTCTAGGTTTCTCATGATGTTTTCGCTGTTAAGTGAAAACAGATCTGGTGGCAAAACACAACCCTGTCTGACTTCTCTTTTGATGTTTTAGAAAGAGCTTACATTGTTTTCTGTTCTCATTGCAGCTGTTTGTTCCCAGTACATATTTCTGATTATTCGTAGATCTTTTCCATCAACATTGAGTCTCTCCAGTTGGTTGATCAATTCATCATGTCTTACCCGATCGAAAACCTTGGTGTATTCAACAAAGCATGAATACAAATCCTTATTCATCTCAATTGACCCCTCTATGATAGTTCTTAGGATGTATATGCCATTAATAGTTCCTTTCCCTTCCACAAATCCACACTGTTCTTCTGCTATTTCTCTTTTGATTCTATTCCTTGTCCTCATCATGATTATTCTAAACAGGATTTTTGTTACATGACTCATCAAACTGATTGTGCGATGGAGTTCACATTCTATAGCCCCTGTCTTCTTTGGAAGTGCAATGAAAATTGATTTTGACATATCTTTGGGGATTTTTCCAGTGTCGTAAATTTCGTTTAGGAGGACTGTTATTTTTTCTATGCCAAATTCCTCCAGGGCTTCAATCATCTCTGTTGTTATGTTGTCTGGTCCTGGGGATTTTCCTGGTTTCATCTTTTTCAGTGCCGCTCTAACTTCATCTTTCATTATGGGTGGTCCTTCAAAGTTCTTTTTTTATAATGTGTTCTTCGTTTCTGTCATCCTCAAAAAGGTCTTTAATGTACTCTCCCCATCTGTCTAATATTTGTCTTTTTCCATGATAAGTATGCCATTTTTCGATTTCAAGCAACCAGTTGATGTACATGTATTTTTCCTGTGGACAATTTCTTCAGTTCGTCTGTACATACCCTGAGGATCCGTTTTGTGTCGGTTTTCCATTTCTTTGCATTTTGTTTTCAGCCAAGCTTCCTTAGCTTCATTGCACCTATTCCTGATCCTATTTTCCTGTATATCTCCTCGTTTCTCTTTGCCTTCCTCCTTTCCTCCATCAAGCCCAAAATTTTATTAGTCATCCAGCTCTTTTTTGCTTTTCTATCTGCCTCAGGGATTTCTTCACAAGCTTCATTTATCGAATTTCTCAACTTTTTCCATTGTTCCTCACTGTCACCAACGTCTTCCAGAGCACTGAATTTGTTTTGAACATATACATTAAATTTTTTACATATCACTTCATCTGTCTTTAAGAGTCCAAGGTTTAGTTTGATGTTGCTTTTGGTCTGTTTCCTTTTCCTCAATTTCAGTCTAAATCTTCCCACTACAGGATTGTAGTCACTGTTGCAGTCTGCGCCTGGTAATGTTTTTGTTGACAGTAAAGAATTTTTAAATCTTTTGTTGATCGGGATGTAGTCAATTGATTTTGGTATTATCTCCAGGACTCATCCAAGTCCATTTTCTTCTATTCGGCTGCTCAAACCAGGTGTTTCCTACTATGAACTCATTCATCTGTGCCCATTCTACAAGTTTCTCTCCCCTTTCATTTTGCGTACCAAGGCCATAGAGTCCAACTATATCCTCCACCCTATCCTGTCCCACTTTAGCATTAAAATCTCCCATTATTACAGTAACCTCTTGTGATTTACATTGGACTTTGGCCATCTCTAATACTTCGTAAAAGTTGTCGATGTCTTCCTGAGTACTTGCGGATGTTGGTGCATACACCTGAATGATGTTAATATCAAATGGTTTGCCTCCCAATTTGACCAGCAAAACTCTGTCGGACACAGCCCAGTATCCCTGCTTTTAATTTGTCTTTGTCCATCATGATGTCTACTCCTTATACATATATATCATAGATATATAAAATCAGAACAAGGTCATTTATATCCAATGTCGTGTACAAACCCTCAAGTTATTTTATTTATGTTTGTACATAGATAGATAGATAGATAGATAGATAGATAGATAGATAGATAGATAGATAGATAGATAGATAGTAGATAGATAGATATACAGGACTTGAAGGCAGATGATTCAGCATTACTGGTGCATTCATTATCATTGTTTCTATTTTTCTGTCAGAAGTTTACATCTATAATACACGGGAAAGAAATAAAGTAGCTCATTTACAAACAAAGTTTAACAAACTTCTGAGAAAGTTGACAAAAGCTTTTTCTTTGTGACAGAAAGTAACTGGATATTTTCCTTGTATATACATAATGAAATTGCCTTTTTCTTGAGAAAGCAATGCAACGTTTGCACCTGCTGCACAGAATAAAAGTTAGATATTTGCTCTAAAAGTCCTTGGTGTTGTTTTCAGAAGTTTTAATGAAAATCGTTTAGCCTTTGATCAATTTTTGTCATGACATGGCAACTTGAATGTCCAGTTTTATTTTCATTTTGAACAATGATTTCCTTGAAGAGTGCATGCACATGATGCAGGCTTTACGTTGCTGCGCAGTCTGTGTGATCCATCTTCAGTGGGGGTGCATGCTGAGTGTTGTAGTGTTTCCATAAGCCAGCGAACACTGAAAGGCTTACAAAGTTTTAAAAGTGTGTATTAAATTTCATGTTCTGCATGCACACACACACACGCACGAAGAGCAGTCACAAATAGGTCTGTACATATGTTGACCTGGGAAATTGGGAAAAATCTTCACTCTTTACCTGCCATGGGATGTTCAGGCAGGATCAAACACAGGTCTTTCAAGTGGAAGTACCACTTGGCTCTCATGTTTGTCAAAGTACCACTTGGCTCTCGTGTTTGTCACAGTACCACTTGGCTCTCATGTTTATCAAAGTACCACTTGGCTCTCGTGTTTGCCACAGTACCACTTGGCTCTCGTGTTTGTCAAAGTACCACTTGGCTCTCGTGTTTGCCAAAGCACACATGACAACTATAAGTACCACTTGGCTCTCGTGTTTGTCAAAGTACCACTTGGCTCTCGTGTTTGTCAAAGTACCACTTGGCTCTCGTGTTTGTCAAAGTACCACTTGGCTCTCGTGTTTGTCAAAGTACCACTTGGCTCTCGTGTTTGTCAAAATACCACTTGGCTCTCGTGTTTGTCAAAGCACACATGACAACTATAAGTACCACTTGGCTCTCACAGTTTGTCAAGAAGGTAAAGTAGCGAGGAGAGAAACAGAAAAGTTAAGGCTATCGTACCTTACTTCTTAACGAGGAGTTGTCGGGCTGGTCTTTTTTTTTTTTTTTTTTTTTTTTTTCCTGTTAGAGCTGTAGATTCATGATCTGATATCATCATCATCATCATGTGCCCTGCTGCATGGCGTTGGCAATCACGGCCATCCATACGAATCTATCTTTTGTCTCTGCAAGTACATCTCCCACTCTTCCTGTCTTCATCCACTTCGCAAGTCTATACAATATTTTCTCCCCGGGTCTATCTGGTGCTCTATTTCCCTCCAGCTTTCCTGTTGTGACTAGATGCTCTAATTTCTCTTGCCTCTTAAAACGTCCTATAAACACTGTTTGTCTTTTCCTAATTTACTTCATTAATGTTCTTTTTCTGTTTGCCTTCTTCCAGACTGTCTCGATTGTTTTCTTTGCTGTCCATGGAACTCTCAACATTCTTCTTAGAAACCACATCTCGGCTGCCTCTATCTTGTCCTGACTTTGCGTGTTGACTGTCCACGCTTGACATCCGTACAACAGCATCGGTTCTATATAACACTGAATAACTGTCTTCCTGATATAATAGCTCGCGTTTAATCCCGTCCCACAACATTAAAAACTGACCTGTTGGCTGCCCATCTTAATGTTTCCATCATTCTAGTGGTATCAGCTTAGCGTTTCATAGGTCCCTCTCCCCTTTTCCCCTATTTCAAAACCTTGCCAGTGCGTAGGGTTTTGTGCAGGCTCAGGGAATCTGCCAGATTATTGTTGTCAGATTTGGGTGGAGCGCATATGGAATTGTCTGTGTGTAACAAACCGCTGTGGAACCAACTCCAAACTCGTCTATGACGGTGTGTGTGTGTGTGTGTGTGTGTGTGTGTGTGTGTGTGTGTGTGTGTGTGTGTGGTGTGTGTGTGTGTGTGTGTGTGTGTGTGTGTGTGTGTGTGTGTGTGTGTGTGTGTGTGTGTGAAAGTGTGTGTTTCAATTCCAAGCAAAGTGTTCACGAAAGCGTGTATGCTCACCGTTACGCCCATACTGTGTAGACAAGATACTAGCAAACAGATGACATTATCACCAGTGGACAAGTCGCCACACCATCAAGCGGCACACTGGGCCATATCAAGATCTGCTGACATCAAGTTAAGAAAGGAAAACTCCATGTAACAACACCCACATGCCTTGCTAAGCACATCATTCATGGAAGTGTCGAGGGAAAAAGACGGAGTGGAAAACAAAAAAAAAAAAATAAATAAATAAAAAATAAAATAAATAAAATAAAATAAAATAAATAAAATAAAATAAAATAAAATGAAATAAAATAAAATGAAATAAAATAAAATAAAATAAAATAAAATAAGATAAAATAGAATAAAATAAAAATAAAATAAAATAAAATAAAATAAGATAACAAAATAAAATAAAATGAAATAAAATGAAATAAATAAATAAATAAAATAAAATAGAATAAAATAAAATAAATAAATAAATAAAATAAAACACACACACACAACACACACATACACACAACACCACACACACACACACACACACACACACACACACACACACACACAACACACACACACACACACACACACACACACACACACACACACAAACCCGATGTACCGACAACTTTGCAGAATGGACAGAGAACACATTCAAGAGACCCATGCTTTGGCACACAACCATCAGAGCTGGAGGAATCCTGTGAAAACTTCTTAAGTGCAGCATCCTAATGGCTTTTCACGGAGTTAAGGGACAAGGAAAAGAAGAAGAAGAAGAAGAATGCGAAGAAGAATGCGAAGAAGAAGAAGAAGAAGAAGAAGAAGAAGAAGAAGAAGAAGAAGAAGAAGAAGAAGAAGAAGAAGAAGAAAGAAGAAGAAGAAGAAGAAAGAAAGAAGAAAGAAGAAGAAGAAGAAGAGAAGAAAGAAGAAGAAGAAGAAGAAAGAAGAAGAAGAAAAAGAAGAAGAAGAAGAAAGAAAGAAGAAAGAAGAACAAGAAGAAGAATAAGAAGAAGAAAAAGAAAGAAGGAGCAGAAGAAGAAAAAGAAGAAGAAAAGGGAAAGAAGTAGAAGTAGAAGAAGAAAAAGAAAAAGAAGAAAGTAGAAGAAGAAGAAAATAGAACAAAGGAAAAGAAGTAGAAGTAGAAGAAGAAGAAAAGAAGAAGAAAAGGAAAAAGAAGTAGAAGTAGAAGAAGAAGAAAAATAAGAAGGAGCTAGCAGTTTAGCACGAGGAAGTGAAAGAGTTAATGTCCTTGGGTGTGAAATTCACAGACGACATACGTGCACCGGATGACCCCTTCAGACGGGCGTTACGTGCTGACTGCCGACTGTGCCAGTGGGTGTGTCTACAGGAAATAACGCTAAGACCAGGAACCTGATGCCGTCTGGATCATCATCATCACTTGTGTTTGTCACTGGGGCCTGTGTGTGCCATGGAAGACAGTCTACCAGGTTGACACCAGGATGATCAAGTACAAGTACATCACACACAACTCACTTCCCACTATGATGAAACAAACGCTGAACAGCGACTACTGTGAATAAATAAATAAGTAAATAAATGAATGAATAAGTAAATAAATAAGTGAATAAATAAATGAATAAATAGATGGATGCATAGAATGAAGATGAATATGATAATGAAGGATGGATGGATGAATGAATAAATGAATGGAATGAATGAATTTATTAATTAATTAATATTAAAACAAGTGTGACTGCCCTCGTTCAAGCAAACAGGAACCAGAAGAAAAAAAAAAACCCGAAAAAAGAATCAGAACGCGTATTTAATACAACCAGACAAGACAGAGCAAATTTTCGGCCAACTGGCTTTGTCAAGGTAGACGTAAGATCACAAACAAACAAACACCAAGCAAACAGGAACTAGAAAAACAGTAAAATAGAATGAGAAAACAATCTTACTTAACACATCGTTTGTTTGTCTGTCCAGCTGTTGAAGGGGGTGGATGGAAGATGATCTTACGCCTGACAAAGGCCATTGGCCGAAAATTTGCGCCTGTCTGGTCTGGTTGTATTAAATACGCGTTCTGATTCTTTTTTCGAGTTTTTTTTTCCCCTGGTTCCTTGAATGAATGAATGATGAATTAAAATAATACCGTAAATTAATCATTAAATGCATAGCCGATTAGATAAATAAATAAATAAACTTCTGCACTATGTACTAGCCAGCATGTATACAGTACAAATATGCACGTATAAATGGTCAGAGTTTAATTTGTTTGTGCACGTTGAGCCATGTACGCGACCGTAGGTGGCTGTTATATGACGTTGTTCAGCGGGTATTGATATTTTTGCTTAAAGCCCAGCCGACTGCGCAAAGCAATATCGGGCTATAACCGTTTCAAAACATACATAACACTTCAATGGTAGAAGAAGAAAAAAAAAAAAAAAAAAAAAAAAAAAAAAAAATTAAATAGTACATATATCAATACATTCGTGGACATAATCTAAGGCGATACCCCTGGCGTTGACCACTCTGTCCAATTTATCGCACAGGGGATTTGAAAAACACACCTGATACAAATTTAAACGTAACTAAGGACACAAAACGTGATTCAGTGTGCAGTGTATTCATATTGTATCGTGAGTGATTCAGTGTGCAATGTATTTATATTGTATCTGAGTGATTCAGTGTGCAAATGTATTTTATTGTATCATGAGTGATTCAGTGTGCAATATATTTATATTGTATCGTGAGTGATTCAGTGTGCAAGTATTTATATTGTATCGTGAGTGATTCAGTGTGCAATGTATTATATTGTATGTGAGTGATTGAGTGTGCAATGTATTTTATATTGTATTCGTGAGTGATTAGTGTGCAATGTATTTATATTGTATTTGGAGTGATTCAGAGGGCAGTATTTATATTGTATCAGTGAGTGATTCAGTGTGCAATGTATTATATTGTATCAGTAGTGATTCAGTGTGCAATGTATTTATATTGTATTGTGAGTGATTCAGTGTGCAATGTATTTATATTGTATCGTGAGTGATTCAGTGTGCAATGTATTTATATTGTATCGTGAGTGATTCAGTGTGCAATGTATTTATGTTGTATCGTGAGTGATTCAGTGTGCAATGTATTTATATTGTATGATGAGTGATTCAGTGTGCCATGTATTTATATTGTATCCTGAGTGATTCAGTGTGCAATGTATTTATATTGTATGGTGAGTGATTCAGTGTGCAATGTATTTATATTGTATTGTGAGTGATTCAGTGTGCCATGTGTTCATATTGTATCGTGAGTGATTCAGTGTGCAATGTATTTATATTGTATTGTGTGTGATTCAGTGTGCAATGTATTTGTATTGTATCGTGAGTGATTCAGCGTGCCACGTATTTATATTGTATTGTGAGTGATTCAGTGTGCAATGTATTTATATTGTATCGTGAGTGATTCAGAGTGCAATGTATTTATATTGTATCGTGAATGATTCAGTGTGCAATGTATTTATATTGCATGGTGAGTGATTCAGTGTGCCGTGTATTTATATTGTATCGTGAGTGATTCAGTGTGCCATGTATTTATATTGTATGGTGAGTGATTCAGTGTGCAATGTATTTATATGGTATCGTAAATGATTCAGTGTGCAATGTATTTATATTGTATCGTGAATGATTCAGTGTGCAATGTATTTATATTGTATCGTGAATGATTCAGTGTGCAATGTATTTATATTGTATTGTGTGTGATTCAGTGTGCAATGTATTTATATTGTATCGTGAGTGATTCAGTGTGCAATGTATTTATATTGTATTGTGAGTGATTTAGTGTGCAATGTATTTATAATGTATCGTGAGTTATTCAGCGTGCCACGTATTTATATTGTATTGTGATTGATTCAGTGTGCAATGTATTTATATTGTACCATGAATGATTCAGTCTGCAATGTATTTATATTGTATGGTGAGTGATTCAGTGTGCCACGTATTTATATTGTATTGTGAGTGATTCAGTGTGCAATGTAATTTATATTGTATCGTGAGTGATTCAGTGTGCAATGTATTTATATTGTATTGTGAGTGATTCAGTGTGCAATGTATTTATATTGTATGGTGACTGATTCAGTGTGCCATGTATTTATATTGTATCGTGAGTGATTCAGTGTGCTACGTATTTATATTGTATCGTGAGTGATTCTGTGTGCAATGTATTTATTTTGTATTGTGAATGATTCAGTGTGCCATGTATTCATATTGTATTGTGAGTGATTCAGTGTGCAATGTATTCATATTGTATGGTGAGTTATTCAGTGTGCAATGTATTTATATTGTATTGTGAGTGAGTCAGTGTGCCATGTATTTATATTGTATCGTGAGTGATTCAGTGTGCAATGTGTTTATATTGTATTGTTAGTGATTCAGTGTGCAATGTATTTATATTGTATTGTGAGTGATTCATTGTGCAATGTATTCATATTGTATTGTGAGTGATTCAGTGTGCAATGTGTTTATAATGTATCGTGAGTGATTTAGTGTGCAATGTATTT
>CM060306.1:121553957-121576457 GCA_030674185.1 Monoplex corrugatus | reverse complement strand
CCCTGAATTCCTTACACTCTCGGGGGGCCGGGCCACATCCAGGTCATGACTCCTGGATGCCCTTCTGCTGTTGTCTTTTTTTTTTTTTTTTTTTTTTTTCACGCCGGGGATCGAACCTGGGCGATTCTGCGCTTCAGAACTGCGGTACGCGGTTTTACCAATGTGCTAACGGGGCACACATCATCTGTAGGGAATTTAATCCTTATGAAGTTCACTTTTTTGGTCCCTCCTTGCCCAGATCCAGCTTGAGCTCCTTTATAATAATAATAATAATTACAATATTTATATAGCGCAAAATCTTGATAAAATCAAATCTAAGCGCTGAAGCAGACACACACGCAAGCACGCACGCACGCACGCACGCACACACACGCACGCACACACACACACACACACACACACACACACACACACACACACACACACACACACACGCATGGCTATAAATGGGGAGAAAGAATAAAAGCAATAAAAGCAAGAATAAAACCAATGGAAAATTATAGAGAGCATAGCATATACAATTATATATTATAACCATGTGATTCCCTCCGAGCGGAGACAGGCTGCAGAGGGGGGGGGGGGGGGTTGAGTGAGGTTAGGATTTTATGCGGAGGAGAAAAGGTGAGTTTTGAGAGCGGACTTGAAGGAGACAAAAGTAGGTTGCTGACGGACTGAGAGAGGAAGTTTGTTCCAGGAGAGTGGACCAGAAACAGAGAAGGCTCGTGGACCATAGGTATTGAGCTTAGTGCGTGGAAAGCGAAAAGTCAGAGGATCGGAGGCAGAGCGGAGGGTACGTGAGGGAACATAGATCTCAAGTAGGCTTGACAGGTAATCGGGGGCTGCGTTATTGAGGCTTTTGTAGCACATGGTGTCTAGTTTGTACTGTATGCGCTTTGATACAGGGAGCCAGTGAAGTTGTGCCAGGAGAGGAGATATGTGGTCAGCTTTTTTCTTTTTGAGTACAAGGCGTACAGCATTGTTTTGAATGCGCTGTAGGATGTGAATGGTGGAGGCAGGAAGACCAGACAGGAGTGAATTGCAATAGTCAATGCGAGACATTATGAAGGAGAGAACGAGTTTTGCAGTTGTTTCGACAGAGAGATACTTCCTGATCAGCCTTATACGATGGAGATGATAGTAGCAGGATCTGGCAGTTTGAGAAACAAAGTTGTTCATGGAGAGGGTAGAGTCAATGCAGACACCAAGGTTTTTAGCTGAATCAGAAATTGGGACTGATGTGTTACATAATGGGAGAGAAAGAGGAGGCAGCTGAGAAAGTTTCTGACGGGTGCCAATGAGGATAGCTTCTGTTTTGTCGTCATTAAGCTGAAGTCTATTGTGTGTCATCCAGTTCTTAATGTCCGAGTAACACTCAGTGGTGCGAGTCAACAGGCGCTGTATATTATCAGGTGAGTCACTGTCTTGAAGTTGGGTGTCATCAGCATAGAAGTGGTGTTTTATAGAATGGGAGTTGATGATGGTGGACAGGGGGGAGGTGTAAAGAGTGAAAAGAACAGGGCCAAGGACAGATCCTTGTGGAACACCACAGGTCAGGTATGCAGGTTGAGAGTAAGTGCCATTGATGAGAACGGTTTGTTTTCTGTTGGATAGGTATGAAGTGAACCAAGACAGAGCAATGTCAGAGATGCCAAAAGTATGATGAAGTCTAGAAAGGAGAATACCATGATCAATGGTATCAAAGGCTGCAGACAGATCAAGGAGTGTGAGGAGAGAGACTTTGCCTCTGCCATCGCTTTAAGGGCTCTAGTCCTCTTCTTCCAGAAATGGCGAGTTGTTTCATGAGATCATAAGCGGAGGTGCCCACAAACCCTCTTGCCCCGACCTCTATGGCGAAGATTTTGACCCGCAGACCTGCTTTCTTCAGGGTGCTGGCAAGACCGGCGTATTTTTCGGTCTTGTAGATATGTGCTTCTTCCATTCTGCTTTCGTATGGCACAGTGAGTTCTATCAGAATCACTTGTTTCGAGGAGTCAGAGTGGAGAGCGATGTCTGGTCTCATGCCTGTCTTGCTGATGACATCTGGGTAATTTCTCCACTCTGGGAGGTCTGCTGTACACTCCCAGTCGACTGCTCCATCCAGAAGACCCTTTGGCAATGTGCTGGTTGTCATAGCCCTTTCGGGCCAGACCTGTTTCCCTCCTGCTTTGTAGAACGTTGTCATAGCAATTGGTGCGTTTGGGGTCATGGTTTTTTCGCTAACCACGTCTGTGATCACTTTCAGAACTTGGTTGTGCCTCCATGTATACCTTCCTTGGGCTAGCGCTACTTTGCAAGAGCTTAGGACATGTTCCACTGTTTGTTTCTTCTGACAGAGCGGACATGCTGGGTCGTCTGTTTTCCCCCATTTCACTAAGTTTGCATTCGAGGGGAGCAGGTCATATACAGATCTGAGGAGGAAGCTTATCCTTAGAGGAGCCATGTGCCACATATCGTTCCAGCTGAGACTTCTTTGGAGTGCACTGTCCCATGTTGTCCATTGCCCCTGTTGACCTTGCTGGACTGCCTTCTGCACTCTTTTGACATCTTCTTCTTCCTTCAACTCCTGTATGATCATGTCTCTTTTTTCCTTCCCTTTGGCTTTGGACCACCACTGCATTTTTGTTGCTCCCAGTCCCTGTCTGTTGGTTTGCGTGTGTCCAATTATTTCTTTGATGCTGAGGTTTCTCTTGGCATTGTTTACAGCCTCTTGGACTTTCCACTTTCTGCCAGTTCTCAGCTTTGGATGAACTGCTCTCACGATATTGTCCTCCGATTCCTCCAGCATGCTCAACAGTCTTGCTTTTCCAACTTTGTATTCCTCCACTATGGATTTCAGAGGTAGCTTCAGCATTGCTTGACGACAGTAGAATGCAACATCAGTGAGACCAGGTGGGACACCGAGCCATTTTCTTGTGTATTTGTTGATTTTGGCTTCCATTGCTTCGACTGTGCTGGTGCAAATGTCATAGATTAGCAGTGGCCACAGCAGCTTTGGTATCAGCATGAACTGTAGACACCAGACTTTGTATTTGCCTGGCAGTCCGCAGTTATCTATTTTCTTCAGGCCTTCTTCTGCTGTTTGCTTGGTTTCACATCCCCTTTGTGTGCCTTTCAGGGAGTCATCATACCATCTTCCGAGACTTTTTACTGGCTCTTCTGTGACAGTGGGGATGGCTTGGTTGGCTACCATGAATTTGACTGAATCTGCCACTTTTCCTTTTCGCAGTGAGAGACTTCGGGATTTCTTAGGTTTGAACCTCATTCTTGAAGAGGCCACCAGATCATCCAGCTGCTTTATGATTTGGTGTGTCTCTTCCTCATCCGTGGACAAGACTGTTGTGTCATCCATGAAAGCTTTCAGAGGAGGCATCTGGTATCCATCTCCCAGATTCACTGGACCTGAACTCCTCATTGCAGCTTTCAAGATGACTTCCATTGCCAACACGAACAGTATGGGAGAGATTGCACAGCCCATTGCAATGCCCACCTCTAGGTCTATCCAGTCCGTGGTGTATTCTTTGGTAGAGAACCGCATTGAGAACCCTTGGAAATACTTCCTCAGCATTGTTCGGATGTTTTCTGGGATGTGATACATTTCAAGAGCCAGCTGGATCATATCGTGTGGAACTGATCCATATGCATTCGCCAGATCAAGCCAAACTACGTCAATGTCTCTCTTCTCTGTTCTTGCTTTTTGGATGGCATCCCAAATCAACGTGGCATGTTCCAAGCATCCAGGCATTCCTGGTATGCCTCCCTTTTGGACTGACATATCCAGATACTTGTTTTCAGTCAGGTATTTTGTCAATCTTGCTGCCATAACAGAGAAGAAGATTTTCCCCTCGACGTTCAGAAGTGATATTGGCCTGAACTGATTGATGCTGCTGGAGTTCTGCTCCTTCGGAATGTACACTCCTTCAGCTCTCATCCATTGGTCGCTGATCTTCTGGTTCCTCCATGCTGATCGAATCATCTTGTGGAGCCACTCGAGCACTTTTGGGCATTTCTTGTAGAGCAGGTATGGTATTCCGTTTGGTCCAGGTGCTGACTTGGCTCTGGCTTTCTTTACTACGTTCTTCACTTCATCCAGTGTTGGTGGTTTGTTATTGAATTTTCCTTCTGGCGCTGCAGGCCAAACCAGATTTTGGATTTCAAGTGGTGCCTCGCGCTGAGAATCGGAATATGTTTCCCTGAGATGCTGCTCTAGGGTTTCCTTGCCCACTGTGAGAGTCCCTGATTTGGGTTGTTCAAACAGCTTTCTTGCAAAGTCAAAGGGATCTTTGAAGAAACGATCTTGAGTCTTCTTCTTTTTGCTCTTTCTTCGCCTTGCTGATTCCACTTTGCTGAGAGCATTGTGTTTGGCCTTCAGATCTTTCCAGAGTTCCAGGAGCCCTTGCTTCTCGAATTCTGAGGCAGTTTTCATTCGCTTTTTAAGCTTCCTTTTCTCCCTCCGGATGCTCTCCATCTGTTGCTGTCTTCTGGATTTCTGGGGAGGCGTTTTTGTCTTTGGCTGCTTCACTCCATAAGTGTCCCTGCAGATAGAGTATATGATGTCTCCGTATGTGTCAAGTTTGTGTTCCAGCGTACTGTTCCCAATTAGCGCATTCAGCTTAAGGACAAGTTCCTCATCTAATTTCTCCCATTGTTCTTTTGCACCGGCAGGCGGCAAATTGAGTTTTCCACGTTTGGCGTTAAGAGCTTGTGCAAAATCCGCATCAGAACCGTCAGCGTGGATGTCCTTGGCACTATGGTTTAATTCCTGGCCTTGGTCATCCAACGTCTCACCTGCTATCGCAGTGCGCTGCTGCTGGTTCGTATGTGTCTTCAAACAGCCCATTTTTGTCCTGTGGATCTTCATGCCGCGTTTGGTGGTGAATCTCCTTCCACACGCACACGGAAATTCCAACTGGTCATTAATCATGGTCCGTTGTGCGTTTCCAGTCGTGATGGAGTCAGTGCCGATGGATTCATCATTCTCTCCCCCTTTCATCGTTTTGGTGATGTCAGCTTAATGTTTCATAGGTCCCTTCTTTCGCTCCCTTCCCATTTCAAGACTTTGTCAGCGCTTAAGGGAAGGAAAGCTGTGGCAGTGACCACCCAGCCACAGCTGATGAAGAAGAAAGAAGAAGAAGAAGAAGAACAAGAAGAAGAAGAATGCGAAGAAAGAAGAAGAAAGAAGAAGAAGAAGAAGAAGAAGAAGAAGAAGAAGAAGAAGAAGAAGAAGAAGAAGAAGAAGAAAGAAGAAAGAAGAGAAGAGAGAAGAAAGAAGAAGAAGAAGAAGGAAGAAGAAGAAAAAAAAAGAAGAAGAAGAAGAAGAGAGAAGAACAAGAACAAGAAGAAGCAGAAGAATGAAAAGAAAGGAAAAGAAAACAGCATTAAGATTACTCTAAAACCCACAGTCAGTCAATCAATTAACCAACCAACCAACCAACCAACCAACCAACCAACCAACCAGCCAACCAACCAACCAACCAACCCAACCAACCGACCAACCAACCGACCAACCAATCAACCAACCAACCAACCAACCAACCAACCAACCAACCAGCCAACCAACCAATCTTCTTCTTGTTCTTCTTGTTCTTGTTCTTCTTCTTCTTCCTTTTCTTTTTTTTTCTTCTTCTACTTCTTTTTTTCTCCTTTTTTAAATCCTTCTTTTTCTTGTTTTTCTTTTTGTCCTTCTTTCCTTCTTCATCTTATCATTATAAATCGTTCATGCATAGCGCCATCCTCCAAACTCATGTGGACTTACTGCGCAGTACAGCATCAAAACCCTGGGGACAGGCGGACGGCAGAAGGTCTTGAGAGAAACTCCTGTCAGGCACTGTTTCCGCCCTTAATTACTTCTGGTTCATCGCTTCTAGCCCTGGTTTTTGTCAGTCGTAACTGTCCGATTTAAAAAGCTGTCATCCTGATTTTTGTGCCTGTTGAAGACAGTCTCTGCAACACTGTAAAAACTGATGATGGAACCTGCTCCAAAGACATCAAAATAAGAATTGGAATGGTAAAAAAAAGTCCAACTCAATAATATCTGGAAAGACAGAGGCACACCAAATGACCTGAAAATGAGACTTTTAAAATATTTGATCTGGCCGATCGTGATTTATGGCTGCGAAGCCTGGACTGTGAAAAAAGCTGATTGTAGAAGAACTGAGGCAGCAGAGATGTGTTTTTATTGGAGACTACTATAGTCAAATGGACAGACAGAAGAACTAATGAAAGTGTTTTGGAAGAACTTGATACCACCAGAAAACTACTAGCAGACATCTACAAGAGAAAACTAAAATGCATTGGCCATGTGTCACGTAACAAGAACACGGACCTCAGGGCAACCATTTTTCAAAGAAATACAGGAGCAAAAAGGAAGAAAGGCAGACCTCCAATCTCATACATCGAGAACATAACCAACATCAGTGGCTTAGATATTCAAGAAATTGTCCACAAAAGTGAAAACAGAGCTGCCTGGAGGGAGATGGTGGTGTCAAAGAGTGCAGCGGCCAACACTGAACCTGGTGATGCCGACAGGGTAGACAGGGTAAACAGTATAGACAGGGTAGACAGGGTAGACAGGGTAGACAGGGTAGACAGGGTAGACAGGGTAGACAGGGTAGACAGGGTAGACAGTATAGACAGGGTAGACAGGTTAGACAGGGTAGACAGGGTAGACAGTATAGACAGGGTAGACAGTATAGACAGGGTAGACAGTATAGACAGGGTAGACAGGGTAGACAGTATAGACAGGGTAGACAATATAGACAGGGTAGACAGGGTAGACAGTATAGACAGGGTAGACAGTATAGACAGGGTAGACAGTATAGACAGGGTAGACAGGGTAGACAGTATAGACAGGGTAGACAATATAGACAGGGTAGACAGGGTAGACAGTATAGACAGGGTAGACAGGGTAGACAGGGTAGACAGTATAGACAGGATAGACAGGGTAGACAGGGTAGACAGGGTAGACAGGGTAGACAGGATAGACAGGGTAGACAGGGTAGACAGGGTGGACAGTATAGACATGGTAGACAGGGCAGACAATATAGACAGGGTAGACAGGGTAGACAATATAGACAGGGTAGACAGGGTAGACAGGGTAGATGTATAGACAGGGTAGACAGTATAGACAGGGTAGACAATATAGACAGGGTAGACAGGAGAGACAGGGTAGACAGTTTAGACAGTATAGACAGGGTAGACAGTATAGACAGGGTAGACATGGTAGACAGTATAGACAATATAGACAGGGTAGACAGGGTAGACAGGGTAGACAGTATAGACAGTATAGACAGGGTAGACAGTATAGACAGTATAGACAGGGTAGACAGTATAGACAATATAGACAGGGTAGACAGTATAGACAATATAGACAGGGTAGACAGTATAGACAGTATAGACAGGGTAGACAGTATAGACAATATAGACAGGGTAGACAGTATAGACAGTATAGACAGGGTAGACAGTATAGACAGTATAGACATGGTAGACAGTATAGACAATATAGACAGGGTAGACAGTATAGACAGTATAGACAGGGTAGACAGTATAGACAGTATAGACAGGGTAGACAGTATAGACAGTATAGACAGGGTAGACAGGGTAGACAGGGTAGACAGTATAGACAGTATAGACAGGGTAGACAGGGTAGACAGGGTAGACAGTATAGACAGTATAGACAGTATAGACAGGGTAGACAATATAGACAGGGTAGACAGGGTAGACAGTATAGACAGTATAGACAGGGTAGACAGTATAGACAGGGTAGACAGTATAGACAGTATAGACAGGGTAGACAGTATAGACAATATAGACAGGGTAGACAGTATAGACAGTATAGACAGGGTAGACAGGGTAGACAGTATAGACAGTATAGACAGGGTAGACAGTATAGACAGGGTAGACAGTATAGACAGTATAGACAGGGTAGACAGTATAGACAGTATAGACAGGGTAGACAGTATAGACAATATAGACAGGGTAGACAGTATAGACAGTATAGACAGGGTAGACAGGGTAGACAGTATAGACAGGGTAGACAGGGTAGACAGTATAGACAGGGTAGACAGTATAGACAGTATAGACAGGGTAGACAGTATAGACAATATAGACAGGGTAGACAGGGTAGACAGTATAGACAGTATAGACAGGGTAGACAGTATAGACAGTATAGACAGGGTAGACACACAAAGGGGGTCTAGGCACTGGCAGATCCGCACACTTGTTAAACTGGGAGTTCAGAATATGCACCCTTTACTCACCAGCGCGCGCGCGCACGTGCACACACACACAGATGCACACACAAAGACGCACACATAATTATACGCAAACATACACACTCACACACGCCACTCATATCTGCCATGCCATTCCGGCACTAACAAGCAGACTCGCTGAGCCTACGCAAACAAACAAACAAACAAACAAACAAACAAACAAACAAACAAATAAACACACAAACATACAAACACACAAACACACACACAAACAAACAAACCGACCAGCCAGCCAACCAACCAACCAACCAACCAATCAACTAACCAACTAACTAACCAATAAACCAGCCAATCAACCAAACAATCAACTAACCAACCAACCAACCAATCAACCAGCCAACCAACCAGCCAACCAACCAACCAACCAACCAACCAACCAACCGACCAACCAACCAACCAACAACCAACCAACCAACCAATCAACCAGCCAACCAACCAACCAACCGATCAACTAACCAACCAACAACCAACCAACCAACCAACCAACCAACCAACCAACCAACCAACCAACCAACCAACCAACCAACCAACAAACAAACAAACAAACAAACAAACATCAAACACACAAGCAAACAAACAAAACATATAGGTAAATTAATGGTTAGCCCATATTTCACTTATTACCTAGTTTCAGTTTCTGCAACACTATTCATCCTAACATTTCCCTCAAATCGGATTGTGTTGCCAGTATTCTGAACAGTTCTGACTCTCTGACTATAAACTTGCTTTAATGTCAATATTTTGTTAGAATTGAAAACTTAGTGGTAAGATCGTTTACTCTTCTCCTCCATAAATCTTACCGCGTATAACAACATAAATCTTAAGAATGTTCGTAGCTTAAGATGTCAGCAAGAGTGATGAGATACAGACACACAAAGACAGAATTACAGACACAAGTACACAAGTACGCACGCATGCACACACGCACACGCGCGCGCACAAACACACACACACACACATGTGCGCGCGCGCGCGCACGCACAGGAACACACACGCAAACACACACAAATGCACACGAGCACACATGCAAACGCACACGAGCACACACACGCAAACACACACGAGAACACACACAGGATGTATGTGAGTATAGTAGACCTTTACCTATAGGAGGTAGGTATGTATAGTAGACCTTTACCTACAGGAGGTAGGTGTGTATAGTAAACCTTTACCTACAGGAGGTAGGTGTGTATAGTAAATCTTTACCTATAGGAGGTATGTATGTATAGTAGGCCTTTACCTACAGGAGGTAGGTGTGTATAGTAGACCTTTACCAACAGGAGGTAGGTGTGTATAGTAGACCTTTACCTACAGGAGGTAGGTGTGTATAGTAGGTCTTTACCTACAGGAGGTAGGTGTGTATAGTAGGTCTTTACCTACAGGATGTAGGTGTGTATAGTAGACCTTTACCTACAGGAGGTAGGTGTGTATAGTAGGTCTTTACCTACAGGAGGTAGGTGTGTATAGTAGACCTTTACCTACAGGAGGTATGTGTGTATAGTAGGTCTTTACCTACAGGAGGTAGGTGTGTATAGTAAGCCTTTACCTATAGGAGGTAGGTGTGTATAGTAGACCTTTACCTACAGGAGACAGGTGTGTATAGTAGGCCTTTACCTACAGGAGGTAGGTGTGTATAGTAGGCCTTTACCTACAGGAGGTAGGTGTGTATAGTAGGCCTTTACCTACAGGATGTAGGTGTGTATAGTAGGTCTTTACCTACAGGAGGTAGGTTGTATAGTAGGCCTTTACCTACAGGATGTAGGTGTGTATAGTAGGTCTTTACCTACAGGAGGTATTTGTGTGTAAGGTGTGGTGAGTACACGAGGTAGGCATGTATAAGGTATGGTGAGTACAGGAGGTAGGCATGTATAAGGTATGGTGAGTACACGAGGTAGGCATGTATAAGGTATGGTGAGTACAGGAGGTAGGCATGTATAAGGTATGGTGAGTACAGGAGGTAGGCATGTACAAGGTATGGTGAGTACAGGAGGTAGGTGTCTGTAAGATATGGTGAATGCGAGGGGTAGGTGTGTGTAAGGTATGGTGAGGTCTTTACCTACAGGAGGTAGGTGTGTATAAGGTATGTTGAGTACAGGAGGTAGGTGTGTACAAGGTATGGTGAGTACAGGAGGTAGGTGTGTACAAGGTATGTTGAGTACAGGAGGTAAGTGTGTGTAAGGTATGGTGAGGTCTTTACCTACAGGAGGTAGGTGTGTATAAGGTATGGTGAGTACAGGAGGTAGGTGTGTACAAGGTATGTTGAGTACAGGAGGTAAGTGTGTGTAAGGTATGGTGAGGCCTTTACCTAAAAGAGATAGGTGTGTATAAGATATGGTGAGGTCTTTACCTATAGGAGGTAGGTGTGTTCAAGGTATGGTGAGGCCTTTACCTACAAGAGATAGGTGTGTATAAGGTATGGTGAGGTCTTTACCTACAGGAGGTTGGTGTATAGAAGGTATGGTGAGGCCTTTACATACAGGAGGTAGGTGTGTATATGGCATGGTGAGGCATTTACCTACAGGAGGTAGGTGTGTGGTAAGGTATGGTGAGGCCTTTACCTACAGGAGGTAGGTGTGTACAAGGTATGGTGAGGTCTTTACCTACAGGAGGTAGGTGTGTACAAGGTATGGTGAGGCCTTTACCTACAGGAGGTAGGTGTGTACAAGGTATGGTGAGGCATTTACCTACAGGAGGTAGGTGTGTGTAAGGTATGGTGAGGCATTTACCTACAGGAGGTAGGTATGTTGAGTACAGGAGGTAGGTGTGTATAAGGTATGGTGAGGTCTTTACCTACAAGAGGTAGGTAATAATAATAATAATAATAATAATTACAATATTTATATAGCGCAAAATCTTGATAAAATCAAATCTAAGCGCTGAAGCAGACACACACGTAAGCACGCACGCACGCACACACACGCACGCACACACACACACACACACACACACACACACACGCATGGCTATAAATGGGGAGAAAGAATAAAAGCAATAAAAGCAAGAATAAAAGCAATGGAAAATTATAGAGAGCATAGCATATACAATTATATATTATAACCATGTGATTCCCTCCGAGCGGAGACAGGCTGCAGAGGGGGGGGGGGGGGGGGGTTGAGTGAGGTTAGGATTTTATGCGGAGGAGAAAAGGTGAGTTTTGAGAGCGGACTTGAAGGAGACAAAAGTAGGTTGCTGACGGACTGAGAGAGGAAGTTTGTTCCAGGAGAGTGGACCAGAAACAGAGAAGGCTCGTGGACCATAGGTATTGAGCTTAGTGCGTGGAAAGCGAAAAGTCAGAGGATCGGAGGCAGAGCGGAGGGTACGTGAGGGAAGATAGATCTCAAGTAGGCTTGACAGGTAATCGGGGGCTGCGTTATTGAGGCTTTTGTAGCACATGGTGTCTAGTTTGTACTGTATGCGCTTTGATACAGGGAGCCAGTGAAGTTGTGCCAGGAGAGGAGATATGTGGTCAGCTTTTTTCTTTTTGAGTACAAGGCGTACAGCATTGTTTTGAATGCGCTGTAGGATGTGAATGGTGGAGGCAGGAAGACCAGACAGGAGTGAATTGCAATAGTCAATGCGAGACATTATGAAGGAGAGAACGAGTTTTGCAGTTGTTTCGACAGAGAGATACTTCCTGATCAGCCTTATACGATGGAGATGATAGTAGCAGGATCTGGCAGTTTGAGAAACAAAGTTGTTCATGGAGAGGGTAGAGTCAATGCAGACACCAAGGTTTTTAGCTGAATCAGAAATTGGGACTGATGTGTTACATAATGGGAGAGAAAAAGGAGGCAGCTGAGAAAGTTTCTGACGGGTGCCAATGAGGATAGCTTCTGTTTTGTCGTCATTAAGCTGAAGTCTAGGTGTGTACAAGGTATGGTGAAGCCTTTACCTACAGGAGGTAGGTGTGTATAAGGTATGGTGAGGCCTTTACCTACAGGAGGTAGGTGTGTATAAGGCATGGTGAGGCCTTTACCTACAGGAGGTAGGTGTGTGTAAGGTATGGTGAGGCCTTTACCTACAGGAGGTAGGTGTGTATAAGGTATGGTGAGGTATTTACCTACAAGAGATAGGTGTGTATAAGGTATGTAGGTGTGTATAAGGTATGGTGAGGCCTTTACCTAAAAGAGGTAGGTGTGTATAAGGTATGGTGAGGTCTTTACCTACAGGAGGTAGGTGTGTATAAGGTATGGTGAGTACAGGAGGTAGGTGTGTACAAGGTATGTGAGGTCTTTACCTACAGGACATAGGTGTGTGTAAGGTATAGTGAGGTCTTTATCTACAAGAGGTAGGTGTGTTCAAGATATAGTGAGGTCTTTACCTACAAGAGATAGGTGTGTTCAAGGTATAGTGAGGCATTTATCTACAGGAGATAGGTGTGTTCAAGGTATAGTGAGGTCTTTACCTACAGGAGATAGGTGTGTATAAGGTACAGTGAGGTCTTTACCTACAGGAGATAGGTGTGTATAAGGTATAGTGAGGTCTTTACCTACAGGATATAGTGTGTATAAGGTATAGTGAGGTCTTTACCTACAGGAGGTAGGTGTGTATAAGGTATAGTGAGGTCTTTACCTACAAGATATAGGTGTGTATAAGGTATGGTGAGGTCTTTACCTACAGGAGATAGGTGTGTATATGGTATAGTGAGGTCTTTACCTACAGAAGGTAGGTGTGTATAAGGTATAGTGAGGTCTTTACCTACAAGAGATAGGTGTGTATAAGGTATGGTGATGTCTTTATCTACAAGAGATAGGTGTGTATAAGGTATGGTGAGGTCTTTACCTACAGGAGGTAGGTGTGCATAAGGTATGGTGAGGTCTTTACCTACAGGAGGTAGGTGTGTATAAGGTATGGTGAGTACAGGAGGTAGGTGTGTACAAGGTATGGTGAGGTCTTTAACTACAGGAGGTAGGTGTGTACAAGGTATGGTGAGGTCTTTACCTACAGGAGGTAGGTGTGTATAAGGTATGGTGAGGTCTTTACCTACAGGAGGTAGGTGTGTACAAAGTATGGTGAGGTCTTTAACTACAGGAGGTAGGTGTGTACAAGGTATGGTGAGGTCTTTACCTACAGGAGGTAGGTGTGCATAAGGTATGGTGAGGTCTTTACCTACAGGAGGTAGGTGTGTACAAGGTATGGTGAGGTCTTTACCTACAGGAGGTAGGTGTGTATAAGGTATGGTGAGGTCTTTACTTACAGGAGGTAGGTGTGTACAAGGTATGGTGAGGTCTTTACCTACAGGAGGTAGGTGTGTACAAGGTAATATGAGCACAGGATGTAGGTGTGTATAAGGTATGGTGAGGCCTTTACTTACAGGAGGTAGTTGTGTATAAGGTATGGTGAGGTCTTTACCTACAGGAGGTAGGTGTGTACAAGGTAATGTGAGCACAGGAGGTAGGTGTGTATAAGGTATGGTGAGGTCTTTACCTACAGGAGGTAGGTGTGTGTAGGGCATGGTGAGGACAAGGAAGTCTTTACCTACAGGAGCTGTTCTTTGGAAAGATAATGGATTCCGTGCGTCATGGCACGTGCAGAAAGTGAAGAGATTGTGCCACTGTCAGGCACCGACATAGATATAAATAGTCAATGATTAGTTGTTCTGCCAGTTCATAGCTGCCCCATCAGTATCGATTCCAACTGTTTTTGTCCATTGAGCGCATTTGTATCTTGATGAACGTAAGAGTTCAAATCGGAAGGTCCTGGGTTCGATCCTAACTAGATACCTCCACTTAGTAAAGGCTCGGGCTTTTTCTTGATCTCTCTGGTTATCATGTGTGCATCCATGCCTATGTAATGACAGAGCTAGTTGCCCATCTCCCTATCCATGTCTGTGATGTGACAGAGCTAGATACGTTTCTCTATATCCATGCCTGTGATGTGACAGAGCTAGATACGTGTCTCTATATCCATGTCTGTGATGTGACAGAGCTAGATACGTGTCTCCATATCCATGCCTGTGATGTGACAGAGCTAGATACGTGTCTCTATATCCATGTCTGTGATGTGACAGAGCTAGATACGTGTCTCTATATCCATGTCTGTGATGTGACAGTGCTAGATACGTGTCTCTATATCCATGTCTGTGATGTGACAGAGCTAGATACGTGTCTCTATATCCATGTCTGTGATGTGACAGAGCTAGATACGTGTCTCTATATCCATGTCTGTGATGTGACAGAGCTAGATACGTGTCTCTATATCCATGTCTGTGATGTGACAGAGCTAGTTGCCCATCTCCCTATCCATGTCTGTGATATGACAGAGCTAGATACGTGTCTCTATATCCATGTCTGTGATGTGACAGAGCTAGATACGTGTCTCTATATCCATGCCTGTGATATGACAGAGCTAGATACGTGTCTCTATATCCATGTCTGTGATGTGACAGAGCTAGATACGTGTCTCTATATCCATGTCTGTGATGTGACAGAGCTAGATACGTGTCTCTATATCCATGTCTGTGATGTGACAGAGCTAGATACGTGTCTCTATATCCATGTCTGTGATGTGACAGAGCTAGATACGTGTCTCTATATCCATGCTGTGATGTGACAGAGCTAGATACGTGTCTCTATATCCATGTCTGTGATGTGACAGAGCTAGATACGTGTCTCTATATCCATGTCTGTAATGTGACAGAGCTAGATACGTGTCTCTATATCCATGCCTGTGATGTGACAGAGCTAGATACGTGTCTCTATATCCATGTCTGTGATGTGACAGAGCTAGATACGTGTCTCTATATCCATGTCTGTGATGTGACAGAGCTAGATGCCTGTCTCCCTATCCATGTCTGCGATGTGACAGAACTGGTTACCTGTTTTTCTATCCATGTGTGTGACGTGAGAGAGCTAGATGCCTATATTCCTATCCATGTCTTTCATATGATACAGCTAGATGCCAATCTCTCTATCCATGTCTATGGGCAGGGAACGCTGTCTGGCTGTGAAGCATGACATCAATGGAGCGATCGATAACCTCCCTTGCTGCCTCGGGCCCTGATTGGCGTTCTGAAACTGGGTCAGTATGGAGGCCGGCTTGACAATGGTCTCTTCACTCCCTCCATACCTGCTTCGTCATCCGCCCCACGACGCGCATTGATAACGCCGGATGAACAGAACGATGCACCGTGCAGCCATACACACATTCTCCCTTTTAAGAGATCTGGCGGCTGTGACTGTCCATTCAAAACTTTCTTCAAACGGAGAAACGTGATAGAATTACCAAAAACACTCTTAAGATCTGTTCAATAACAACCACGCTCACACGTTTTGATGATTTCCTTGTTGTCATCCAGACATATTGGCGCCCCCCCCCCCCTTTCACCCCTTGACTCCCGCACCCTGTCCACCAGCATCCTGCATCACCAACATCATCATCATCAACAACAACACACCAACTGTTTCTCAGCTTTTCTAGGAAGCAGGCTAATGTTACAGTCTGGAACCTGAACTTTGTTCAAGACGGGATTCTTCGCTCTCGAGCATGTTCATAAGTGCGCCACCCATATTTCCCGGCAATTATTAAGCAGACTCACTGAGTCTGAGCAAAATGGGAAGAGGGGAAACGAAACCATTGAAACACTCACATTTAACAATCATCAGAATATTAAGATGGGCAGTAAACAAGCCGACTTTTAGTTTCAGTTTCAGTTTCTCAAGATGACGTCTCCGCGCTCGGAATGAATTCCATATGCACTAACGTCACAGGTGCCATGTGATGGAGAAGATCCAGAATGATCAGGCACAAGCCTTAAGTCTGTATATAAACCCACGAGCTGGCCAGATCCTGAGATTCTACCTAGATAGTTCCATAACCCTGGGGTCGTAGGGGAGTGAGGTGGTAGAGACCTCAACTTTTCCCAGGGCCAGCACCACAAGCAGCCCATCCCCTCTCCTCGCTTCCAATTCCATTCATATTTACTTTTTTTTTTTACCAAGACTTCAGAAAGGCAACACGGCTATTTGGTCTTCAAGAAGTGGACCTGGGAAATCAGTCTATGTCTCCACAATGTTTTTTACCAAGGCAGCCAGGAAATGCCTGCTCTTCACATTTTCAACTTGCCGATGGGATCTTCAGCGTGCGCAGCCAGAAGGCACACGGGTCCGACTCGTTTTTCGTCCCCTTCCAAAGGACTAGACGTTAAGTTCAATTTTCCAGTCAAACTGAGGAGAAAAGTCCACAGGCACTCTGCCGGGGAGCAAACACTGGAACCCAGTAAGACTTGGCACAATTTCCTTTTACCAATTGACACGTTTGTCCCGACTTTTAGATTGTTGGTGTAGGATCTGTCAGACGTGAGTTTGGGAAAAGGCCCGTATGGCCACGTTACATTGCATGTTAAAATGACAACAACACATTGGATTTCTTGTTCTTCTGGTTCCCGAGGAGAAAAGTCGAGGCCTCTACCGGAGCGAACCCTGGAACCTCGAGTTTAGTTATTGGCAGGCGAATTTCTGAACCATTCTGCCACTGTTCTCCCGACTTTTAGATTGTGGGTAAGATTGAATTCCAGACATGAGATCTTGAGAGAAAACAGACCACTAGGCCACGTACATTGACAAGGTGTAACAACATCAACCTGATCAACAACAACAGTTATAAGCACAGCAAGGGCTTCTCCCAACTCTTCTGGGATGAAGACTTTGTTGTCAACACGATGACCTTGACACAGACGCAAAGGAACTGACAAGACCTGTCGCCTCAGCGTCAATACAACTTCGCTAAAGTGATGACAATAATAATGATAAGAAGAAGAAGAAGAATGCGAAGAAGAAGAAGAAGAAGAATGCGAAGAAGAAGAATGCGAAGAAGAAGAATGCGAAGAAGAAGAAGAAGAATGCGAAGAAGAAGAATGCGAAGAAGAATGCGAAGAAGAAGAAGAAGAAGAAGAAGAATGCGAAGAAGAAGAAGAGAAGAAGAAGAAGAAGAAGAAGAAGAAGAAGAAAAGAAGAAAAAGAAGAAGAAGAAGAAGAAGAAGAAGAAGAAGAAGAAGAAGAAGAAGAAGAAGAAGAAGAGAAGAAGAAGAAGAAGAAGAAGAAGAAGAAGAAGAAGAATGCGAAGAAGAAGAATGCGAAGAAGAAGAATGCGAAGAAGAAGAATGCGAAGAAGAAGAATGCGAAGAAGAAGAAGAAGAAGAATGCGAAGAAGAAGAATGCGAAGAAGAAGGAAGAAAAGAAGAAGAAGAAGAAGAAGAAGAAGAAGAAGAAGAAGAAGAAGAAGAAGAATA
Source organism: Monoplex corrugatus (assembly GCA_030674185.1). Taxonomy (NCBI): domain Eukaryota; kingdom Metazoa; phylum Mollusca; class Gastropoda; order Littorinimorpha; family Ranellidae; genus Monoplex; species Monoplex corrugatus. The sequence goes on along the minus strand of CM060306.1, from coordinate 121,558,958 downwards.
AGAAGAAGAAGAAGAAGAAGAAGAAAGAAGAAGAAGAAGAAGAAGAAGAAGAAGAAGAAAGAAGAAGAAGAAGAAGAAAAGAAGAAGAAGAAGAAGAAAAGAAGAAGAAGAAGAAGAGAAAAGAAGAAGAAGAAGAAAGAAAGAAGAAGAGAGAAGAAGAAGAAGAAGAAGAAGAAGAAGAAGAAGAAGAAGAAAAGAGAAGAGAAGAAGAAGAAGAGAAGAAGAAGAAGAGAAGAAGAAGAAGGAGAGAGAGAAAAGCACAGAAGGAAGGAGAAAACTGGAAGATGATGAAGAAAGGAATGAAGATGTAGTAACAAGAAGATGACATAAAAGAAGAAGAAGAAGAGAAGAAGAAGGAGAGAGAAGAAAAGAGAAGAAAGGAAGAGGAGAGGAGAAAGAAGAAGAGGAAGGAGACGGAGAACGAGGAGAAGAAGAAGTGTGTGTGTGACAGACAGAGACAGAGAGAGAGAGAGAGAGAGAGAGAGAGAGAGAAGAGGCAGAGAGAGAGAGGAGAGTGTGTGTGTGTGTATGTGTGCGTGTGTGTGTGTGTGTGTTTGTGTGTGTGTGTGTGTGTTTGTGCGTGTGTGTGTGTGGGGTGTGTGTGTGTGTGTGTGTGTGTGTTGTGTGTGTGTGTGTGTGTGGTGTGTGTGTGTGTGTGTGTGTGTGTGTGTGTGTGTGTGTGTGTGTGTGGTTGTGTGGTGTATGTGACAAAACAATAATAAGCCCGAAAACATTTTTTTTTCCAGAAAAATCACCTCAACAAACAATAACAAACCAGGAAACCAATCTCCAAAGCGACACGCACTGAAACAGAATACAATCAGGGCAATACAAACGCTTTGAAATCAGATTGTACATCTCACGGCTCCTTCTGTTTCAGTTTCACTTTCTCAAGATGACGCCTCCGCTTAACCCTTTGACTCCCGCAGCATGTCCCCCAGCCTCCTACATTGTTAACCATGCTAGCAAAGCAAAAACTTAACTCTTTGACTCCCTCACCCTATCCACCAGCTTCCTGCAGGAAGCTGGTGGATAGGGTGAGGGAGTCAAAGGGTTAAGCCTTTGCAGTTGGTGGATAGGGTGCGGGAGTCAAAGGGTTAAACATTTCATTATGCACTGACGTCACAGATACCATGTGATGGACAAGATCCTTCCATTGTGTACTGACGTCACAGATACCATGTGAGGGGCTACATCATTCCATTATGTACTGACGTCACAGATACCATGTGATGGACAAGATCCTTCCATTATGTACTGACGTCACAGATATCATGTGATGGACTACATCCTTCCATTATGTACTGACGTCACAGATACCATGTGATGGACAAGATCCTTCCATTGTGTACTGACGTCACAGATACCAAGTGATGGACAAGATCCTTCCATTATGTACTGACGTCACAGATACCATGTGATGGGCTAGATCCTTCCATTATGTACTGACGTCACAGATACCATGTGATGGACAAGATCCTTCCATTATGTACTGACGTCACAGATACCAAGTGGTAGGCTACATCCTTCCATTATGTACTGACGTCACAGATACCAAGTGATGGGCTACATCCTTCCATTGTGTACTGACGTCACAGATACCAAGTGATGGACAAGATCCTTCTATTATGTACTGACGTCACAGATACCAAGTGATGGACAAGATCCTTCCATTGTGTACTGACGTCACAGATACCAAGTGATGGACAAGATCATTCCATTATGTACTGACGTCACAGATACTAAGTGATGGACAAGATCCTTCCATTATGTACTGACGTCACAGATACCAAGTGATGGACAAGATCCTTCCATTATGTACTGACGTCACAGATACTAAATGATGGACAAGATCCTTCCATTATGTACTGACGTCACAGATACTAAGTGATGGACAAGATCCTTCCATTATGTACTGACGTCACATACACCATGTGATGGACAAGATCCTTCCATTATGTACTGACGTCACCATACACCATGTGATGGACAAGATCCTTCCATTATGTACTGACGTCACAGATACCAAGTGATGGACAAGATCCTTCCATTATGTACTGACGTCACAGATACCAAGTGATGGACAAGATCCTTCCATTATGTACTGACGTCACAGATACCAAGTGATGGACAAGATCCTTCCATTATGTACTGACGTCACAGATACCAAGTGATGGACAAGATCCTTCCATTATGTACTGACGTCACAGATACCAAGTGATGGGCTACATCCTTCCATTGTGTACTGACGTCACAGATACCAAGTGATGGACAAGATCCTTCTATTATGTACTGACGTCACAGATACCAAGTGATGGACAAGATCCTTCCATTGTGTACTGACGTCACAGATACCAAGTGATGGACAAGATCATTCCATTATGTACTGACGTCACAGATACTAAGTGATGGACAAGATCCTTCCATTATGTACTGACGTCACAGATACCAAGTGATGGACAAGATCCTTCCATTATGTACTGACGTCACAGATACTAAATGATGGACAAGATCCTTCCATTATGTACTGACGTCACAGATACTAAGTGATGGACAAGATCCTTCCATTATGTACTGACGTCACATACACCATGTGATGGACAAGATCCTTCCATTATGTACTGACGTCACATACACCATGTGATGGACAAGATCCTTCCATTATGTACTGACGTCACAGATACCAAGTGATGGACAAGATCCTTCCATTATGTACTGACGTCACAGATACCAAGTGATGGACAAGATCCTTCCATTATGTACTGACGTCACAGATACCAAGTGATGGACAAGATCCTTCCATTATGTACTGACGTCACAGATACCAAGTGATGGACAAGATCCTTCCATTATGTACTGACGTCACAGATACTAAGTGATGGACAAGATCCTTCCATTATGTACTGACGTCACATATACCATGTGATGGACAAGATCCTTCCATTATGTACTGACGTCACAGATACTAAGTGATGGACAAGAATCTTCCATTATGTACTGACGTCACAGATACCAAGTGATGGGCTACATCCTTCCATTATGTACAGACGTCACAGATACCAAGTGATGGACAAAATCCTTCCATTATGTACAGACGTCACAGATACCAAGTAATGGACAAGATCCTTCCATTATTCACTGACGTCACTGATACCAAGTGATGGACAAGATCCAAACTGATCATGGCACAAGCCTAAAACCTCCAGCATGACCGCACGCCGCTGGCAAAGTCTAGAGGTCCTGCCTTCTGTACGAGATTTATGCCTGTCCTTGTATCAATCTGTCACTGAAATCATTTACGGGTTGCATTAGAGCACCTGGTCACAACAGGAAAGCTGGAGGGAAAGAGAACACCAGGTAGACCTAAGGAGAAAATATTGGACGGACTTGCAGAGTGCTTGAGGACAAAGAGGGTGAAAGATGCGATTACTGCGACAAGGGATAGATTCGTATGGAGGGCCATGGTCGCCAACGCCATGCGGTAGGGCACATGATGATGATGATGATGATGATGATGATGATGATTTGATGCTTGTGTCCAGGAAGACTAAGTTCTTATCACCAGTGGTATTTATTTTGTTTTCCATCGTTTGTCTCATAACGCATCTGGTGCCAACACCGCTCTTTCACGTCCTCTTAAACTAACACATTAAATCTGAAGTTTGGTGTCTGTTCCAGGGGGATTCACGCACTCGGACAATTCCACATGCGCTCCACCCACATCTGCAAAAAAACTACCTGAGCCTGCGCAAAACCCTATGCGCTGGCAATATCTTGAAATGGGGAGGGGAGGGAGGAACATAAAAAACACTAAGTGACACCACCAGAATGATGGAAACACTAAGTGACACCACCAGAATGATGGAAACACTGACACCACCAGAATGATGGAAACACTAAGTGACACCACCAGAATGATGGAAACACTAAGTGACACCACCAGAATGATGGAAACACTAAGTGACACCACCAGAATGATGGAAACACTAAGTGACACCACCAGAATGATGGAAACACTAAGTGACACCACCACAAATGATGGAAACACTAAGTGACACCACCAGAATGATGGAAACACTAAAGTGACACACACCAGAATGATGGAAACACTAAGTGACACCACCAGAATGATGGAAACACTAAGTGACACCACCAGAATGATAGAAACACTAAGTGACCCCACCAGAATGATGGAAACACTAAGTGACACCACCAGAATGATGGAAACATTAAGATGGACAGCCAATAGTTTCAGTTTCAATTTCTCAAGATGACATCTCCGCGCTCGAAATGAATTCCATATGCACTATCGTCACGGGTGCCATGTGATGAAGAAAATCCATAATGATCACGGCACACGCCTTAAGCCTGCACATAAACCCAACAACTGGCCAGGTCCTGAGATCCTACCTAGATAGTTCCATAACCATAATGTCGTAGGGAGCGAGGTGACAGAGACCTCAACTTTTCTCGGGGCCAGCATTATGAGAGCAGGGCCCATCCCGTCTCCCTCTCTTCAAATTCATATTCACATTCATATTCTCATGTTTTACCAAGACTTCAGAAAGGTAAGAAGACTAATTGGTCTTCAAGGGGTGGGACCTGGGAAATCAACCTATCTCTCAATGTTTTTACCAAGGCAGCCGGGCAATACCCTGCTCTTCACGATTTTCAACAAGTGGGATCTTTAACGTGCGCAGCCAGAGGGCACACGGGTCCGACTCCGACTCATTTTTCGTCCCCTTCCGAAGGACTAGACGTTTAGTTCGATTTTCCGGTCAAACTGAGAAGAAAAGTCGAGGCCGCAGCGAACAGGTAAGTGTTTAATGCTGTGGGCTGGTATTGAACTAAACATCAAATCTTGAGTTCACGGCTCTGTCAAATAAACCTACCCCCTTCCATCCAGCTTAAAGCTATCGTCAACAATTTAACGGTTACAGATGCACATGTCATTTACATGTAACCAAGATTATTCCATTGATAGGCTGGTACAATAACAGT
>CM060306.1:121538957-121546457 GCA_030674185.1 Monoplex corrugatus | reverse complement strand
GTACAAAAGGACGAGGTTATTACACTGTTTATATATTTTCTATCAACATTGTACAAAAGGAGAGATGTTAGATTATATCACATACTCCCCATGAACTGTACAAAAGGGGAGAGTTATTACATTATTTTCATATTTCATATTTTAGATTTTTTTCTAATTCTTTTATATGTTAATATTTCATATTTCATATTTTAGATTTTTTTTTCTAATTCTTTTATATGTTTATATTTCATATTTTAGATTTTTTTCTAATTCTTTTATATGTTAATATTTCATATTTCATATTTTAGATTTTTTTCTAATTCTTTTATATGTTAATATTTCATATTTCATATTTTAGATTTTTTTCTAATTCTTTATATGTTAATATTTCATATTTCATATTTTAGATTTTTTCTAATTCTTGTATATGTTTATATTTCATATTTTAGATTTTTTTTCTAATTCTTGTATATGTTTATATTTCATATTTCATATTTTAGATTTTTTTTCTAATTCTTGTATATGTTTATATTTCATATTTCATATTTTAGATTTTTTTTCTAATTCTTGTATATGTTTATATTTCATATTTTAGATTTTAGATTTTTTTTCTAATTCTTGTATATGTTTATATTTCATATTTCATATTTTAGATTTTTTTTCTAATTCTTTTATATGTTTATATTTCATATTTTTATATCCCCATGAACTTTATACAAAAGGAACCAGAAAAAAACACGAAAGAAGAATATGAACGCGTGTTTAATACAACAAAACAATACAGGCGCCTGTCTTGTCTTGTTGTATTAAATACGCGTTCATATTCTTCTTTCGTGTTTTTTTCTGGTTCCTGTTTGCTTGAACGCGGGCATTCACACTTGTTTTGGATTTCGTTTTATACAAAAGGGTAAAGATTATTATTTATATTTTTCATATATTCCCTATAGATTTTCTACAAAAGGGGAGAGGTTATTACACCTTTTTCGTATTGCCCATGAACTTTGATGTAAAATGTTCATAATTTATAAACATCGCATACAGTATTACATAAATCTAGAACTAGAGTACGAAACTACTGTCCAAACGTAATTTAACACAACAACGTCTTTGATTTTTGTGTGACGAACAAGTGTATAAGCATCGGACTTCCAATCAGGAGGTCCTGGGTTCGATTCGCCTAAGACACCTCTGTCTGGCGGGTAAAGGGTGGAGACTTTTCCCATCTCCCAGGTCAACATGTGTGCAGACCTGCCAGTGGTTAAACCTCCTTCGGTTGTGTGTGCATGCAGAATATCAAATATGCAAAGATTCTATAAGTGTTGTCTGAGGCTGACTTATGGCAACATGAAGAACACCCAACATGCACGTTAAAGATTCTATAAGTGTTGTCTGAGGCTGGTTTATGGCAACATGAAGAACACCCAACATGCACGTCAAAGATTCTATAAGTCTTGTCTAAGGTTGGCTTATGGCAACATGAAGAACACCCAACATGCACGTCAAAGATTCTATGAGTCTTGTCTGAGGTTGGCTTATGGCAACACGAAGAACACCCAGCATGCACGTTAAAGATTCTATAAGTCTTGTCTGAGGTTGGCTTATGGCAACATGAAGAACACCCAACATGCACGTCAAAGATTCTATGAGTCTTGTCTGAGGTTGGCTTATGGCAACATGAAGAACACCCAACATGCACGTTAAAGATTCTATAAGTGTTGTCTAAGGCTGGTTTATGGTAACATGAAGAACACCCAACATGCACGTTAAAGATTCTATAAGGCTTGTCTAAGGCTGGCTTATGGCAACATGAAGAACACCCAACATGCACGTCAAAGATTCTATAAGTCTTGTCTGAGGCTGGCTTATGGCAACATGAAGAACACCCAACATGCACGTCAAAGATTCTATAAGTCTTGTCTGAGGCTGGCTTATGGCAACATGAAGAACACCCAACATGCACGTTAAAGATTCTATAAGTCTTGTCTAAGGCTGGCTTATGGCAACATGAAGAACACCCAACATGCACGTTAAAGATTCTATAAGTCTTGTCTAAGGCTGGCTTATGGCAACATGAAGAACACCCAACATGCACGTCAAAGATTCTATAAGTCTTGTCTGAGGTTGGCTTATGGCAACACGAAGAACACCCAACATGCACGTTAAAGATTCTATAAGTCTTGTCTGAGGTTGGCTTATGGCAACATGAAGAACACCCAACATGCACGTCAAAGATTCTATGAGTCTTGTCTGAGGTTGGCTTATGGCAACATGAAGAACACCCAACATGCACGTTAAAGATTCTATAAGTGTTGTCTAAGGCTGGTTTATGGTAACATGAAGAACACCCAACATGCACGTTAAAGATTCTATAAGTCTTGTCTAAGGCTGGCTTATGGCAACATGAAGAACACCCAACATGCACGTCAAAGATTCTATAAGTCTTGTCTGAGGCTGGCTTATGGCAACATGAAGAACACCCAACATGCACGTCAAAGATTCTATAAGTCTTGTCTGAGGCTGGCTTATGGCAACATGAAGAACACCCAACATGCACGTTAAAGATTCTATAAGTCTTGTCTAAGGCTGGCTTATGGCAACATGAAGAACACCCAACATGCACGTTAAAGATTCTATAAGTCTTGTCTAAGGCTGGTTTATGGCAACATGAAGAACACCCAACATGCACGTCAAAGATTCTATAAGTCTTGTCTGAGGTTGGCTTATGGCAACACGAAGAACACCCAACATGCACGTTAAAGATTCTATAAGTCTTGTCTGAGGCTGGCTTATGGCAACATGAAGAACACCCAACATGCACGTCAAAGATTCTATAAGTCTTGTCTGAGGCTGGCTTATGGCAACATGAAGAACACCCAACATGCACGTTAAAGATTCTATAAGTCTTGTCTAAGGCTGGCTTATGGCAACATGAAGAACACCCAACATGCACGTCAAAGATTCTATAAGTCTTGTCTGAGGTTGGCTTATGGCAACATGAAGAACACCCAGCATGCACGTCAAAGATTCTATGAGTCTTGTCTGAGGCTGGCTTATGGCAACATGAAGAACACCCAACATGCACGTCAAAGATTCTATAAGTCTTGTCTGAGGTTGGCTTATGGCAACATGAAGAACACCCAACATGCACGTCAAAGATTCTATAAGTCTTGTCTAAGGCTGGCTTATGGCAACATGAAGAACACCCAACATGCACGTCAAAGATTCTATAAGTCTTGTCTAAGGCTGGCTTATGGCAACACGAAGAACACCCAACATGCACGTCAAAGATTCTATAAGTGTTGTCTAAGGTTGGCTTATGGCAACACGAAGAACACCCAACATGCACGTCAAAGATTCTATAAGTCTTGTCTGAGGCTGGTTTATGGCAACATGAAGAACACCCAACATGCACGTTAAAGATTCTATAAGTCTTGTCTAAGGTTGGCTTATGGCAACATGAAGAACACCCAACATGCACGTTAAAGATTCTATAAGTCTTGTCTAAGGTTGGCTTATGGCAACACGAAGAACACCCAACATGCACGTCAAAGATTCTATAAGTCTTGTCTGAGGTTGGCTTATGGCAACATGAAGAAACCCAACATGCACGTTAAAGATTCTATAAGTCTTGTCTGAGGCTGGCTTATGGCAACATGAAGAACACCCAACATGCACGTCAAAGATTCTATGAGTCTTGTCTGAGGTTGGCTTATGGCAACACGAAGAACACCCAACATGCACGTTAAAGATTCTATAAGTCTTGTCTGAGGTTGGCTTATGGCAACATGAAGAACACCCAACATGCACGTTAAAGATTCTATAAGTCTTGTCTGAGGTTGGCTTATGGCAACATGAAGAACACCCAACATGCACGTCAAAGATTCTATAAGTCTTGTCTGAGGTTGGCTTATGGCAACATGAAGAACACCCAACATGCACGTTAAAGATTCTATGAGTCTTGTCTGAGGTTGGCTTATGGTAACACGAAGAACACCCAGCATGCACGTTAAAGATTCTATGAGTCTTGTCTAAGGCTGGCTTATGGCAACATGAAGAACACCCAGCATGCACGCCTACCCAAGACAGAGTACGCAGACTGTGCAGCAACATGCTGACTGCACAGTGTGAGTAAAAACAACGTGTATACACACATCTGAGAAAATTCTGAACGCTGAAAAATAAATAGATAAGTGAATGAATATATAGATAAATAAATAAATGATAAATCAACAGATAAATAGATACATACATACATACATACAGACAGACAGACATACAGGCATACATACATATATGCGTACGTACGTACGTACGTACGTACGTACATACATATATACATATACATACTTAATATATTACATAGTTCGGAGGACATAGTTCGGAGGACATTCGGGAAAGACCGAAGGACACTGGGAAAGACTAGATCTGCGGGCTTTGTGGGTTGGCTTCCCACCTTGCCTTTGATAACATGCCACGAGTTTTTCAAATGAAAGATGCTCCCAGGATTCACCGAAAGGGGAGAGAATGATGAATCCATCGGCACTGACTCCAGCACGACTGGAAACGCACAACGGACCATGATTAATGACCAGTTGGAATTTCCGTGTGCGTGTGGAAGGAGATTCACCACCAAACGCGGCATGAAGATCCACAGGACAAAAATGGGCTGTTTGAAGACACATACGAACCAGCAGCAGCGCACTGCGATAGCAGGTGAGACGTTGGATGACCAAGGCCAGGAATTAAACCATAGTGCCAAGGACATCCACGCTGACGGTTCTGATGCGGATTTTGCACAAGCTCTTAACGCCAAACGTGGAAAACTCAATTTGCCGCCTGCCGGTGCAAAAGAACAATGGGAGAAATTAGATGAGGAACTTGTCCTTAAGCTGAATGCGCTAATAGGGAACAGTACGCTGGAACACAAACTTGACACATACGGAGACATCATATACTCTATCTGCAGGGACACTTATGGAGTGAAGCAGCCAAAGACAAAAACGCCTCCCCAGAAATCCAGAAGACAGCAACAAATGGAGAGCATCAGGAGGGAGAAAAGGAAGCTTAAAAAGCGAATGAAAACTGCCTCAGAATTCGAGAAGCAAGGGCTCCTGGAACTCTGGAAAGATCTGAAGGCCAAACACAATGCTCTCAGCAAAGTGGAATCAGCAAGGCGAAGAAAGAGCAAAAAGAAGAAGACTCAAGATCGTTTCTTCAAAGATCCCTTTGACTTTGCAAGAAAGCTGTTTGAACAACCCAAATCAGGGACTCTCACAGTGGGCAAGGAAACCCTAGAGCAGCATCTCAGGGAAACATATTCCGATTCTCAGCGCGAGGCACCACTTGAAATCCAGAATCTGGTTTGGCCTGCAGCGCCAGAAGGAAAATTCAATAACAAACCACCAACACTGGATGAAGTGAAGAACGTAGTAAAGAAAGCCAGAGCCAAGTCAGCACCTGGACCAAACGGAATACCATACCTGCTCTACAAGAAATGCCCAAAAGTGCTCGAGTGGCTCCACAAGATGATTCGATCAGCATGGAGGAACCAGAAGATCAGCGACCAATGGATGAGAGCTGAAGGAGTGTACATTCCGAAGGAGCAGAACTCCAGCAGCATCAATCAGTTCAGGCCAATATCACTTCTGAACGTCGAGGGGAAAATCTTCTTCTCTGTTATGGCAGCAAGATTGACAAAATACCTGACTGAAAACAAGTATCTGGATATGTCAGTCCAAAAGGGAGGCATACCAGGAATGCCTGGATGCTTGGAACATGCCACGTTGATTTGGGATGCCATCCAAAAAGCAAGAACAGAGAAGAGAGACATTGACGTAGTTTGGCTTGATCTGGCGAATGCATATGGATCAGTTCCACACGATATGATCCAGCTGGCTCTTGAAATGTATCACATCCCAGAAAACATCCGAACAATGCTGAGGAAGTATTTCCAAGGGTTCTCAATGCGGTTCTCTACCAAAGAATACACCACGGACTGGATAGACCTAGAGGTGGGCATTGCAATGGGCTGTACAATCTCTCCCATACTGTTCGTGTTGGCAATGGAAGTCATCTTGAAAGCTGCAATGAAGAGTTCAGGTCCAGTGAATCTGGGAGATGGATACCAGATGCCTCCTCTGAAAGCTTTCATGGATGACACAACAGTCTTGTCCACGGATGAGGAAGAGACACACCAAATCTTAAAGCAGCTGGATGAGCTGGTGGCCTCTTCAAGAATGAGGTTCAAACCTAAGAAATCCCGAAGTCTCTCACTGCGAAAAGGAAAAGTGGCAGATTCAGTCAAATTCATGGTAGCCAACCAAGCCATCCCCACTGTCACAGAAGAGCCAGTAAAAAGTCTCGGAAGATGGTATGATGACTCCCTGAAAGACACACAAAGGGGATGTGAAACCAAGCAAACAGCAGAAGAAGGCCTGAAGAAAATAGATAACTGCGGACTGCCAGGCAAATACAAAGTCTGGTGTCTACAGTTCATGCTGATACCAAAGCTGCTGTGGCCACTGCTAATCTATGACATTTGCACCAGCACAGTCGAAGCAATGGAAGCCAAAATCAACAAATACACAAGAAAATGGCTCGGTGTCCCACCTGGTCTCACTGATGTTGCATTCTACTGTCGTCAAGCAATGCCGAAGCTACCTCTCAAATCCATAGTGGAGGAATACAAAGTTGGAAAAGCAAGACTGTTGAGCATGCTGGAGGAATCGGAAGACAATATCGTGAGATCAGTTCATCCAAAGCTGAGAACTGGCAGAAAGTGGAAAGTCCAAGAGGCTGTAAACAATGCCAAGAGAAACCTCTGCATCAAAGAAATAATTGGACACACGCAAACCAACAGACAGGGACTGGGAGCAACAAAAATGCAGTGGTGGTCCAAAGCCAAAGGGAAGGAAAAAAGAGACATGATCATACAGGAGTTGAAGGAAGAAGAAGATGTCAAAAGAGTGCAGAAGGCAGTCCAGCAAGGTCAACAGGGGCAATGGACAACATGGGACAGTGCACTCCAAAGAAGTCTCAGCTGGAACGATATGTGGCACATGGCTCCTCTAAGGATAAGCTTCCTCCTCAGATCTGTATATGACCTGCTCCCCTCGAATGCAAACTTAGTGAAATGGGGGAAAGCAGACGACCCAGCATGTCCGCTCTGTCAGAAGAAACAAACAGTGGAACATGTCCTAAGCTCTTGCAAAGTAGCGCTAGCCCAAGGAAGGTATACATGGAGGCACAACCAAGTTCTGAAAGTGATCACAGATGTGGTTAGCGAAAAAACCATGACCCCAAACGCACCAATTGCTATGACAACGTTCTACAAAGCAGGAGGGAAACAGGTCTGGCCCGAAAGTGCTATGACAACCAGCACATTGCCAAAGGGTCTTCTGGATGGAGCAGTCGACTGGGAGTGTACAGCAGACCTCCCAGAGTGGAGAAATTACCCAGATGTCATCAGCAAGACAGGCATGAGACCAGACATCGCTCTCCACTCTGACTCCTCGAAAC
>CM060306.1:121528957-121533957 GCA_030674185.1 Monoplex corrugatus | reverse complement strand
AGACATAGACATAGACAATGACAATGACATGGACAATGACATGGACAATGACACGGACAATGACACGGACAATGACATGAACAATGACATGGACAATGACATGGACAATGACATGGACAATGACATGAACAATGACATGGACAATGACATGGACAATGACATGGACAATAACACGGACAATGACAATGACAATGACATAGACATAGACAATGACATGGACAATGACATGGACAATGACACGGACAATGACATGGACAGTGACATGGACAATGACAATGACATAGACATAGACAATGACATTGACAATGACAATGACAATGACATAGACATAGACAATGACAATGACTTGGACAATGACAATGACAATGACAATGGCATAGACAATGACAATGACATGACATGGACATGGACATGGACAATGACATAGACAATGACATGGACAATGGACAATAACAATAACAAGGAAAATGACAATGACAATGACATGGATAATGACAAAGACAATAACAAGGGTAATGACAATGACAATGACAATAACAATGACAACAACAATCACAATGACAATCACAATGATACTCGGGTACAAATTTCCAAGGGTACACAAGATACTGATTTAAATCTATTTTCCAAATTTGCCGCCGCTACTAATGTACATATCTGCCTAAAAGTAAAAAGACAGATGAATTAATACAGAAAAATCACATCCATGAATTAATGATACACCAGAAAATGCAGCACACAAAAAAATCAAATAAAAAATATTGACGAAATAATGGGTGTCAATAATTTATCAAAAATATACAAAAAATACTTCGCTAAAGCAATGATACATCAAAACTACAGAAGAAATACATATGTCAATTAATGATGTATCATGAAGACATAATAAAGAAACCAAACGATAACGGCTTGTAGAGATAAGATCGATACATTATGCTACAAGCGTATCAATGGTACACCACCTGATAATCTTTGTGAGCACCTCCAAATGTACACCTCTGCCCGACGTCTAACGGTAAGCATGGTTTTTAACTGTTTGTCTTTTGTCTTAACCGGGTTGTCGTTTTTGACGTGGTGTTAGCCCTGATCTGGCTCTAGTAGTCGGCTGGGCTATAAGCAATATGAACTTGAACTTGCTCGACCTCTTCGTTCTGCTTCTGATATTACTTGTTTTCATAGTCCTCGATACAGATGTTCCACAGTCGGTCGCCGCTCTTTTTCTGTCATTGATGTTATTAACGTTATCTTTATTTATTTATTTACTTATTCATTAATTTATCTACTTGCTAATCTGTCTGTCTACCTATCTATCTAGCTATCTAGCTATATATCTATCTCTCTATCTCTCTATCTATCTATCTATCTATCTATCTATCTATATGTCTGTCTGTCTGTATATCTATCTATCTATCTGTCTATCTATCTATCTAGCTATCTATCTATCTATCTGTCTGTCTGTCTATCTATCTATCTGTCTGTCTATCTATCTATTTTTAAGTGCTGACTGTGTACGTTTAATTGATGTCATTGTAATGTTATCTTAATTTTAGTATTCAACATGTATCTTTCCTTGAGCTGTACTTGTTGCAGTAATCAAATGTCATGTGTATAGAACAGCAACGGCAATTTGAAAAATGGCTTCTGGCCAATAACTTTTACCGTTGGAAAATAAAGAATCATTGTCATTGTCATTGTCATTGTCATTGTCATTGTCTGGTCCATACAACTGGAATGAGCTGCCCTGTGTGTGTGAGAGTCAAATTTTTGTCTCCTCAAGTGTAAGTGCCCCCTATGACCACCTGTTTGTCCAGCAGTGAGTTCCCCTCTATGTGCCCACCTGTTTTCAGCTGATTTGTCTTCCTTCATTTAACGTGAACACACACCTGTTTGTCCAGCAGTGAGTCCCCCATCTATGTGCCCACCTGTTGTTCTACTGTCTGTGTCTTCCTTCATGTCTAACGTGAACACACACCTGTTTGTCCAGCAGTGAGTTCCCCCTCTATGTGCCCACCTGTTGTTCTACTTCTGTGTCTTCCTTCATGTCTAACGTGAACACACCACACCTGTTTGTCCAGCAGTGAGTCCCCCTCTATGTGCCCACCTGTTGTTCTACTCTGTGTTTTCCTTCATGTCTAACGTGAACACACCACACCTGTTTGTCCAGCAGTGAGTCCCCCTCTATGTGCCCACCTGTTGTTCTATCTCTGTGTTTTCCTTCATGTCTAACGTGAACACACCACACCTGTTTGTCCAGCAGTGAGTCCCCCTCTATGTGCCCACCTGTTGTTCTACTGTCTGTGTTTTCCTTCATGTCTAACGTGAACACAACCTGTTTGTCCAGCAGTGAGTCCCCCTCTATGTGCCCACCTGTTGTTCTACTCTGTGTCTTCCTTCATGTCTAACGTGAACACACCACACCTGTTTGTCCAGCAGTGAGTCCCCCATCTATGTGCCCACCTGTTGTTCTACTCTGTGTCTTCCTTCATGTCTAACGTGAACACACCACACCTGTTTGTCCAGCAGTGAGTCCCCATCTATGTGCCCACCTGTTGTGTTTTTTCTACGTGCCCCCACTTTTTGCTGTCCCCCTTTCCTGGTCTAGTGTGTTTCTGTACCTGCTGTGGTGTTTGTGTGTTTGTCATAGAGAATAAACGTTTTGGTGAAGGATGAGAGTGCGCGCTTTGATTTGATTTATATACGAATATTTGGCGCCGAATATATGACATCACCATCATCACCATCCTCCTCATCATCATCACCATCATCGTCGTCGTCATCATCATCATCATCATTATCATCATCAAGTTTATGATCATCCTTATTATCATTGTTGTTATTGTTGTTGTCGTTGTTGTTGTTCTTCTTCTTCTTATTATTATTATCATTATATTATTATTATTATCATTATCATTATCATAGTAGCAAGATCAGTCGTTATATCCAAGTAACAGTAATCGTCATATCCAAGACTAACAGATAAGTACTGCACGTGGCTAATGTTCATCCAGCCTGTTTTCCGTAGGGAGCTACAGTGTCCTTGGGAGATGGAACGAAAGACGTAGGCAAGAAACCAATGATTAATGTGTATGCCAGTATGTGTGCGTGTGAGACAGAGAGCGGGGGTGGGGACGGGGACGGGCGAGAGAGAGAAAAAGAGAGAGAACGAAAGACGGGGAAGACAGGAGAGTGACAGAAGCAAACAGAGAGGGGAGAGAGACAGGGAGAGAGAGAGAGACAGACAGACAGACAGAGAGAGAGAGACACAGAGAGAGACAGAGAGAGAGAGACAGAGAGAGAGAGAGAGAGAGACAGAGACACAGAGAGAGAGAGACAGACAGACAGAGAGCGAGAGACAGAGAGAGAGACAGACAGAGAGAGACAGACAGAGAGACAGACACAGAGAGAGAGACAGAGAGAGACAGAGACAGACAGACAGACAGACAGAGAGAGACGGGGAGAAAAGAAGAAAGACAAAACAGAGAGTAACAAAGAGAAGAAAGAAGCAGAACAGAAGGTATCCGCCATGTTTCCTGTTGGGAACTCCAAGACCCTTACGTCATGACAAAACGTGTGAAACAAAATGCCCGACTCTATCCTTCGTTTTGATTAAAAATTTCCGATATTGATACCAGAAAGGAAAATGAATCAGATGGTTATGGTCCATTACCACAGGCGTCTGTATCTCTCGGGCCTGATCGACACCAGGATATTTTGTTAACAAGAAACACCACGAGGGTGCGTATGGGACCTGGAGCACCAATGCCTCGTCACTCACCGGACAATCACCTCCCAGGCTCCCACGCCACTCGATGGTCATTTCATCAAGAAAAATTCTGTCCAAGCGTTGCATGACCCACTCGGATCAAGTGATCAGTTACCTTGTTTACAGATCTAATGCAAGGTGTGGAGATGACAAACCCAGGATATATCATGATAGTAAGCGTAGAGTACAGCCTCTCACGCAGTCTCAATCCTAGACGGAGCTCCGTAGCATCATGATTATCATCGTCATCGTCATCATCATCATGGAATTGTAAAGACTGTGCCCTATTCTGTAACCATTAAGGAGGCATAGAAAATATGGGAAAAGGTGAGCATAAAGGTTATCTTCCTAAGTATAATGGTCCTATTAAAAATCAGGAAGCCTGATCAGGAAGTATCTCTCTGTCGAAACAACTGCAAAACTCGTTCTCTCCTTCATAATGTCTCGCATTGACTATTGAAATTCACTCCTGTCTGGTCTTCCTGCCTCCACCATTCACATCCTACAGCGCATTCAAAACAATGCTGTACGCCTTGTACTCAAAAAGAAAAAAGCTGACCACATATCTCCTCTCCTGGCACAACTTCACTGGCTCCCTGTATCAAAGCGCATACAGTACAAACTAGACACCATGTGCTACAAAAGCCTCAATAACGCAGCCCCCGATTACCTGTCAAGCCTACTTGAGATCTATGTTCCCTCACGTACCCTCCGCTCTGCCTCCGATCCTCTGACTTTTCGCTTTCCACGCACTAAGCTCAATACCTATGGTCCACGAGCCTTCTCTGTTTCTGGTCCACTCTCCTGGAACAAACTTCCTCTCTCAGTCCGTCAGCAACCTACTTTTGCCTCCTTCAAGTCCGCTCTCAAAACTCACCTTTTCTCCTCTGCATAAAATCCTAACCTCACTCAACCCCCTCTGCAGCCTGTCTCCGCTCGGAGGGGAATCACTTTGTTTTAATATATAATTGTATATGATGTGCTCTCTGTGGTTTTCCATTGGTTTTATTCTTGCTTTTATTGCTTTTATTCTTTTCTCCCCATTTGTGGCCATGTGTGTGTGTGTGTGTGTGTGTGTGTGTGTGTGTGTGTGTGTGTGTGTGTGTGTGTGTGTGTGTGTGTGTGTGTGTGTGTGTGTGTGTGCGTGTGTGTGCGTGCGTGCGTGTGTGCGTGTGTGTCTTTTCGGCGCTTGGATTTGATTTTGTCGAGATTTGCGCTATATAAATATTGTAATTAT
>CM060306.1:121498957-121513957 GCA_030674185.1 Monoplex corrugatus | reverse complement strand
CAGTTTGTGTTTTCTTATTGTGTATATGTATATCTACAATATAAGTGTTTCACGTCCGTGTGTTTTCTCTGTTTGTTTTCTTATTGTATGTATGTATATCTACAATATGTGTTTTTCTGTTTTTTTGTTTGTTTGTTTTTTTCTTATTGAAGTTTTGTGTATATTTTGAAACGGTTATAGCCCCCATGTGGCTCTAAGCAGTCGGCTTGGTTTTAAATAACAGTAACAATAACAGTAATCTATCTATTTATCTAGCTATCTTCCTATAGTATGTACATATGTATGTATGTATGTTTGTATGTTTGTTTGTATGTATGTTTGTATGTATGTATATACATATATGTGTGTTATATATATTATATATATATATATTTTGTGTGTGTGTGTGTGTGTGTGTGTGTGTGTGTGTGTGTGTGTGTGTGTGTGTGTGTGTGTGTGTGTGTGTGTGTCTGTGTCTGTGTACAAATATACGGTTTTCAGACAGTTTTGCTCTTTTATCAACGATTTTCATCAAAGATGTGAGATAGAGTTCCTTAGTTTTTCTTAAACATTTTTTGTTTCACCTTTTTATGGTACATAGATCAGAATAACACTTTGAGGGTTTACAGACTAAACAATGTACAACCACCAAGCAATTCAAAGCGATATTCTGAAAACATGCCAGGTAGAATCAATATACAGAAAAACATTCTATACATGGAAATGTCACATAACTACCATCAGGAAGAAGATACAACTATCACACTGTTTTCATTTCACTCCTTCAGATCATAAAATTATGTAGTCTCACTTGTCTTTGATAGATATGACATGGTGTCGGTGTACATGTAGGTTTACACCATGTGCTACAAAAGCCTCAATAACACAGCCCCCGATTACCTGTCAAGCCTACTTGAGATCTATCTTCCCTCACGTACCCTCCGCTCTGCCTCCGATCCTCTGACTTTTCGCTTTCCACGTACTAAGCTCAATACCTATGGTCCACGAGCCTTCTCTGTTTCTGGTCCACTCTCCTGGAACAAACTTCCTCTCTCAGTCCGTCAGCAACCTACTTTTGTCTCCTTCAAGTCCGCTCTCAAAACTCACCTTTTCTCCTCTGCATAAAATCCTGACCTCACTCAACCCCCTCTGCAGCCTTTCTCCACTTGGAGGGGAATCACATTGTAATATATAATTGTATATAATATGCTCTCTATAATTTTCCATTGTTTTTATTCTTTTTCCTCATTTGTAGCCATGCGTGTGTATGTGTGTGTGTGTGTGTGTGTGTGTGTGTGTGTGTGTGTGTGTGTGTGTGTGTGTGTGTGTGTGTGTGTGCGTGCATGTGTGTGCGTGCGTGCGTGAGTGTCTGTTCAGCGCTTAGATTTGATTTTATCAAGATTTTCCGCTATATAAATATTGTAAATATTATTATTATTATTATTATTTGCGTAAGCACCCTTGATCCCACTTACTTAGGACGGTTATCCCCTTATCCCTGTCGACCCTATCACTGAGCTGGTTGCTAACGTATACATTTTCTTGCAGCGAACAGGACTATGCCATGTTCGAGGTGTTTGCCAAAGTATAACTGGCATATTTGGGTGCAGTCAACAAGCAAAGCCAGAACAAGATTGAGGCAGCAGAGATGTGGTTTCTAAGAAGAATGTTGAGAGTTCGTGGACAGCAAAGAAACAAACGAGAAGTCTCGATGGAGGCAGACACAAGTAGATCATCATAAGGAATATTAGGAAGACAGAACATTTATAGGCCATTTTTATGCAGAAAGGGGAATTAGAGCACATGGTCACAACAGGAAAGCTGGAGGGAAAGAGCACACCAGGTAGACCCAGGGAGAAAATATTGGACGGACTTGCAGGGTGGCTGTGGATAGAGAGGGTGGAAGATGTACTTGCGGCAACAAGGGATAGATGCATATGGAGGCCATGATCTCCAACGCCATGTGGCAAGGCACTGGATGATGATGATGATGATGATGATGATGATGATGGAGAGAGATGATGATGATGATGATGATGGATGAGATGACGAGAGACGACGACGACGACGATGATGATGATGATAGATGACGACGACGACGACGACGATGATGATGATGAGATGACGACGACGACGACGACGAGACGACGACGACGACGACGATGACGACGATGATGATGATGATGATGATGACGACGACGACGACGACGACGATGGATGATGATGATCGACCGACTGACGACGACTGACGACGAAGATGATGATGATGATGATGATGATTGATGATGATGATGATGATGATGATGATGATGATGATCTGGGCACAGAGCATATGACTGTCTGAGTGTGATAAACCCCGTCTTGAGCAAACCTCAGTCTCCATACAATCAACAAGGGATTAACCCTTTGACTCACGCACTCTATCCACCAACCGCATAAACTTAACCCTTTGACTCCCTCAGGAAGCTGGTAGATAGGGTGGGGGAGTCAGCGTTAGGATTTTGCTTTGCTAGCATGATTAACAATGCAGGAAGCTGGTGGACAGGGTGCGGGAGTCAAAGGGTTAAGTTTTTGCTTTGCTAGCATGGTTGACAATGCAGGTTGCTTGTGGACAGGATGCGGGAGTCGAAGGGTTAAACCACGTGACTGTGGAAAGTTCAAAGGGACCATTCAGGGATACACCAGTCTGTGGCTGTGGTCCCAGTTTTTGACTTGTAGCCTTCAGAAACAATGGAAGCGGGGAGGTGGGGGAGGGAGAAGACAGCAGGGGGTGGGTGTCGGGTGGATAGTCATTAATTTTAATTTTTCGGAAAAACTGGTCATGATTAGGATATTACCAACGATCGTTTTGTTTTGTTTTGCTTCGGTTTGTTTTCTGTTTTGTTTTGTTTTTTGTTTGTCATACTACGCAATACGAATCGAAGCTGTTGTTGTTGTTGTTGCTATTGTTGTTGTTGTTGTTGTTCTTGCTGTTGTTATTGTTGTTGTTGTTGCTGTTGTTGTTGTTGCTATTGTTGTTGTCGTTGTTGTTGTTGTTGTTGTTGATGATGATGATGATGATGATGATGTTGTTGTTATTGGTGTTGGTGTTGGTGTTGATATTGATGTTGATGTTGTTGTTGTTATTATCGTCGTCGTCGTCGTCGTTGTTGTTGTTGATGATGATGATGATGATGATGATGATGATGATGATGATGACGATGACGACGACGACGACGATGATGATGATGATGATGATTTTGCTTTAAACTGCCAAGAACAATTAAATCAACAAGTAAAATGATGGACAAACTAGCAAAGAAGCAAACGAACAAGGTAGCATCAATAAATTTATGTTGGGCCCTATGATTGAGCTTGAGTGAACTCTGGGAGGATTTACGTCCCTTGTCCATAACAAGACGACGAGGGAAGTTTTAAAGGGGAAAATATGAAAACCAGAAAGAAAGCAAAGGAAAGAAAGAAAGAAAAACAAAAGACAGGGAAGCGAGGAACAGAATCGAGAGTAAAAACTACGACAGACAAGTGACAGGAGTTTTGCGTTCAAGCAAACAGGAACCAGAAAAAAAAAAAAAAAAAAAAACAAGGAAAAAAAGAGAATAAGAACGCGTATTCAATACAACCAGTCTGGCACACACACACACACACACACACACACACACACACACACACACACACACACACACACACACACACACACACACACACACACACACACACATATATATATATATATACATGCACACACGCACACACATACAGACACATACACGAACACACACACACACACGCATACACTCACTCACACACACACACACACACACACACACACGCGCGCGCGCGCGCGCGCGCGCACGCACAAACAAACACACTCACGAACACACACACACACACACACACGCACACACACACACACACCACACACACACACACTCACACTCACACACCACACACACACACACACACACCACACACACACACACACACACACACACACACACACACACACACACACACACACACAACACACACACACACACACACACACACACACAAACACACTCACACACAAACTTACACACACATACATACACACACATACACACACGCACACACACACACATAACACACACGCACATTCACACACACACACACACGCACATTCACACACATACACACACGCACAAACAAACACACACACAACATACACACACGCACACACACCACACACAACACACACACACACACACACACACATACACACACACTGCATATCACACACATACACACACGAACACACATACACGCACACACAAAACACACACACGCACACACATACACACACACTGCATACACACACCACACTGCATAAAACACCACTACAAACACGCACACACATACACACACGCGCACACACACACCACACACACGCATACACACACAACACACGCACACACATACACAACGCAGCACACACACACACACACACCATACACACACATACAAACACGCACACACATACACACACGCACACACACACACAGCACACACACATACAGAGAGACACACACACACCACATACACACACAACACACAACACACACACATAACACATACATACACACAGACACACACACAACACACACACAACACACAGCACACATACGACACACCCACACACACACCCAAACACATACACACACTACACACACCACACACCCCACCACACATACACCACACACACACACCACCCCCCCACACACCACCACACCACACAGTGTGTCAACATTGAGAAAACTGAGTAAAGTAAAGGTATAACAAAGGCAAGAAAAGAAAGATACAAGCAAACAAAGAAACAAACAAATAAAGGGAAAAACAAAGAGAAAAGTCTTGTGTTTTGAAAAAAAACACGAGTGAAGAAATCAAGTAAATGTGAATATACTGGCACAGCCCAAAAGAAGAAAACAAGATTGCCTCCCTTGTATAGGCACGAATGAGTATGATTGTTATAGCCGGAAGAGGGGAAAAGCAGGGTCGTTTCCCTTGTACAGAATATATCGCAGCTACGGACACTGGACTGGGCATGGCCAATTTTCAAAATCACAATAATAGACAAAATTACGATCAGACAGCATCAACACACATATATCTCCAAACCAATGATTAACCGCCGCTGAAAAAAAAACCCCACAAAATATTAGTATGGCTCGACCATTCTGCTCTGCACTATTTTAGGTAACTGAAACGGATTCTCTCCTCTAGGTGCATGCACCCTCCATCACCACCACCACCACCACCTCCACCACCATCCACCTCTAAATGTTTCCATTTTCAATATCCTCAGACCAATTTTACGATTCCAGCTTGAGTCTAGCATCTGGTTTGGAGAACGATTTCAGTCAAGTAACGAGAAAATCATCCCCCGAATCAACCATCACACTGTTTCAACGTAACATACGTGACATTGAAATGACTGCAGCTTGTCACGTAGTGTTTTGCTCTTTTAACTCTTTCACTTCTCCATTCCATCCACCTGCTTCCCGCATGAAGATGGTGAAAGCTGGTGGATGGAGTGAGGCAGTGGAAGGGTTAGCTGGTAGAAGCTGGTGGATACGGTGAGGGATGAAAGAGCTGGTGGATAGGACAAGGGAATGAAAGAGTTAGCTGGTGGATAGGGTGAGGGATGAATAGCTGGTAGATAGGTTAAGGATGAAGCAGCTGGTGGATAGGATGAGGGATGAAACAGCTGGTGGATAGGGTGAGTGATAAAACAGCTGGTGGATAGGGTGAGTGATAAAACAGCTGGTGGATAGGGTGAGTGATAAAACAGCTGGTGGATAGGATGAGGGATGAAACAGCTGGTGGATAGGGTGAGTGATAAAACAGCTGGTGGATAGGGTGAGTGATAAAACAGCTGGTGGATAGGGTGAGTGATAAAACAGCTGGTGGATAGGGTGAGTGATAAAACAGCTGGTGGATAGGGTGAGTGATAAAACAGCTGGTGGATAGGGTGAGTGATAAAACAGCTGGTGGATAGGGTGAGGGATGAAATAGTTGGTGGATAAGGCGAAGGAGTAAAAGAGTTAGCTGGTGGATAGGATGAAATAGTCAGCTGGTGGGTAGGGTGATAGAGTGAAAGAGTTAGCTGGTGGATAGGGTGAGGTATAAAGAGTTAGCTGGTGGATAGGGTGATAGAGTGAAAGAGTAAGCTGGTGGATAGGGTGATAGAGTGAAAGAGTTAGCTGGTGGATAGGGTAATAGAGTGAAAGAGTAAGCTGGTGGATAGGGTGATAGAGTGAAAGAGTAATAATAATAATAATTATAATTATATAATGATAATAATAATAATTACAATATTTATATAGCGCAAAATCTTGATAAAATCAAATCTAAGCGCTGAAACAGACACACACACACGCACGCACGCATACACACGCACGCACACACGCACACACACGCACTCACGCACACACACACACGCACACGCACATGGCTATAAATGGGGAGAAAGAATAAAAGCAATGGAAAATTATAGAGCATATTATATACAATTATATATTACAATGTGATTCCCCAAAGCCAAAGGGAAGGAAAAAAGAGACATGATCATACAGGAGTTGAAGGAAGAAGATGTCAAAAGAGTGCAGAAGGCAGTCCAGCAAGGTCAACAGGGGCAATGGACAACATGGGACAGTGCACTCCAAAGAAGTCTCAGCTGGAACGATATGTGGCACATGGCTCCTCTAAGGATAAGCTTCCTCCTCAGATCTGTATATGACCTGCTCCCCTCGAATGCAAACTTAGTGAAATGGGGGAAAGCAGACGACCCAGCATGTCCGCTCTGTCAGAAGAAACAAACAGTGGAACATGTCCTAAGCTCTTGCAAAGTAGCGCTAGCCCAAGGAAGATATACATGGAGGCACAACCAAGTTCTGAAAGTGATCACAGATGTGGTTAGCGAAAAAACCATGACCCCAAACGCACCAATTGCTATGACAACGTTCTACAAAGCAGGAGGGAAACAGGTCTGGCCCGAAAGTGCTATGACAACCAGCACATTGCCAAAGGGTCTTCTGGATGGAGCAGTGGACTGGGAGTGTACAGCAGACCTCCCAGAGTGGAGAAATTACCCAGATGTCATCAGCAAGACAGGCATGAGACCAGACATCGCTCTCCACTCTGACTCCTCGAAACAAGTGATTCTGATAGAACTCACTGTGCCATACGAAAGCAGAATGGAAGAAGCACATATCTACAAGACCGAAAAATACGCCGGTCTTGCCAGCACCCTGAAGAAAGCAGGTCTGCGGGTCAAAATCTTCGCCATAGAGGTCGGGGCAAGAGGGTTTGTGGGCACCTCCGCTTATGATCTCATGAAACAACTCGCCATTTCTGGGAAGAAGAGGACAAGAGCCCTTAAAGCGATGGCAGAGGCAGCAGAAAGGAGCTCAAGCTGGATCTGGGCAAGGAGGAACGAAAAAAGTGAACTTCATAAGGATTAAATTCCCTACAGATGATGTGTGCCCCGTTAGCACATTGGTAAAACCGCGTACCGCAGTTCTGAAGCGCAGAATCGCCCAGGTTCGATCCCCGGCGTGGGAAAAAAAAAAAAAAATAGACAACAGCAGAAGGGCATCCAGGAGTCATGACCTGGATGTGGCCCGGCCCCCCGAGAGTGTAAGGAATTCAGGGCCGAAACACTTGTCTAAAGGGGGTTACTTCTCTGAAGACCTTCTGTTGTCTAGCTCTCCCTAGAGTTTCTTTCTACCTTCTACCAATGTGATTCCCCTCCAAGTGGAGACAGGCTGCAGAGGGGATTGAGTGAGGTCAGGATTTTATGCAGAGGAGAAAAGGTGAGTTTTGAGAGCGGACTTGAAGGAAACAAAAGTAGGTTGCTGACGGACTGAGAGAGGAAGTTTGTTCCAGGAGAGCGGACCAGAAACAGAGAAGGCTCGTGGACCATAGGTATTGAGCTTAGTGCGTGGAAAGCGAAAAGTCAGAGGAGCGGAGGGTACGTGAGGGAAGATAGATCTCAAGTAGGCTTGACAGGTAATCGGGGGCTGCGTTATTGAGGCTTTTGTAGCACATGGTGTCTAGTTTGTACTGTATGCGCTTTGATACAGGGAGCCAGTGAAGTTGTGCCAGGAGAGGAGATATGTGGTCAGCTTTTTTCTTTTTGAGTACAAGGCGTGCAGCATTGTTTTGAATGCGCTGTAGGATGTGAGTGGTGGAGGCAGGAAGACTGGACAGGAGTGAATTGCAATAGTCAATGCGAGACATTATGAAGGAGAGAACGAGGTTTGCAGTTGTTTCCACAGAGAGATACTTCCTGATCAGGCTTATACGATGGAGGTGATAGTAGCAAGATCTGGCAGTTTGAGAAACAAAGTTGTTCATGGAGAGGGTAGAGTCAATGCATACAGCAAGGTTTTTAGCTGAATCAGAAATTGGGACTGATGTGTTACATAATGGGAGAGAAAGAGGAGGCAGCTGAGAAAGTTTCTGACGGGTGCCAATGAGGATAGCTTCTGTCTTGTCGTCATTAAGCTGAAGTTTGTTATATGTCATCCAATTTTTAATGTCCGAGTAACACTCAGTGGTGCCAATCAGGAGGCGCTGTAAGCTGGTGGATAGGGTGATAGAGTGAAAGAGTTAGCTGGTGAATATGGTGAGGTATAAAGAGTTAGCTGGTGGATAGGGTGAGGGATAAAGAGTTAGCTGGTGGATAGGGTGATAGAGTGAAAGAGTAAGTTGGTGGATAGGGTGATAGGATGAAATAGTTAGCTGGTGGGTAGGGTGATAGAGTGAAATAGTTAGCTGGTGTATAGGATGAAATAGTTAGCTGGTGGGTAGGGTGATAGAGTGAAATAGTTAGCTGGTGGATAGGATGAAATAGTTAGCTGATGGGTAGGGTGATAGAGTGAAATAGTTAGCTGGTGGATAGGGTGAGGGATAAAGAGTTAGCTGGTGGTGATAGAGTGAAATAGTTAGCTGGTGGATAGGATGATAGAGTGAAATAGTAGCTGGTGGATAGGGTGATAGAGTGAAAAGTTAGCTGGTGGATAGGATGATAGAGTGAAATAGTTAGCTGGTGGATAGGTGATGATAAAGTAGTGGTGGAGAAA
Source organism: Monoplex corrugatus (assembly GCA_030674185.1). Lineage (NCBI taxonomy): Eukaryota > Metazoa > Mollusca > Gastropoda > Littorinimorpha > Ranellidae > Monoplex > Monoplex corrugatus. Next base: position 121,504,856 of record CM060306.1, on the reverse strand, counting down.
ATAGTTAGCTGGTGGGTAGGGTGATAGAGTGAAATAGTTAGCTGGTGGATAGGATGAAATAGTTAGCTGGTGGGTAGGAGATAGAGTGAAATAGTTAGCTGGTGGATAGGATGATAGAGTGAAATAGTTAGCTGGTGGATAGGATGATAGAGTGAAATAGTTAGCTGGTGGATAGATGAAATAGTTAGCTGGTGGATAGGGTGATAGAGTGAAATAGTTATTAGTCTGGTGGTAGGGTGATAGAGTGAAAAGTTAGCTGGTGGTAGGTATAGAGTGAAATAGTTAGCTGGTGGTAGGATGATAGTAGTGGTGGAGATGAATAGTTAGCTGGTGGATAGGATGAAAAGTTAGCTGTGGTAGTGAAGATGAAATAGTTAGCTGTGTGGATAGGTGATAGAGTGAAAAGTTAGCTGGTGGTAGGTATAGATGAAATAGTTAGCTGGTGGGTAGGATGATAGAGTGAAATAGTTAGCTGGTGGATAGGTGATAGAGTGAAATAGTTAGCTGGTGGTAGGGTGATAGAGTGAAATAGTTAGCTGGTGGATAGGATGATAGAGTGAAAAGTTAGCTGGTGGATAGGATGAAATAGTTAGCTGTGTGATAGGGTGATAGAGTGAAATAGTTAGCTGTGTGGTATAGAGTGAAATAGTTAGCTGGTGGGTAGGTGATAGAGTGAAATAGTTAGCTGGTGGATAGGATGATAGAGTGAAATAGTTAGTGGTGGATAGGGTGATAGAGTGAAAGAGTTAGCTGGTGGATAGGGTGATAGAGTGAAATAGTTAGCTGGTGGATAGGGTGATAGAGTGAAATAGTTAGCTGGTGGATAGGATGAAATAGTAGCTGGTGGATAGGATGATAGAGTGAAAAGTTAGCTGGTGGATAGGAAAGAAAAGTTAGCTGTGGAGGTGATAGAGTGAAATAGTTAGCTGGTGAAGGATGAAATAGTTAGCTGGTGGTAGGGTGATAGAGTGAAATAGTTAGCTGGTGGTGATAGATGAAATAGTTAGCTGGTGGATAGGGTGATAGAGTGAAATAGTTAGCTGGTGGATAGGATGAAATAGTTAGCTGGTGGTAGGGTGATAGAGTGAAATAGTTAGCTGGTGGATAGGTGATAGAGTGAAATAGTTAGCTGGTAGGAGTAGAGTGAAATAGTTAGCTGGTGGGAAGTATAAGTGAAATAGTTAGCTGGTGGATAGGTGATAGAGTGAAAAAGTTAGCTGGTGGATAGGATAGATGAAATAGTTAGCTGGTGGTAGGATGAGAGTGAAATAGTTAGCTGGTGGTAGGATGATAAGTGAAATAGTTAGCTGGTGGATAGGTGAAGAGTGAAATAGTTAGCTGTGTGGGTAGTGATAGAGTGAAATAGTTAGCTGGTGGATAGGATGAAATAGTTAGCTGGTGGGTAGGATGATAGAGTGAAATAGTTAGCTGGTGGATAGGATGAAATAGTTAGCTGGTGGTAGGTGATAGAGTGAAATAGTTAGCTGGTGGATAGGTGAAATAGTACTGGTGGTAGGTGATAAGTGAAATAGTTAGCTGGGTGGATAGATGAAATAGTTAGCTGGTGGGTAGGGTGATAGAGTGAAATAGTTAGCTGGGTGGATGAAGAGTGAAATAGTTAGCTGGTGGGTAGGGTGATAGAGTGAAATAGTTAGCTGGTGGATAGGTGATAGAGTGAAATAGTTAGCTGGTGGGTAGGTGATAGATGAAATAGTTAGCTGGTGGGTAGTATGATGAAATAGTTAGCTGGTGGGTAGAGAGTGAATAGTTAGCTGGTGATAGATGAATAGTTAGCTGTGGGTAGGTATAGAGTGAAATAGTTAGCTGTGGTAGATAATAGTTAGCTGGTGGTAGGATATAGGTGTAGTAGGTGATAGGTGAAATAGTTAGCTGGTGGGGTGTAGAGTGAATAGTAGTTGAAATATAGTTAGCTGTGTGAGGTGTAGGTGATAGAGTGAAATAGTTAGCTGGTGGTAGGTGATAGAGTGAAATAGTTAGCATGGTGGTAGGGTAGATAAGTAGCTGTAGGGATAGTATATTAGCTGGGGGTAGGTGATAGAGTGAAATAGTTAAACTGTGGGTAGGTGATAGAGTGAAATAGCTTAGATGGTGTAGGTAGGGTGATAGAGTGAAATAGTTAGCTGGTGGGTAGAGTGATAGAGAAAATAGTTAGATTGGTGAAAAGTATGGGTAGGTGATGTGAAATAGTTACTGTGGGTAATGAAATAGTTAGCTGTGGTGGAGTTAGGGGAAGGTGATAGAGTGAAATAGTTAGCTGTGGTAGGTGATAGAGAAAATAGTTAGTGGGGAGGATGATAGAGTGTGGTAGTGATAAGTGAATATTAGCTGGTGGGTAGGGTGATAGAGTGAAATAGTTAGCTGGTGTGGTAGGGTGATAGAGTGAAATAGTTAGCTGGTGGTAGGTGATAAGTGAGTTAGCTGGTGGGTAGGGTGAGTGAAAATACTTAGTAGCTGGTGAAGGGTAGGGTGATAGGGTGAAATAGTTAGCTGGTGGGTAGGGTGATAGAGTGAAATAGTTAGCTGGTGGTAGGATGATAGAGTGAAATAGTTAGCTGGTGGATAGGATGATAGAGTGAAATAGTTAGCTGGTGGATAGGATGATAGAGTGAAAGAGTTAGCTGGTGGATAGGGTGATAGAGTGAAAGAGTTAGCTGGTGGATAGGGTGATAGAGTGAAATAGTTACTGGTGGATAGGATGAATATTAGCTGTGGGTAGGTGATAGAGTGAAATAGTTAGCTGGTGGATAGGTGATAGAGTGAAATAGTTAGCTGGTGGATAGGGTGATAGAGTGAAATAGTTAGCTGGTGGATAGAGTGAAATAGTTAGCTGGTGGATAATAATAATAATAATAGTGAACATTTATGGCGCTTAATCTAAAAAAAAGCCCTAAGCGCTTACAGTAAACACACACACACACGCACACACAACACACGCACACGCACACACACACACACACACCACACACACAAACCCCCGCACACACACACACACACACACACACACACACACCCGCACACACACACACACACACACACACACCCGCACACACACACACACGCGCGCGGGCACAGATTTCAAGGTGGCAGCTGAAGTAGGAGTACAGAACTACAGGCTAGGATTTAAAAAGAGTGGTTTTTAGACTGGACTTAAACGAAGAAAGGGTACAGGTAGAGCGGAGAGGAAAGGGAAGTTTGTTCCAAATAGAGGGGGCCTGATAAGAAAAAGCACGTTCACCAAGAGTTTTGTTGCGGAAGCGTGGGATTCTAAGTAGGTGGGCATCAGTAGAAGAGCGTAGCTCTCTGGAGGGAATGTAAACAGTCAGGAGATCAGAAAGATAGGGGGGAGCTAGACCAGCCAGAGACTTATGGCATAGGAGGGAAAGTTTATAGTCAATACGCTTTCGAACAGGAAGCGAGTGTAGAGTTCGAAGCAGAGGGGAAACATGAGTTGACCTTGGGCATTTCCGTACAAGGCGAGCAGCGTTATTTTGAACTTTTTGCAATTTGGATAAGAGTGTTTGGGGGCAGCCAGCAAGAAGCGAGTTACAGTAGTCGAGTCTGGAAAGAATGAGTGCAGAAATGAGAGTTATAGTGCTTTCTTCAGATAGAAGATGACGCACAGAACTGATCCGTCGAAGTTCAAGTAACAAGCACGACAGACAGAGGATACCTGGCTGTGGAAGGAAAGAGTTTGGTCCAGTACAACTCCAAGATTACGCACGGATGTGGAAGTGTGGATTACCGAGTCTTCAAGCTGGATAGAAACAGGGATAGGCACAGTAGACAGAAGTCGCTTTGATGCAATAAATATAAATTCTGTTTTGTCATTATTCAGCTGGAGTTTGTTGCATGTCATCCAAGACTTTATGTCAGAAATGCAGAGCTGTGTGCGTTGAATTATAGAAGGGATAGTGGAGGGATGGCCAGACATGTAGATTTGGTTGTCATCAGAAAAACAGTGATGGGATATGTGATGATGGGCTACAATGTCAGAGATGGGCTGAGTGTACAAAATAAAGAGAATAGGGCCTAAGACAGAGCCCTGAGGAACACCGTACTTCAAGATGGTAGGATTAGAAGAGACACCATTTATGGAGACAACTTGTACACGACCAGAAAGGTAGGATTGAAACCATGACAGAGCAATGCCAGAGATACCAAAAATATTCTGAAGTCGAGAAAGAAGAGTATTGTGATCAATAGTGTCGAAGGCAGAAGAGAGATCAAGAAGAGAGAGAAGGGACACCTGACCATTGTCTAGAGTAGATAGCAGATCATTCACAATCTTCAAAAGAGCAGTCTCTGTACTATGACCAGAGCGATAGGCAGATTGCAAAGGATAGAGAAGGCTGTTGCAATCCAGGTGTTCCTGGAGTTGGAGAAGTGCGATCTTTTCAATAATCTTAGAAAGAAAGGACAGATTGGAAACAGGACGGTAGTTTTTCAGGTTTTCAGGATCAAGGGAGAGTTTCTTTAGAAGAGGTTGAACAATAGCTGTCTTGAGAATAGAAGGAAAACATCCAGAAGTGAGAGTCATTTACAATGACAGTGATGTAGGGAAGCAAATCGTGAATCAATTGGGATAAAAGAACAGATGGAAGGGGATCAAGTGCACATGTCTTTATGGTAGTTTTATGAATAACTTCACTGACAACAGCTTCAGTCACAGGCTTAAATTCATTAAACAGGTTTCCAGTGAAAGAGTCATAGGGAACATCTGGTAACATTGCTGACTGAGAGTCGAGGCTTGAACGAAGATCTTCAATTTTGTTACTAAAAATGTCACAAAATTTCTGTGGTAGATTAGAGGGATAGACAGGCGAAGGAAGTGGGGATGATTTTATTCTCCCCATGAATGCATTGGTGACCTTGAACAGTTGTTTTGTTGTAGTACATGCAGTGATTTTTTAATTATAATATGCTGACTTGGCTTGTTGTACTAAGGTATTTACTAAATTGTTAGCAGCACGCATTATCTGTTTGTGAATTTCTAGTCCACTTTTAAGCCATTGTCTCTCAGCCCTTCGTCTTGCACGCTTAGCATCCAGTACTGTGAAATAGTTAGCTGGTGGGTAGAGTGATAGAGTGAAATAGTTAGCTGGTGGATAGAGTGAAATAGTTAGCTGGTGGATAGGGTGATAGAGTGAAATAATTAGCTGGTGGATAGGGTGATAGAGTGAAATAGTTAGCTGGTGGGTAGGGTGATAGAGTGAAATGGTTAGCTGGTGGGTAGGGTGATAGAGTGAAATAGTTAGCTGGTGGGTAGGGTGATAGAGTGAAATAGTTAGCTGGTGGGTAGGGTGATAGAGTGAAATAGTTAGCTGGTGGGTAGGGTGATAGAGTGAAATAGTTAGCTGGTGGGTAGGGTGATAGAGTGAAATAGTTAGCTGGTGGGTAGGGTGATAGAGTGAAATGGTTAGCTGGTGGGTAGGGTGATAGAGTGAAATAGTTAGCTGGTGGGTAGGGTGATAGAGTGAAATAGTTAGCTGGTGGGTAGGGTGATAGAGTGAAATGGTTAGCTGGTGGGTAGGATGAAATAGTTAGCTGGTGGGTAGGATGAAATAGTTAGCTGGTGGTAGGGTGATAGAGTGAAATAGTTAGCTGGTGGATAGGGTGATAGAGTGAAATAGTTAGCTGGTGGATAGGGTGATAGAGTGAAATAGTTAGCTGGTGGGTAGGGTGATAGAGTGAAATAGTTAGCTGGTGGATAGGGTGATAGAGTGAAATAGTTAGCTGGTGGATAGGGTGATAGAGTGAAATAGTTAGCTGGTGGGTAGGATGAAATAGTTAACTGGTGGGTAGGATGAAATAGTTAGCTGGTGGGTAGGATGATAGGATGAAATAGTTAGCTGGTGGATAGGGTGATAGAGTGAAAGAG
>CM060306.1:121473957-121486457 GCA_030674185.1 Monoplex corrugatus | reverse complement strand
TTCCATCTGTCTCTATCTCTCGTTGCCCCTAGCATCTCCCCCACCCTCCTCGTCCCCAGCCATTCTGCAAGTCCAGCATTTTCTCCCTGGGTCTACCCGGTGCTCTCTTTCCCTCCAGCTTTCCCGTTGTGACCAGGTGCTCCAAATCCCCCTTCCTCATAAAATGGCCTATAAATGCCTGTCTTTTCCTAATCTTCCTTGTGTCTGCCTCCATCAAGACTGTCTCGTTTGTTTTGAAAACTGTTTACCGTTGCTAAACTTTTATTATCTTCAGATCGGAGAGCTGAAAGGAAACAAATGCGCATGTGCACACATGTATTCATACGCATGCACGAGCACACATCACCAGACTGTACTACTGCCACACGCGATCCACAACAATAACCATGACAAACCAGACAAACAGAAACACATAATGATAAACTGAGATCGCGTATTTAATTCACTTAACAAGACAGGCGCAAAATGTTCGGCTAGCTGGCCTTTGTCACGTCAAGTGTACAGAAAAGACAAAAAAGAACAAACGCAGAAAAGATGGGGAAAAAACAGCAAAGCGTCTCTGGAGCTGGAGAAAATGATTTATTTTCTTCTGTTGTACAAGACATCAGGAAGCCTTGCTTTCCCCCTAAGTTCTGTGTGTGTGTGTGTGTGTGTGTGTGTGTGTGTGTGTGTGTGTGTGTGTGTGTGGTGTGTGTGTGTGTGTGTGTATGTGTGTGTGTGTGTGTTTGTGTGTGTGTATGTGTGTGTGTATTGTGTCTGTGTGTGTGTGTCTGTGTGTGTGTGTGTACCTGTGTGTGTGCGCGTGCCTGCGTTATGTATTATTATTATTATTATTATGAACATTTAGTACGCCTAATCAAATTAATGCCCTAAGCGTTTACAATGGCAAAACATATAACCAGAATCACAAGCACACACACACACGCCCACAGAAGCACCCACCCACACACAAACACACACACACACACACAAACACACACACAGCATGACATGCAAATACAATGACACATTGACACTAAGACACTATAATGTCACCATTACATTACATGGGGGGAAGGGGGCAGAGATTACCAGTTTTGGGAAACAGGTGAGTTTTGAGGGAGCGTTTGAATGTGGACAGAGAGGGTGAGTATCTAAGAGAGCGAGGTAACTGATTCCAGATGGTTGGAGCTTGATAGGAAAAAGAACGCTGCCCAAACCTTTTAGTGCGGACTATGGGGATACTATAGAGACGGGTATCAGATGAGGACCGCAAAGCTCGAGATGGCGTGTAGAGATGTAACAGATGGGTGAGATACTCAGGACAGGAAGACTCAATAGATTTGAAGCAGAGGCAGGCAATCTTGTAGGATATTCTTTGCTGAACAGGGAGCCAGTGGAGAGAACAGAGCAATGGCGTAACATGGTTAAATTTTGAAGAGCGGAAGATGAGACGGGCAGCATGATTTTGAACTTTCTGAAGTTTGTTAATGAGATGAGAGGGGGAACCAGAAAAAAGAGCATTACAGTAATCGAGACGGGATAGAACAAATGCACAGACAAGAGCCTTTGTCGTGTCTTCTGAGAGGAGGTGACGGATAGAAGCAATTCGGCGGAGTTCAAGTATGTATGTGTGCGCGTGCGTGCGTGCGTGTGTGCGTGCGTATGCGTGTATATGTGCGTGCGTGCGTGCGAGTGTGTGTTTTGTCTTATATGTACGCTTGACAAAGACCAGTTGACCAAAAATATGCGTCTGTTTTGTTTTTGTTACATTAAATACACGTTTTTATTTTACCTTCATGTATTTCTGGTATGGAATGCAAGCAGTTACTTTGATTTAAAAAACAGACAAACAAAAACTCAAGAGGAACCAACAACCCCCAAACAAACGAGCAACCGAAATAATGACCAAACAAAAACACAAACAAACAAACAAACAGGCATTCGACACCAAAAAAACACAAGGAAGGAAAATAACAACAACTTTCTATAATAGCTACAGAAATTGTCCATACCGAACACACATCCTTAAAAAGAACTGATGACGAAGTTGCGTCACCATGTGCAGTAATCTGACGTCAGACGCGTCAATAAAACGTGTTCTAATTCTAGTACCAAAGAAGTAGGCCAAGCAACACAGGCGGCCTCATGGCCATGTTAAATGTTAACTGCATCATTTCGTCCTGGTTACGGTACAAGTGCTGTGTTTCTTTTTTGTTTTTGTCTCAACAAACTGTGCAGTCTAAATCGGAGTGATTGCCTGCGTTCAAACAAACAAGAACAAGACAAACACAAAAAGAATTTAAAAAACAAGACTTGCGCAAATTTCGGAGAGTTTTCAGTTTAAGCTTTGCATTGATGCAAGATCATGTTCCGCTTTTGTCACAAATAATAATTGTAACAATGACCATAATAATGATAAAAATGATAATAACAATAAGAAGGAGGATTATGATAATGATGGTGGTGATGATGATGCTAAGAAGAAGGAGGATAACAATAAAAAAAATTATGATGATAATGATGATAATGGTGATGATGATAATAATAATAATAATAATAATAATAATAATAATAATAATAATAATGGGTGGCACCTTACTAAATGGCTATGTTTTCCTAGGAAGAGCAACCTGAACTCCACGCAAAACAATGCGTGTGTGTGTGTGTGTGTGTGTGTGTGTGTGTGTGTGTGTGTGTGTGTGTGTGTGTGTGTGCACGCGTGTGTGTGTGTGTGCACGCGTGTGTGTGTGTGTGTGCACGCGCGTGTGTGTGTGTGTGTGATAGAGACAGACAGACAGACAGACATCTGCAAATCAAACGTCTGTGATGGTACCAAAGCTCAGTATTTTACACAGACAGAAATATGTAGGAAACATTATTATCCAGCACCCACACATACTTGTACGTGCATATGTTCCTGCACATACATATAAATACTCATGTAACATGTTCTCTCTCTCTCTCTCTTTCTCTCTCTCTCTCTCACTCACTCACTCACTCACTGTCACACAGGCTTGTACATTGTTAAACGAAATCCAAAACAAGCAAACAGGAACCAGAAGAAAAAAAAAACACGAAAGAAGAATACGAACGCGTATTTAATACAACAAGACAAGACAGTCGCAAATTTTCGGCCAACTGGCCTTTGTCAAGCGTAAGATTACAAACAAACAAACACCAGATACAAAGAAAATCTTTGTATCTGGTGTTTGTTTGTTTATAATCTTGGCGTCGTTCCACACTCCTCCACGCTACCGGGGCCGCTACATGGACGACACTATGACTGTACTGAAAACATCGATGGTAGAAGACTTCACGAACCATCTCAACAACCAATACCCTGCCATCAAGCTCACCTATAAGGTAGAAGAGAACGGTAGCATCGCGATGTTGGATACCCGCATCACCCGGATGGAGACAGGCCTCCCCTTCTCCGTCTATAGAAAGCCGACCCACACGGACCAGTACTTACAATTTGAGTCACCAGCCACTGGAACACAAGCTTGGAGTAATCCGCACCCTCACCCACCGAGCGAAGACCATCTGCTCTATCGACACCGCTAGAGAAGAAGAGGTGCAGTACATCAAGAAAGTACTCAGTGTGTCGGGATACCAGAAGTGGGCCTTGGATATTCCGGGGGGCAAGAAAACCATACCCCACCCCTCCACTGAACGGCCAACCCCTTCGAGAGGGCACGTCTCCATGCCATACGTCAACGGCGTCACTGAGGCTCTCAGCAGGAAGATCAGAAAGTTGGGAGTCAGTGTCCACGCCAAGCCCACCAACACCATCAGAAGCCAGTTAGTCTACCCCAAAGACAAAACAGACAAACTGGACACATCAGGGGTGATATACAAGATAGACTGCCAGGACTGTGACCATAGTTACATTGGCGAAACTGAGCGCAACTTGCACAAAAGATTAAAAGAACACAAACGTGAGTCTTCTCCAGTGGGGGAACATCTGACCCACACCCAACACCACTTTGAAAAGGACAGTGTGCAAGTTCTCGACAAAGAAGCAAGATGGTTCCAGAGGGGAGTAAAGGAGGCAGTTTACATCGCCGCAAGGAACCCACCTCAACCGTGACCGGGGCCGGCACAACCTGCCATCGGTGTACTCCTCACTTATTCAGTCGCACTGTCGTGAGTTCGCTCACGGCGGTGCGCACTGAAGCCAGTTCTTAACCCAGCAGTTGCGCTGAAGAAGTCCGCCGGATCGCCGATGAAAGCTAGGCAGTAAGTAGCTTTTTTGTCACTGAGAGACAGGTTCAGCCAGGTAGCCATTATGACATGGACACGCTTTCTTTCAGATGCCTGATGACATTTTAACACAGAGAGTAAGAGGGTAAGAGAGTGTGAGGGGGGGGGGAGGGAGAGACAGACAGACAGACAGACAGACAGAGAGAGAGACAGAGACAGGGACACAGAGACAGAGAGACAGATACTGAGATAGAGAGACAGAGAGACAAAGAGAGACAGACAGAGAGACAGACAGAGAGAAAATGACAGAGTGAGAGACAGACAGACACAGACACAGACACAGACCAGACAGACAGACAGCGACAGACAGACACAGACAGACAGAGAAGGCAGACACAGACAGACACAGACAGACACAGACAGACAAACAGACAGACAGATTCATAAACAGACAAAGACAGGCAGAGATAGACAGATAGATAGACAGACAGAGACAGAGACAGACACATAGAGAGATAAACAGACAAAGACAGACAGACAGATAGACAAAGATAGACAGACACAGACAGACAGACAGAAACGACAGACAGAGACAGACAGACAGGCAGAGACAGACAGACAGAGAGACAGACAGGCAGAGACAGACAGGCAGAGACAGACAAAACAGGCAGAGACAGACAGACAACAGAGACAGACAGCAGAGACAGACAGGCAGAGACAGACAGACAGGCAGAGACAGACAGACAGGCAGAGACAGAACAGGAAGACAGACAGGCAGAGACAGACGGGACAGGCAGAGACAGACAGACAGAGAGACAGACAGGCAGAGACAGACAGGCAGAGACAGACAGACAGAGAGACAGACAGGCAGAGACAGACAGGCAGAGACAGACAGACCAACAGACAGACAAATCCACAGACAGGCAGACAGACAAACAGAGACAAAGACAGACTCCCCACAACCGAGCAATTAATGTCGTAAAAATAGGGGAGTTTGGGGTTGTTCAAAGAGGGAGTCATTGCACGGGACAGTTCCATACGCGCTCCACCCAGATCTGCTCTGCCAGCGATAATCAGGTAAAAACGATGTGCTGGCAAGGTTTTGAAAATGGGGAAGGGGTGGGAGGGAATTATGAACGACAAACAATTTGAGGCTTGGATGCCAGAACTCATGGAGTTGTTGGTCCTCATGTTGTTGGCAGACATGTTGTCTAGATGATTCTACAGTATCTACAGAAACATGCCGAATATTTAGGCAAAACGACTATGTTCATAATGACTATGTTCAGTAGGCGAAATGACCATGTTCAGTAGGCGAAATGACCATGTTCAGTAGGCGAAATGACCATGTTCAGTAGGCGAAACGACATGTTCAGTAGGCGAAATGACTATGTTCAGCAGGCGAAACGACTATGTTCAGAGTGCGAAACGACTATGTTCAGTAGGCGAAAAAACACATTCAGTAGGTGAAACGACCATGTTCAATAGGCAAACGACCATGTTCAGTAGCAAACGACGGTGTTCAGTAGGAGAAACAATCATGTTCATGAGCGAAACGACCGTGTTCAATGAAAGGAACGACCATGTTCAGTAGGCGAAACGACCATGTTCAGAAGGTGAAACGACTATGTTCAGAAGGCGAAACGACATGTTCAGTAGGCGAAACGACTATGTTCAGTAGGCGAAACGACTATGTTCAGTAGGCGAACGACCATGTTCAGTAGGCAAAAGACCATGTCAGTAGGCAACCGACATGTTCAGTAGGCAAAACGACCGTGTTCAGAAGGCGAAACGATCATGTTCATGAAAGGAACGACCATGTTCTTAGGCGAAACGACATGTTCAGTAGGCGAAACGACCATGTTCAGAAGGCGAAACGACTATGCTCAGAGTGCGAAACGACCATTTCAGTAGGTGAAATGACGTTTCATTAGCCAAAACGACTATGTTCAGTAGGTGAAATGACCATGTTCAGCAGGCGAAACGACTATGTTCAGTAGGCGAAAAAACAACGTTCAGTAGGTGAAACGACCATGTTCAATAGGCAAACGACCATGTTCAGTAGGCAAAACGACTGCGTTCAGTAGGCGAAACGACTGTGTTCAGTAGGCGAAACGATCATGTTCATTGAGCGAAACGACCATGTTCATTGAAAGGAACGACCATGTTCATTAGGCGAAACGACCATGTTCATTAGGCGAAAACGACCATGTTCATTAGGCGAAACGACCATGTTCATTAGGCAAAAACGACCATGTTCAATAGGCAAAACGACCATGTTCAATAGGCGAAACGACCATGTTCATTAGGGGGAAACGACCTTGAATAACGATAACGTTCGAGGCGGGAAGAAACTGCAAAGATCAAAGTAACAGGTGAAACAAGTTTAGACAAATCGTGTGTGCCATCCTTCCCTAATGATTGGCCTTCTGGCGGCTTGATATCACCACCAGCTTCCATAATCTTCTTTGCTGTGAGGTTTTTGACTTAACGAATTGGAGTTTGGTGGTGTGTTGGGAAGCCAGAAAGAACCGTGTGGGGGTTGATGACAATAGAGCGGCGCAGAAAATGGACAGAAAAAGACAGAAAAGCTTACGATATTTTAAACAAGGAAATGACCTCAGAAAACTGTCAACTACCCTAATTAAAACAACTGTTAGACACAGAACACCTGCTAAAACGGTTCCAGAAAAAGGTCGCCTTATTAGCTTAAAAAAAAAAAAAGTAAAGCAGGATATGGCAGCGCAATAAGATTATAATCCAAAAAATTATACTGATCGTGTTCTCGAAATGTCTTCAAACTTTTCAAGTTTGTAATGGATAATATGAATGTAGCAACACACGCACGCACGCACACGCACGCACGCGCGCACACACACACACACACACGGCACCACGAACACGCACCACAGCACAGCACACACACACACACACCAAAACACACACACACACAAACACACACACACACAAACACACACACACACAAACACACACACAAACACACACACACACAAAACACACACACACAAACACACACACAAACACACACACAAAAACACACACACACAAACACACAACACACACACAAACACACACACAAAACACACACACAACACACACACAAACACACACACAAAAACACACACAAACACACAAACACACACACAAAACACACACACACACACAAACACACACACAAAACACACACACACAAACACACACACAACACACACAAAACACACACACACACACAATAAACCACACACACACAACACAACACACACACACACACACACACACACACACACACCACACACACACACACACACACACACACACACACACACACACACAAACTCTAAGACGCTGAAGTTTAAAACCGCCCATGCACACTATAAAAGTGCTAGTTCTACTAATGACTGTGTTCCGATTTGTTTCTACGGTGACGTACTTTCATAACGCAGGCAGGGTGGAGGGCGGGTGAGTGGAGGGGATGGTGGTGGTCAGTTCCTTCCCCATCCACACCTAGCCCCCGTCTCCCTAAACGAGGTTCATTATCGCCAACGTCACTATGAATGCCACCATCATCAGCCTCCGTCCCCCACCCCACTCTCCTCCTCTCCCATCAGCCACAAAGTCCACTCATTAAATTACAGAATGAGAATATGGAATAAAACAGAAAGGATTAGTTTTGGCTTAAAACTTTTTTCTTCTATTATTCATTTTAAACCAGAAATAATTGTAAAATTTTAAACAAAAGAGCAAAGCGTCACTGCATTCATATACAATGTAAGACACAACTCCGATCTACGCCAATTATCCATATGCTCAAAATACAAATTTATGCACATCTAGATGAAGTATAGTCAACAGTAAAACCATGAGGTACATACATACATGGTTACACTGTTAATATGTCAGACTCATTTCATCATATTTCATTATGTGCATGGATGATATGTGTATTACAAATCATAGACCGACCAATCAGTATCATGTTTCCATTATCATTAATGGCTAATATGTTAGACGTTTCGTTTTAAAGGTGCGCAAATTCCACGTCAGTTTTGTACTGTATTCTTCTACATATGCAGTATTTTGTGGTGCAAGTTCCTTATCCGTTGTGCATGGTATTCTTCTACATATGCAGTATTTTGTGGTGCAAGTTCCTTATCCGTTTTGCATGGTATTCTTCTACATATGCAGTATTTTGTGGTGCAAGTTCCTTATCCGTTTTGCATGGTATTCTTCTACATATGCAGTATTTTGTGGTGCAAGTTTCTTATCCGTTTTGCATGGTATTCTTCTACATATGCAGTATTTTGTGGTGCAAGTTCCTTATCCGTTTTGCATGGTATTCTTCTACGAATGCAATAATTTGTGGCAACGTCTGATAGACTTTTTTCACGTTTGCAAAATTGAATTTATAATATCAACCAAAGGACATAACTCTTGAGAGTCACGTAGAAAGTATCTCCCATGTTGTAGAACCTCTCAAATCTATGGTTTTTGTGCTTTGTGTCTGCTTCTATGCTAGCTGAATGGGTAGCGCAAACTATGTTAGATTTGAGAGGTTCTACAACATGGGAGATACTTTCTACGTGACTCTCAAGAGTTATGTCCTTTGGTTGATATTATAAAAATTCTCCCGGCTTCCCTCTTATTTCGTTGGTATTACCTGTATGCCTTGGAAGCAACCCTGTATATGTTCTGTCTTGTCTATGTGTGTGTGTTTGGTCAGTTCAAGAATAAAAGACTATGTCAATCTTGAACATAAGACCAATATATTGTATTATTTCTCTCCTCTCTCATAGTTGTGTGTAGGGTAGTTGCAGAGTATAAAGGTAGGCTTGGGCGCTCCTTTTTTGAGGAGTGTTCTGAGCTTACAGTTTTTGTGCTTTGTGTCTGCTTCTATGCTAGCTGAATGGGTAGCGCAAACTATGTTAGATTTGAGAGGTTCTACAACATGGGAGATACTTTCTACGTGACTCTCAAAAGTTATATCCTTTGGTTGATATTATAAAAATTCTCCCGGCTTCCCTCTTATTTCGTTTGAATTTATAAATTCATATATTTTTCCAAGAAGGATAATTATCTGAAACACCGAATCTATATGCATATTTTTACCAACTCCAAATGTTTTCAGTCAGTTCAATATTTGCATAAGCGACACGTTCTGATTTCAATAATTCTTCGATCCTTCTCCAGAATCGTTTCGTATGTAAACATTTTCAAAATATGTCATGGATACTGTCTTTCGTTTCCAGACGGAAGTCACATCAATAGTTGTTTCCCAGTCCCATATCTCTCAATATGACAGAATTTCTAATAGTTCTATGAAGGATATGTATCTGTACTCAATCCAGTTTCACGTCCTGTATTTTACAAATTTTTAACAGAATTTTTCCATGCATCTGTTCCAAATTTCTCTGACCACATAGAACAAGATTTTGGAAATGTATCATCTTTCGTTAAAATTTCAAAGTATATGTATACATACATACATACATACATACATATGTATATATATATATATGTATATGTATATATGTATCATATTTCATACATTCGGTACAGAATGAATTGTTTTCAGTGCTGTGGGAATGTCATCTGATATGTTCAGCTTTGTCTTCTTTGTTGTGTATGCTTTAGTTAATCATCATCATGTCAGCCTCTTTACATCTCAGGAGATGATAGTCTGCACCAGGAGGCGTTGTGGTCATGACGTGCACTTTCTGCTGTGGCTGTGCAGGCCGATTCTTGAGTTGCAATCTCTATCACATCTGCCACATAAAAATTGAGTCGCTATTGTCTGGTTTCTGGAACGTTGTTTGCGAAGAGCCCTTTTCTCATCTGCGCTTTCTGCTCTCCTCCTCTCCGCATTCACAACGCCTTGCTGAACGGCTGTCCGCCACGCTGCCCTGTCTTCCGCCAGAGTCTCCCAAGAGCCTGGGTCAAACCCTGAGCTTCTGAGGTCCCTTTAGTTAATAGACTGCCCGCATCCGTTAAGGATTAGGACGTTCACATTCATTTGCAGCTTGCCAAAAATGTATTGTATGCAGACAGAAAGAGAAGTGCAGTAGCCTAATTTACACTGGACAAAGGTACAGACTAATGTTTCGCCGTGTCAGTGGTCAGTTACAAACCAATACATTAGAGTGTCTAAGGACGATCATATGACAGGGTACAAAACAGCCAGTCGTCTGTCTCCCTATCGTTGTTTAAGTGAGATTATCACAGAATGTGATACAGCTCGTTGCTTGTCTCCCTTTCCATGTTTATGGTGATCATATCACAGAATGTGATACAGCTAGTTGCTTGTCTCCCTATCCATGTTTATGGTGATCATATCACAGAATGTGATACAGCTAGTTGCATGTCTCCCTATCCAGGTTTATGGGTGATCATTTCACACAGAACGTGATACAGCTAGTTATTTGTCTTCCTTTCTAAGTCGATCATTAAGGGTACAAAACCGTCGTCTTCTCCATCGTAGTTAAGTGGACAGAACTGTTACCTGTTTCTTCTCCTATCCATTATGGTAATATCACAGAGTGTGACAGTACAGTAGTTCTTGTTCCGTATCCATGTTTCTTTCGTATCTAATATCACAGAGTGTGACAGACTAGTTATGTCTCCTATCCATATCTATGGTAATATCACAGAGTGTGACAGAAGCTAGTTACCTGTCTTCCTATCATATCTATGGTAATAATCACAGAGTGTGACAGAACTAGTTACCTGTCTTCCTATCCATATCTATGGTAATATCACAGAGTGTGACAGAACTAGTTACCTGTCTTCCTTATCCATATCCATGGTAATATCACAGAGTGTGACAGAGCTAGTTACCTGTCTTCCTATCCATATCTATGGTAATATCACAGAGTGTGACAGAACTAGTTACCTGTCTTCCTATCCATATCATGGTAATATCACAGAGTGTGACAGAACTAGTTACCTGTCTTCCTATCCATATCCATGGTAATATCACAGAGTGTGACAGAGCTAGTTACCTGTCTTCCTATCCATATCTATGGTAATATCACAGAGTGTGACAGAACTAGTTACCTGTCTTCCTATCCATATCCATGGTAATATCACAGAGTGTGACAGAACTAGTTACCTGTCTTCTTATCCATATCCATGGTAATATCACAGAGTGTGACAGAACTAGTTACCTGTCTTCTTATCCATATCCCATGGTAATATCACAGAGTGTGACAGAGCTAGTTACCTGTCTTCCTATCCATATCCATGGTAATATCACAGAGTGTGACAGAGCTAGTTACCTGTCTTCCTATACATATCTATGGTAATATCACAGAGTGTGACAGAGCTAGTTACCTGTCTTCCTATCCATATCATGTAATACACAGTGTGCGACTAGTACTGCTCTATCATACATGGATTCACAGAGTGTGACAGAGCTAGTTACCTGTCTTCCTATACATATCATGGTATATCACAGAGTGTGACAGAGCTAGTTACCTGTCTCCTATCCATATCCGGATTGTGTGACAGAGCTAGTTACCTGTCTTCCTATACATATCTATGGTAATATCACAGAGTGTGACAGAGCTAGTTAACCTGTCTTCCTATCATTCTGTATACACAATAGAGCAGTACTCTTCATCATGTAAGGCTATGTATATCATGGAGTGTGGCATGGCTGGTCACTTGTCTCCAAATCAATTTGCTATCATATCACAGACGTGACAGGCTAGTTCGCTGCTCTATCGGGTTTAGCTTAGGGAGTAGAGTAGCCTCTCTTGTATACAACGTTTTGTTCACCAGTGACGGCGAACGGCGAACGGCAACACGCGGTAAGGTGTGATACTTGGCCTGCTTGATGTCATTGAACCCGACACATACACTTAACACAAGCTCATCAGTTTGCTGGAATCTGAAGCCTGTTTAAAAGGGATTCATTGCTCTCGGAAAATTCCATGTCACCCTCCACAAACATCGACCAGAAGTTAACTGCCTGCACAGAATCTTATGCGCTAGCAAGATCGCAAAATGGAGAAGGCGAATAGGCTCTACCAGATATTGATACCACCACAATGGCTAGCATAGAAGCAGCTACAAAGCACAAAACTAGCATAGAAGCAGCTACAAAGCACAAAAACTGTAAGCTCAGAGCATTCAGCTTTGTAGCTGCTTCTATGCTAGCTCAATGGGTAGCGCAAACTGTGTTAGATTTGAGAAGTTCTACAACATGGGAGATAATTCCTACATGACTCTCAAGAGTTATGTCCTTTGATTAATATTAAAAAATTCTACCTGCTTCCCTCTTATTTCCTTTGATACCA
>CM060306.1:121463957-121466457 GCA_030674185.1 Monoplex corrugatus | reverse complement strand
GAGAGTGTGTGTGTGTTTGTATGTGCGTTCGTGCATGCGTGTGTGTGTGTGTGTGTGTGCGTTTGTGTGAGTGTGTGTTTGTGTGTGTGTGTGTGTGTGTGTGTGTGTGTGTGTGTGTGTGTGTGTGTGTGTGTGTGTGTGTGTGTGTGTGTGTGTGTGAATGGTGCATGTGGATGCGTGCGTGTGTATGAGTTAATTTGAACAATAAATGTTGATTAAATATGAGTGTGTGTGTGCGTATGTGTGCGCGCGCGCGTGTGTGTGCGTGTGTGTGTGCATATGTGTGCGCACGCGCGCGCGTGTGTCTGTGTTGTGTGCGTATGTGTGCGCGCGTATGTGTGTGTGTGTGCGTATGTGTGAGCGCGCGCGGTGTGTGTGTGTGTGCGCGCGCGTGTGTGTGCATGTGTGTGTGTGTGTATGTGTATGTGTGTGTGTGTGTGTGAGAGAGAGAGAGAGAGAGAGAGAGAGAGAGAGAGAGAGAGAGAGAGAATGGAGTTTGCAGTTTCTTCACGAGGGATTCATCGCACTCGGACAATTCCATATGCGCTCCACTCAAATCTGCCAGCAATTTTCCAGCAGACTTCCTGAGCCTGCGCAAAACCGTATGCGCTGGCAAGATCTTGAAATAGGGATGGGGGAGTGGGCGTGGCTTGAAGGAACGAGATCTGTGAAATACCCTAGTGGTGTTTCTTGTTAACTTCGGTATATGGCTTGGCCGCTGACTTAAAGGAAACAGGCCTGACGACCGCAGGGAATGACCCGCTGGCTGCTCGGAAAGACATCAAACTTGCGATCCCTTTCGGGGCGTGTCAGACCTTGCTGAACAGCAAAAGGGCTGTGTCTGGAGCATCATGCCTGGCCACTTTCGTGGCCGTTCAAACAACCCCTGTGGTTGAAGTAAGACAACGCTGGGAGCTTCTGACTGCTAACTGTCCAGACTATAGTAAGGGGGAAGGAGCTGGCAGCTATGCGAGCTGGTGGCAGGGCGGACTGCCCGAAAGACAGATGAAGACCAGAGTCGGGCGAGAGAGGGTTCTTCCATTCTCTCTTGGTCCGGAGGCTGGGCTGGACCTGGTTGGTGGGCGTTGTGTGGCTGTGTCCCAGGGATTTGTCATCTCCCCACCTTGCCATTCGGTTTGTAAACAAGGTAACTGACGACTGGGTCCGAATAGGTCATGCAGCGCATGGACAGCCCTCCTTTGTTTGATGAAATGACTGGCGAGTGGTGTTGGGAGCCTGGGAGAGAGGGGAGGTATTGGTGCTCTGGGTCCCATCCGCAGCCTCGTGGTGTTTCCTGTTAACTTGGCACTACCAGAACGATGGAAACGTTATGATACACAACCAATGGACCAGTTCTCAATGTTGCGGGCTGGGATTGAACTCGAGATATCTGATGTCGAGTCCATGGCTGTATCAAATGAACCCACCCACCCATGACAGAGAGAGACGCAGACAGACAGACAGACAGACGGACGGACAGACAGACAGACAGACAGACAGGCAGACAGACAGACAGACGGACAGACAGACAGACAGACAGACGGACAGACAGACGGACAGACAGACAGACAAACAGACAGACGGACAGACAGACGGACAGACAGACGGACAGACAGATAGACAGATAGCGTAGGACTTTTACATATATCGTTCGTATTAGTCGTTTGCTGTCATTTTGTTTTTCTTCTCGCAGATACAAAGGTTTTAGACTTCCAGACACAACAAAGCTTCCCCACGTGTTTAACCCTTTGACTCCCGCACCCTGTCCACCAGCTTCCTGCATTGTCAACCATGCTAGCGAAGCAAAAAACTTAACTCTTTGACTCCGTCACCCTACCAACCAACAGCAAGAACTTAACACTTTGGTTCCCTCACGGTATCCACTAACAGCAAAAACTTAACCTTTTGACCCCCACACCCTATCCATCAGTACATCCTGCATTGTCAATCGTGCTAGCAAAGCAAAACTTTAACCCTTTGACTCCTTCACCCTGCAGGAAGCTGGTGGATAGGGTGAGAGAGCCAAAGAATTAATTTTTTGCAATCGGTGGACAGGGTGCGGGAGTCAAAGGGTTAAGATGTGAACGTTGTTAAATGTCATGCCAAGGAAGCGGTCTGTATGATGTCTCTTCAGCTTCCTCACTTGGTATGCACAATGCTATCAAACAGATAATTATGTTTGTAGAACAGTCATCGTGTGTTTGGGTTTTCTGTCTGTCTGTCTGCCTGTCTGTCTGTCTGTCCGTCCGTCTGTCTGTCTGTATGTTTCGTTCTCTGTCTCTGTCTCTCTTTCTCTCTGTCTCTCCCCTCTCTCTCTCTCTCTTTCTCTCTCTAACTCTTTCTGTCTTTCTGTCTGTCTCTCTCTCTCTCTCTCTCTCTCTCTCTCTCTCTCTCTCTCTCTCTCTTTCTCTCTCTGTGTCTATCTCGCTGTGTCTCTGTCTCTGTCTCTGTCTCTCTCTGTCTCTGTCTCTCTCTGTCTCTCTCTCTCTATCTATCTCTC
>CM060306.1:121448957-121458957 GCA_030674185.1 Monoplex corrugatus | reverse complement strand
AAGACAGAAGAAACAGAAGAAACAGAAGAACGAAAGAAGAAGAACAAGAAACAGAAGAAACAGAAGAAAGAAGAAACAGAAGAAAGAAGAAGAAGAAGAAACAGAAGAAAACAGAAGAAGAAGAAGAAGAAGAAGAAGAAGAAACAGAAGAAGAAGAAGAGAAAGAAGAAGAAGAAACAGAAGAAACAGAAGAAGAAGAAAAAAGAAGAAAACAGAAGAACAGAAGAAAGAAGAAAAAGAAGAAACAAGAAAGAAAACAGAGAAGAAGAAGAAGAAGAAGAAGAAAAACAGAAGAAGAAAGAAACAGAAGAAACGAAGAAAAGAAGAAACAGAAGAAGAAGAAACAGAAGAAGAAGAAGAAACAGAAGAAACAGAAGAAAAGAAGAAACAGAAGAAGAAGAAGAAACAGAAGAAGAAGAAGAAGACAGAAGAAGAAGAAGAAAAGAAGAAGAAGAAGAACAGAAACAGAAGAAACAGAAGAAGAAGAAGAAGAAGAAGAAACCTAAAATAAAGAAGTAAAACTGATCACTAACCATTTGTTTAGGACCAGCAATGGAGATGAATGGCCGTGACCCAGCAAAACACTAAGGACCCCAGCACTGATGATCTGTTGATGACAGATGCGAATGGCCGTGACCAGTAACACTAAGGACCCAGCACTGATGATCTGTTGATGACAGATGCGAATGGCCGTGACCCAGTAAAACACTAAGGACCCCAGCACTGATGATCTGTTGATGACAGATGCTGACCTAACAACAACTGTGGATTGTAACTTCGATAGCAGACGATAAATAACAGATACGATCGGCACTCTGGCAGCCCACAGTGTCAACGAAAACTGGAGGAGAAGAAAAGTTGTACATTTGCTGTGACACGCCTTCGAATTCCACTGCTGATGCAAATCGCTTGAAAATAAATATTCAGAAATACTACTCATACAAATCGCTTGAAAATGAATATTCAGATATATATTCATACAAAATCGCTTGAAAATGAACATTCAGAAATACTTATCATATGAATCGCTTGAAAAATAAGAAAGTTTTTGTTTTCAGCAAAATGCCTTTCAGTTTGACCGAAGATTTGCACTGCTTGAAAAAAAAAAATATTTAGAAACCGTACGTTTTTTGCGAAATGCGTTTTGATTTCACTGAAGAAACAGTTTGAAATATTCAAGTATTGACACGCGTCACATGTGGATATACATCGTTTGGAAACAATTAGAAATCCTGCGTTTTCTGCGAACAGCTTTTCTGTTTGATCGAAGACAGAAATAGTTCAGGGGAAAATGTCTTGCGTTTTCTGCGGGACTGTTTTTCAGTGTCACCCGAGATACAGACAGCAGACGTTTTCTATAAAAGTGCTTTTCAATTTTACTGAAGACAGAAATCGTTGGGACATCATAAGTCGTCTGCAAACGCACGTGCTCAGCACGCGGCCGTCAGGTGGCGCGGTGTGTGCGTGACACGGTTTGTTTGGCGCCATTTTATAGCGGTGAATGAGTGAGGTTGGGGACCAGGAGGGGAGGTAAGGAGCGGGCCGTTACAAGTGTTGCGCTGTGTCGTCGTCGGCTTGTGTATCGGCGATGATCGTACAGCCCGCGCTATGCAAAACCTTGGCGCCTTAAGGCCACAGCTGGTGGAGTAACGTGGTCGTCGTTGTCGTGGTTGGTGGTGTGTGTGTGGTGGTGGTGGTTCGTGGTGTGGTGGTGGTGGTGGTAATGGGGGATGGGTGGAGGTGGTGGTATGGAGGCCACTTCTTGGCCATGGCCTACCTTCCTTTTGTGGCTTCCTTTTTTTTTTCTTTCTTTCTTTCTCTTCTTTTTGCCTTTCTGTTCTTTTTCGCTCCCTTGTCCTGCTTGTTGTCTGTCTGGCTCGCTACCGGAGAGCGGTGAAGCGAAGTGACAGGCGCAAGTCAGTGAAAGGACTTCTTGTCCCTAGGAATAATTGTCCTACTCGTGTTGACCTTACCAAGGAGGACCTGACCTCCATTCTGGAGAGTCATCTCAAAGGAAGTTGATGATGTTTATGTCTGTAGCCAGGAATTACCAGTGGTCCAAGCTGCAGGTAGAGTTGTTCATAACGTGGTGTTAGACCTGATATGGCCTTAGTGGTCGGCTGGGTTACAAGCAACGCGATTCCATTGGATTCGGCACACATTGCATACAGCCAGTGTTGGACAGAATCTTAACACGTTGACTCTGGTGGATAGGGTGAGGGAGTCAAAGTGTTACGTTTTCTTAATCCTTTGATTCCTTCCCGCATGAATCTGGTGAATAGGGTGAGGGAGTCAAAGGGTTAAGTTTTCGCTTTGCTAGCAATTTGGACAGGTGTACAGAAACAAAAAATGTACTGTCATGAAAGATGTCATTGAAGGAAAAGTCGAGGGAAAAGAGGAAGTGGGAAGACCACGAACAGATTACCTAGGAAACATCAAGTGTGGACAGGTCGTGACAGTCCAAGAGAATTTCAACCTGGTTGAGGAAAGAGAGATGTGGAGGACAGAGACCCGAAGAACAGTGCGGACAGCCAGCATTCCAAGGAGTGATGCTGTAGACTGACTGAGGACAGACATGTGGAGGACAGAGACCCGGAGAGCAGTGCAGGCAGCCAACATTGCAAGGAGTGATGCTGTAGACTGACTGAGGACAGACATGTGGAGGACAGAGACCCGGAGAGCAGTGCAGGCAGCCAACATTGCAAGGAGTGATGCTGTAGACAGACTCAGGACAGACATGTGGAGGACAGAGACCCGGAGAGCAGTGCAGGCAGCCAACATTGCAAGGAGTGATGCTGTAGACAGACTCAGGACAGACATGTGGAGGACAGAGACCCGGAGAGCAGTGCGGGCAGCCAGCATCCATGAGTGATGCTGTAGACAGACTCAGGACAGACAGATGTGGAGGACAGAGACCCGAAGAACAGTGCGGGCAGCCAGCATTCCAAGGAGCGATACTGTAGACTGAACTGAACTGAAATACAGCTACCTGGCTAACTACGTCAACAGCCAGGGGTTATGGACCAAGAAATCGATTGTAGAATAAGGAAAGTGTCGGCCGCCTTGAAGCAGCTGACCAAAATCTAAGGCAAACAAGAAGTTCTTTTTATATAAAAACAAGATTGGCTTCTACAAGTCAACTTCCTGTCTACCTTGCTATATGGCTGTGAAACCTGGCACTTGAAATCCAGCGCCGATAATACGTTTGATGCCTTCGACTGAAAATACTCTATAAAAAAAATTTAGGCCTCAATGTAGTGACTTATAGCCAACAACGAAATCAGAGAATGACCCAGTCAATATCCGGTGTCCAATGAGATCTGCAAACGGCGCATGAAATGGCTTGGCCACGTGTCAAGTCTTTCCTCCTACGTGACTCGCCAACCAAGCGCTGTGGTTTAGCCCTGATATGGCTGTAGTAGTCGGCTGGGCTGTAAGCAATATGAACTTGAAGCGCTGTGTTGGACTCCGTTCAAGAATAATCCACTGCACTGAGACAATTCCATACACGCTCCACTCAAATCTGCCAGCAATTATCTGAGCCTGAGCCTGAGCCTGTACAAAACCCTATGGGCTGGGAAGGTCTTGAAATGACTTCTGGGAAAATGGAAGAGGGGCTGGCCCTAGAACCAGCTGACAACAAACATCCAGAATTACCTTCAGTGAGTAAATCAGGAGCTGGAGTGAGGTGCTGACTGTTGATTGATGCAAGTGAACAGCACTGACTGCCCTTAACCGTTTGGCTCTCGACACCCTATTCACCAGCTGCAAAAACGTAACCCTTTGACTCCCTCATCCTATCCACCAGCTTCCTACAGGATAGGGTTAGATAGTTAAAGGGTTAAGTTTTTGCTTTGCTAGCATGGTTGACAATGCAGGATGCTGGTGGACAGGGTGCAGGAGTCAAAGGATTAAGTGTCAGACAACTCCCCTCTCCTGGCACAACTTCACTGGCTCCCTGTATCAAAGCGCATACAGTACAAACTAGACACCATATGCTACAAAAGCCTCAATAACGCAGCCCCCGATTACCTGTCAAGCCTTCTTGAGATCTATGTTCCCTCACGTACCCTCCGCTCTGCCTCCGATCCTCTGACTTTTCGCTTTCCACGCACTAAGCTCAATACCTATGGTCCACGTGCCTTCTCTGTTTCTGGTCCACTCTCCTGGAACAAACTTCCTGTCTCAGTACGTCAGGAACCTACTTTTGTCTCCTTCAAGTCCGCTCTCAAAACTCACCTTTTCTCCTCTGCATAAAATCCTGACCTCACTCAACCCCCATTGCAGCCTGTCTCCACTCGGTGTGGAATCACATTGTAATATATATTTGTATATAACATGTTTTCTATAATTTTCCATTGCTTTTCTTCTTTTTTCCCATTTATAGCCATGTGTATGTGTGTGTGTGCGTGTGTGTTCATGCGTGCGTATGTGTATGTTCAGCGCTTAGATTTGATTTTGGTCACGATTTTGCGCTATATAAATATTGTAATTATTATTACTGTAACTCGGGGAAGACTGAAGTGAAAGTGCACGTACACGTCCTGTGTCCCAAATAAGGGAAAGTAAGATTGTCTCCCTTGCTATGGGAGGAACAAACAAACAAACAAAAACGAACAAACAAACCCCAAAGACCTTTCAGTCAACTGAATTAACCGTTTGGTCCGATACAACGCGACCAAAACAGAGACCTCTGACACTGAGGGAGACAGTGTCGGTACAAAAACAGATGTGGGGAGAAAAACATTGTGAGGGTGACAGCCTTGCTTTTTCTCTCTCTTTGTGCTGAGGACACGTACCTACCTTTACTGTCCTTGATGATACATCCTCTAGTATTAATTGTCTTTGTATAACCTGTATTTGCTGTTCTTGATAATACACCTCGTGGTATTCATTGTCTTTGTATGACCTATATTTACGTCCTTGATAATACATCCTCTAGTATTCATTGTCTTTGTGTGGCTTATATTTACTGTCCTTGATAATACAACCGTGGTATTCATTGTGTTTGTGTGACCCGTATTTACTGTTCTTTATAACACAACCCCTTGTAATCACTGTCTTTGCATCACAACCAGCATGAAGAGCAAGAACTCGCTAAGCTCGTTAAATGACTAGTTTCAGTTTCAGTTTCTCAAGAGGACGTCTCCGCGCTCGGAACCAATTCCATATGTACTAACGTCACAGGTGCCATGTGTATGGTGATCGTGGCACAAGCCTTAAACCTGCTCATAAACCTAGGCCAGGTCCTGAGGCCTTACCTAGACTATGTTTTACTAGTTATATTTTATACTGGTATTTCATCAGCCTACCACTGGAATATCTTGGCTAGATGTAAATGACATGTGCATCTGTGTATCTTGCCTTCAAAAAAGAATATACATATATAAAGTGAATAAATAGTCAAAGGTCTGAATCACGGCACAACTAGCTTACCTGTATAAACTCGTCTCACATGACAGAACACCTCCCACCCTCCCAGTCAATGTCCAAATGCTCAGCTGTCTATCAACTAGGTGAAGACATTATTTTCTAAATCATAGATAGGTATGTAAGTAAGTGAATAAGTAATAAGTAAGTAAAGTAAGAAATGTCTTGGTCCAACACAAATCAGACAGCCCCCCTCTGATCCACCATTGGGGAAATGATCACCTACAAGGGCAAACAGATGAAGAGACGGGTGGGACACGACTCAAAGCTGTACTCCAGGGAGAACTTTGTTGCCACCTCAGCTCTCGAAGCCATCCAACCTCTGCCCATCATGGGGGAGCTAGATGCCAAACCAGCACTAGAAGAATTCCACAAGGCAATTAGCAGCTTGGCCTGTGGGAAGGCACCTGGTAATGATGGCATCCCCTCAGACCTCATCAAGCACTGCAAGAACACCTCCTGCAGTCCCTATACACTGTCCTCTGTCAGTGTTAGGTAGAAGGAACAGTAGCACATGACATGACAGATGCCAAGATCGTCACAACAAGGGAGACAG
This sequence comes from Monoplex corrugatus, assembly GCA_030674185.1. Lineage (NCBI taxonomy): Eukaryota > Metazoa > Mollusca > Gastropoda > Littorinimorpha > Ranellidae > Monoplex > Monoplex corrugatus. Next base: position 121,452,971 of record CM060306.1, on the reverse strand, counting down.
AAGTGACTACAACAGCTATAGGGGCATTTCCCTACTGAACATCGTAGGCAAACTATGCGTGGGTCATGTTGGTGTGTCTCCAAATGCTAGCTGACCGTATCTTTGACCATTGACCATGGTATTCTCCTTTCTAGACTTCATCATACTTTTGGCATCTCTGACATTGCTCTCTCCTGGTTCACTTCATATCTATCAAACAGAAAACAAACTGTTCTCATTAATGGCACTTACTCTCAACCTGCATACCTGACCTGTGGTGTTACATAAGGATCTGTCCTTGGCCCTGTTCTTTTCACTCTTTACACCTCCCCCCTGTCCACCATCATCAACTCCCACTCTATAAAACACCACTTCTATGCTGATGACACCCAACTTCTAGACAGTGACACACCAGACAATATACAGCGCCTCTTGACTCGCACCACTGAGTGTTACTCGGACATTAAGAACTGGATGACGTTCAACAAACTTCAGCTTAATGATGACAAGACAGAAGTATCCTCATTGGCACCCGTCAGAAACTTTCTCAGCTGCCTCCTCTTTCTCTCCCATTATGTAACACATCAGTCCCAATTTCTGATTCAGCTAAAAACCTTGGTGTCTGCATTGACTCTACCCTTTCCATGAACAACTTTGTTTCTCAAACTGCCAGATCTTGCTATTATCACCTCTATCGTATAAGCCTGATCAGGAAGTATCTCTCTGTGGAAACAACTGCAAAACTCGTTCTCTCCTTCTTTGTCTCGCATTGACTATTGCAATTCACTCCGTCTGGTCTTCCTGCCTCCACCATTCACATCCTGCAGCGCATTCAAAACAATGCTGCACGCCTTGTACTAAAAAAGAAAAAAGCTGACCACATATCTCCTCTCCTGGCACAACTTCACTGGCTCCCTGTATCAAAGCGCATACAGTACAAACTAGACACCATGTGCTACAAAAGCCTCAATAACGCAGCCCCCGATTCCTGTCAAGCCTTCTTGAGATCTATGTACCCTTCGCTCTGCCTCCGATCCTCTGACTTTTCGCTTTCCACGCACTAAGCTCAATACCTATGGTCCACGTGCCTTCTCTGTTTCTGGTCCACTTTCCTGGAACAAACTTCCTGTCTCAGTCCGTCAGCAACCTACTTTTGTCTCCTTCAAGTCCGCTCTCAAAATTCACCTTTTCTCCTCTGCATAAAATCCTGACCTCACTCAATCCCCTCTGCAGCCTGTCTCCACTCGGAGGGGAATCACATTGTAATATATAATTGTATATAATATGCTCTCTATAATTTTCCATTGCTTTTATTCTTTCTCCCCATTTAGGTGTGCGTGTGCGTGTGCGTGTGGTGTGTGTGTGTGTGTGTGTGTGTGTGCGTGCGTGCGTGCGTGCGTGCGTGCGTGTATGTGCGTGCGTGCGTGTGTGTCTGTTTTAGCGCTTAGATTTGATTTTATCATGATTTTGCGCTATATAAAATATTATTTATATTATTATTATTATTATTATTATTATATATTATCTTCCCTAAGTCCCAGTGTGGATTCTGATCAGAACGCTTCACAGTGGACACGTTTTTCTCCCTTCGTCAACTATAGAAAAACTGCAGAGAATAGCCCCTATGCATCGTCTTCATCGACCTCACCAAGGCTTTTGACCTGGTCAGCAGGAATGGACTGATCAACATTTTGCTGAAAGCTCTAGACATCAACACAGAGAGCTGGGAAGACACAGCAGCCAACAGATGGCGCAGTGTGCTCCAAAAACAACTCAGGTTAGGGGAAAAGAAGATCCGGACCTTAGCTGAGGAAAAGAGAACCAGGCGGAAAGCAAGTCGTATGAAGGCAATCCCATGGCCAGCAACCATACGTGCATCCAATGTCGCAGAGACTGCGTTTCCTGTATCGGCCTTACCAGCCACAGCCGACACTGCTCCAGAGGCGTCAACTCAACACGACACAGCGCTAGGGTGCATCATCCATCATCATCATCATCATCAGTCCCGTAGTCTGGTTGACCGTTGGGGCACCACTGAAGATTTTGTTACCAACTTCCTCCACTCCTCACGGTCCTCAGCTTTCCGCAGAATGATGTTCCATTCAAGGCCAGTCCACTCTCTGATATTGTCTTCCCATCTTTTTCTCTGTCTGCCTCTTCGTCTCCCTCCCTGAACTGTTCCCTGCAAGACGGTCTTGGCCAGTCCAGATGATCGTGTGACGTGCCCGTACCACTCAGTTTGCGTCTTTTCACTGAAGTCAGGAGGTTTTAGTTTTCGATTCGGGTTTTCACTTCCTTATTGGTTATATGATCTTTGTACGAGATACCAAGGAGTTTGCGGAAGCATCTCATCTCCATTGCCTGTATCCTTCTTTCAATGTCTGCTGTTATGGTCCATGTTTCGCATGCATACAAAAATATTGACATGACATGGGAACGCATCAGTCTGATCTTGGAGCCGATAGCGATATTCTTGTCGTTCCAGATGACTTTTAGCTTGGTCATTGCAGCTGTGGTCTGGGCAATCCTGGAAAGTACTTCGGGCTTTGATCCTTCATCTGATACTATAGCTCCCAGATATTTAAATCTATGGACGGTCTCAAGTTTCTTGTTGTCTATGGTAATGTCATGCTGATGCCATTGGTATTATTTGTCACCCATAGTCAACGCCAGCTGACGGAGGTCTACGACTACTACTACCTATGCCAGAATATGTTTATGAAAACAAGCGTATAGTACAGCTCTGTCACACAGTCTCATTTCCCAAACGGACGTTCAAAGCATCATCACTGTCATCTTTATTTTCATCGTCATAGAACTGTGAAAAATTCTCCCAGACTCTATGGTTGTTTGGAGGGTTTGGAGGTGTGATGGAGAACCACAGTGAACGGAGTGACCGTAGTGACACACGAGCAGGGGGGAAAAAATGGGGCAGAAAACAACATCAATATCAAAACCTGAAACAGTAAACAGACAGCACGAGCACAAAACTGGGTGACCTACATTCTGTATCAAAGAGTGCAGGTGAACAGAGAGAGAGAGGGGAGAGAGAGAGGGGAGAGAGAGAGAGGGAGGGAGGAGAGAGACAGAGGTAATCGAAGTTTTTCAACTAATGCTATTTAACCCTTTCCCTTCCACATCCATTCCACCAGCCTCAGCAACAAACTGGTGGATACAGCGAGAGTGAAAGCTGGTAGATAGGGTTAGAGAATGAAAGCTGGTAGATAGAGTTAGAGTGAAAGCTGGTGGATAGGCTCAGAGAATGAAAGCTGGTGAATAGGGTGAGGGAGTAGAAAGCTGGTGAATAGGGTGAGGGAGTAGAAAGCTGGTGGACAGGGTGAGGAAATGTAAAGCTGATGGATAGGGTGAGGAGTAGAAAGCTGGTGGACACGGTGAGGAAATGTAAAGCTGATGGATAGGGTGAGGGAGTAGAAAGCTGGTGGACACGGTGAGGAAATGTAAAGCTGATGGATAGGGTGAGGGAGTAGAAAGCTGGTGGACACGGTGAGGAAATGTAAAGCTGATGGAATAGGGTGAGGGAATAGAAAGCTGGTGGATACGGTGAGGGAGTAGAAAGCTGGTGGACACGGTGAGGAAATGTAAAGCTGATGGAATAGGGTGAGGGAGTAGAAAGCTGGTGAATAGGGTGAGGGAGAGAAAGCTGGTGGACAGGGTGAGGAAAATGTAAAGCTGGTGAGATAGGGGTGAGGGAGTAGAAAGCTGGTGGACACGGTGAGGAATGTAAAGCTGATGGAATAGGGTGAGGGAGTAGAAAGCTGGTGGATAGGATGAGGAAGTAGAAAGTAGGTGGATAGGGTGAGGGAGTAGAATGCTGGTGGATAGGGTGAGAGAGTAGAAAGCTGGTGGATAGGGTGAGAGAGTAGAAAGCTGGAGGATAGGGTGAGGGAATAGACAACTGGTGGATAGGGTGAGGGAGTAGAAAGCTGGTGGATAGGGTGAGGGAGTAGAAAGCTGGTGGATAGGGTGAGGGAGTAGAAAGCTGGTGAATAGGGTGAGGAAGTAGAAAGCTGGTGG
>CM060306.1:121438957-121441457 GCA_030674185.1 Monoplex corrugatus | reverse complement strand
GTTTTGTCTTGAAGTCTGCTCGTAAGGCTTGTGCTTGGCAAGGTCTTCAGGTCCTACATAGCGTATGGGTTCTATAACTTATATTTGTATCAGTCTCTCGGTGGAACAGTCCAGGCTACATAGCAATGAAACGTGTACCTCAATCTATAACCATAAAAAAGGAAACAAACAAACAAAGAAGAAGTATGAAAACACGACCAGTCCACCAGCATCCTGCATTGTCAACCATGCTAGCAAAACAAAAACTTAACTCTTTGACTTCCTCACCCCATCCACCAGCTGCAAGAACTTGACCTTTTGACTCCCTCACCCTATCCATCAGAAGAAAGCTGGTGGATAGAGTGAGGAAGTCAACGAGTTAAGTTTTTGTTTTGATACCATGATTGACAATACAGGATGCTGGTGGACAGGGTGAGGGAGTCAAAGGGTTAAATTTACCCGTCCAGCATCCTATACAATCACATCTCAGAAACCTTTTCAATTAACAGAACACATAGCTTCACCAGTGCATGCCTGTTTCCTCAAAGAAATGACGGACCTAAATCGTTATTAGCCGAATCTATTTTACTCTCAGTACTTTCAGTTTAGAAATGATAATTGCATTGCCCTTTTTCCCTCTAGCTTTCCTATTGTGACTAGGTACTCAGAATTCTCTTACCTCATAAAATGTCCCATAAATAAATGCTTGTATTATCCTAATTTTCTTCCGTAATGTTTTCTTTGTCTTTGTTTCTTTCAAGACCATTTTCTTCACTGTCTATGGAACTCTAAACATTCCTCTTAGAACCCATATTTCAGCTGCTTCAATTGTTTTTTGACTTAGCTTATTGATTGTCCAGGCTTGGCATCAGTCTTACGGTATTGGTTCTTATAGATAGACAGATATTCTGCAAAAATGAATATTTGTATTTATTTGGAGCAAATGAAGAGATAAAATTCAAAGGAAAACAAATAGTAAACAAGTTGAAAACGGAGGCCATGGTATATATGTGATTTACAAAATGTATCTATATCTGAACTCATTAAAACGAATTTAGATAAGAAGATTGCAAAACTCAAATCGAAAATGGAAAAAAAAAACATTATTACAGCTTTATATAGCAAAGTTGCCTCATAAGAGAATATGGGTTCTAGTCTCCCTATATATAACTTCCTAAAGCGCATGTTTACCGTAATAAAAATGCCCCACTAGCTTATAGAGAGTTCAGAAAGAAAGGACAGCCAACAACACAAAAAGATTTTCTAGTGGAGCCATTTTACAACGAAAACATAAAAGTCGGCGAAAGGTCAGCTTCTATGAAAATTGAGCAAATAAGACAGTACGTTTTTTCAGCAACATGATAAAATCAGACAGTACTTTCATGTCTTTTGAATTTTTAAAACTAAATACAAAATCACCAGACGGCAATGCACATCAGAAATAGCCAGCAGAATCGGCCAAGCCCAAACAGCATTCAATAAGATGAAAAGCATTCTAGCCAACAAATGCCTATCAATTAACATCTGGAAGAGAGTTCTTGAACGTTATATATAACTGATAATGTTATATGGTTGTGAGGTGTGAACAGTCAACAAGCAAATCCAGAACAAGATTGAGGCAGCCGAGATGTGGTTTCTAAGAAGAATGTTGAAAGTTCCATGGACAGCCAAGAAAACAAACGAGACACTCTTGATGGAGGCAGACAAAAGAAGATCATTTATAAGGAAGAGTAGGGAAAGACAGGCAACATTTATAAGCCAGTTTATGAGGAAAGGGGAATTGGAGCACCTGGTCACAACAGGAAAGCTGGAGGGAAAGAGAACACCAGTTAGACACAGGGGAAAATATTGGATGGACTTGCAGGGTGGTTGAGGACAGGGAGGGTGAAAGATGTGCTTGTGGCAATAAGGGATAGATGCATATGGCGGGCCATGATCGCTAACGCCATGCGGCAGGGCACTTGATGATGATGATGATGATGATGATGATGATGATGATGATGATGATGATGATGATGATGATGATGATGATGAAATACAGAATAGAAACGGAAATTGTTACACATGCTGGAGTCGTACAAACAGTGAATTGTTATTTACGAAACATAGGTTTACATATTGAACATGGGACATCTGTAAATGGTTCAAAAACACAAAACTACATTTGCTCTGTAAATAAAGGCAGCTCAGTTATAATAGAAAATATTAATTGAGGATGAAATCAGACCTAAATGTTGTTACAGATGGGAGGCAAAACTTAACAAAAGAAATCAAACAGTGTAAGATTTTTCATAAAATTAACAGGTTTAAAAAGACCAAACTGTTACGGTTTCAAATTGGATAAATATTACGTAGCAACATATGTTGTTCTGAAGGAAATAGACTCCGGAGTTGATAAAGCTTGTTCGTTTGGTAGAAACTAATGTGACAGTTTGCAACATCTGTTTTGGGGATGTAGCGTCATGCAAACCTTTTCGTACAAAGTGGAAAGAGTGATGACTAGTGTTTGCCACAATCTCGT
>CM060306.1:121418957-121431457 GCA_030674185.1 Monoplex corrugatus | reverse complement strand
CACACACACACACACACACACACACACACACAAACACACACTTGCACACAAACATACCCCCTCCATCTCCGCCCCAACCCCCACAACCATCCGAAGGCTGCCAGCCTGTGACGTCACCAGCAGTAGGACCGTTGACCGACAAAGAGAAAACCTGTCGACATCATCAGTGCCAGACACTGACTGTGGCCATGAATTTCAAGCAGTGGCAGTAATCAAAACTAACGTCATTCAGATTCACGTGCTAGTGATTAGAGTACGTTACAGGTTGTCTGACGTCACAGGGGAGTGAGGTGGTTGCGACCTCGGCTTCTGTCAGGGCCGGCGTCACGAGTTGTTCGGTCGGTCTGTCTGTCCGTCTGTCTGTCTGTCTGTCTCTGTCTCTGTCTCTGTCTCTTCTCTCTCTCTCTCTCTCTCTCTCTCTCTCTCTCTCTCTCTCTTCTCTCTCTCTCTCTCATTCTCTAATCTCTCTGTCTCTCTCTCTCACATACTCTCTCTCTCTTTTCTCTCCCTGTCTTTATCTCTGTGTCCGTCTGTCTGTCTGTCTGCCTGTCTGTCTGTTGTTGTCTCTCTCTCTCTCTCTCTCCTGTCCTCCCCTCTCTCTCTCTCTTTCTCTCGCTCACTTGCTCTCTCTGTCTCTCTGTCTCTCTGTCTCTGTGTCTCTCTGTCTCTCTCTCTCTCTCTCTCTCTCTCTCTCTCTCTCTCTCGCTCCGCCTCTCTCTCTCCGATTTCAATGAGACGTAAAAGGTTAGGTTGTCCCATAACCCTGAGGTCATAAGGGAGTGAGGTGGTAGAGACCTCAATTTTGTTCAGGGTCAGCACTATGAGGCTGATGCCTAGCTCGTCTCCCTCGGTGTTTCGCCTTTCCCTAACGTTGAAGAAAGCCAGGCACCCGTTTACATCAGGCTAGACTGGAGGCCGCACAGACAGATTAAGTTCCACGGGGTGAGATTCACACCCATGTAAACCCATGCAGGCAAAAAAAGAAAGGCAAATGGTCTACCTCTGCGCCACCCAGGCTTCAATGTTAACAATGAGGTGTAGACACATGAAATGTGGCCATGAATAACAAGTAGTCCTAGTCACCAGACGAAGTCACCCCCCCCCCTCCAACCCTAGCCTTAACCCCCCTGTAAACCACCGGTACAGACTGTTTCATTGTCACATTGCTGGATTGGCGTGGAAAGATTGTTTCAACTTTTTCTTTTTAAACATTTCATTGTCACGTCGCTAGATTGGCACAGACGTACATTCTTTTTTCAATCTTCTTTTTTAACATGTCATTGTCAATTTCTGGATTGGCAGAGAATGTAGACTTTTCCACCTTTTGTCTAATATGTCATTGTACATTTCTGGATTGACAGAGTGTAGACTTTTTCCACCTTTTGTCTAATATGTCATTGTCACATCTCTGGATTGGTGAAGAACGTAGATATTTGTCAACCTTTTTCATGCTTCATTGTCACATCCTTGGATTGACATAGAAATTAGAGTTTTTTAAACCTTTTTTTTTTTTTTAATCTCACCACTCCAACTTTCTTTTGGATAGCAGTTATCTTATCCTACTCAGCTGAAGACTGTATGTGTGTGAGAAGATGTGTATGTATGTGAGAGTTCTTTATTATCTCTCTTCTTAAAAGAAAAACGTAGATTTAAAAAAAAAGGGGGGGGGGGGACACGGAGGCACAATACTATGGTGGCATACTTTCCCTGGGTAGACAAAAACCTAAATTCACACTGACAGAAGTCCGTTAACCCTTTGATTCCCGCACCCCATCTACCACCTGCAAAAACTTATCCCTTTCATTCCCTCACCCTTACCACCAGCTTCCTGCAGGGTGAGGGAATCAAAGGTTAAGTTTTTGCTTTGCTAACATGGTTGGCAATGCAGGATGCTGGTGGATAGGGTGCGGGAGTCAAAGTGTTAAAAAAAACAAAGACAACTAAACCAACAAAATCCAGTCTAATTCAACCCCAGGGTCTTGGTTTGATGACTCCATGTTTTGTGACTAAGTCGTCAATGTACACGTCATCTTCACCCTCTGACCTTATTACCTAACCGTCATCATCGATCCGATTTTTTTCTCAAGCGACGTGACTTCAAGACATGTAAATGAACGTCTAAGTTGTCGGTGACCGTTTGAAGAGTCACTGTCGTGGCAACTCTGGGTGACAATGGTCATGTGTGAGGGTGTAGAGATGTACAATAATGAGTGAGTGGGTACTGCTATGGTGTGTGTGTAGAGTGTACGATACATGTAGTGGTGGTGTACTGCATATGGTGTGTGTGTAAGATGTACAATACATGTAGTGAGTGGTGTACTGCATATGGTGTGTGTGTAGAGAGTACTGTTGTGAGGTGTGGGACAATACATGTAGTGAGTGGTGTACTGCATATGGTGCTATGGTGTGTGGTAGAGATGTACATACGAGTGTGTTATGTATGGTTGGTGGTTGTATTGTTACTGCATATGGTGTGTGTGTAGAGATGTACAATACATGTAGTGACGCGTAGTGTATATGGTGTGTGTGAGAATGTACAATACATATAGTGAGTGGCATAGTGCATATGGTGTGTGTGTAGAGATGTACGATACATGTAGTGAGTGGTGTACTGCATATGGTGTGTGTGTAGAGATGTACGATACATGTAGTGAGTGGCGTACTGCATATGGTGTGTGTGTAGAGATGTACAATACATGTAGTGACTGGCGTAGTGCATATGGTGTGTGTGTAGAGATGTACAATACATATAGTGAGTGGCATAGTGCATATGGTGTGTGTGTAGAGATGTACAATACATGTAGTGTGTGACGTAGTGCGTATGGTGTGTGTAGAGATGTACAATACATGTAGTGAGTGGCGTAGTGCGTATGGTGTGTGTGTAGAGATGTACAATACATGTAGTGACTGGCGTAGTGCGTATGGTGTGTGTGTAGAGATGTACAATACATGTAGTGACTGGCGTAGTGCATATGGTGTGTGTGTAGAGATGTACAATACATGTAGTGAGTGGCGTAGTGCATATGGTGTGTGTGTAGAGATGTACAATACATGTAGTGAGTGGCGTAGTGCACTCGGTGTGTGTGTAGAGATGTACAATACATGTAGTGAGTGGCGTAGTGCGTATGGTGTGTGTGTAGAGATGTACAATACATGTAGTGAGTGGCGTAGTGCGTATGGTGTGTGTGTAGAGATGTACGATACATGTAGTGAGTGGCGTAGTGCGTATGGTGTGTGTGTAGAGATGTACAATACATGTAGTGTGTGACGTAGTGCGTATGGTGTGTGTGTAGAGATGTACAATACATGTAGTGAGTGGCGTAGTGCGTATGGTGTGTGTGTAGAGATGTACAATACATGTAGTGAGTGGCGTAGTGCGTATGGTGTGTGTGTAGAGATGTACGATACATGTAGTGAGTGGCGTAGTGCGTATGGTGTGTGTGTAGAGATGTACAATACATGTAGTGTGTGACGTAGTGCGTATGGTGTGTGTAGAGATGTACAATACATATAGTGAGTGGCGTAGTGCGTATGGTGTGTGTGTGTAGAGATGTACAATACATGTAGTGTGTGGCGTAGTGCATATGGTGTGTGTGTAGAGATGTACAATACATGTAGTGAGTGGCGTAGTGCGTATGGTGTGTGTGTAGAGATGTACAATACATGTAGTGTGTGGCGTAGTGTATATGGTGTGTGTGTAGAGATGTACAATACATGTAGTGAGTGGCGTAGTGCGTATGGTGTGTGTGTAGAGATGTACAATACATGTAGTGTGTGGCGTAGTGCGTATGGTGTGTGTAGAGATGTACAATACATGTAGTGAGTGGCGTAGTGTATATGGTGTGTGTGTAGAGATGTACGATACATGTAGTGAGTGGCGTAGTGCACTCGGTGTGTGTGTAGAGATGTACAATACATGTAGTGACTGGCGTAGTGCGTATGGTGTGTGTGTAGAGATGTACGATACATGTAGTGACTGGCGTAGTGCGTATGGTGTGTGTGTAGAGATGTACAATACATGTAGTGACTGGCGTAGTGCGTATGGTGTGTGTAGAGATGTACAATACATGTAGTGACTGGCGTAGTGAGTATGGTGTGTGTGTAGAGATGTACGATACATGTAGTGACTGGCGTAGTGCACTTGGTGTTGTCTTTCTTCAGTCCTGCTGTCTGCCATTAGTCTCTTGTCCCTGTATCTCTCTTGGTTATTACATGGTCACATCCCATTGTAAGTTGTGATGGCAAGATAGAACGTTGATGGTATTGTTGTTGTTGTTGTTGTTTTATTTTTGTTTTGTTTTTTGGGGGTTTTGTTTGTTTGTTTGTTTGTTTGTTTGTTTGTTTGTTTGTTTGTTTGTATTTTTTGTTTTTTTGTTGTTGTTTTTTTTGGAGATCAGAGTTTTTTTCCCACAAAGCTTTGTGGGAGAGTACAGGGAATCTTGCTATTTATCTTTTATATAATTCTAGGATGATGAAATTAGATGGACAGAGGTAGTGCATGCATTCTCTCTCTCCTCCTCTTCTCTCTTCTCTCTCTTCTCTTTCTCTCTCTCTCTCTCGCCTCTCTCTCTCTCTCTCTCTCTCCTCTCTCTCCTCTTCTCTCTCTCTCTCTCGCTCTCTCTTCTCTCTCTCTTGTCTCTTCCTCTCTCTCTCCTCTTCTTCTCTCTCTCTCCTTCTCTCTCTTCTCTCTCTCTCTCTCTCTCTCTCTCTTCTCTTCTCCTCTCCTCTCTCTCTCCTCTCTCTCTCTCTCTCTCTTCTCTCTCTCTCTCTCTCTCTCTCTCTCTCTCTTCTCTCTCTCTCTTCTCTCTTCTCTCTCTCTCTCTCTCTCTCTCTTCTCTCTCTTCTCTCTCTCTCTCTCTCTCTCTCTCTCTCTCTCTCTCTCTCTCTCTCTCTCCTCTCCTTCTCTCTCTCTCTCTCTCTCTCTCTTCTCTCTCTCTCTCTCTCCTCTCTTCTGCTTCCTTCTCTCTCTCTTTCTCTCTTCTCTTCTTCTCTCTCTTTTCTTCTTCTCCTTCTCTTTCTTTCTCTCTGCTTCTCTCTCTCTCTTCTTCTCTTCTCTCTCTCTCTCTCTCTCCGCTCTCTCTCCTCTCACTCTCTCTCTCTCCTCTCACTCTCTCTCTCTCTCTCTCTCCCCTTTGATATCGCTGTTTATGATGGTGTCGTTGTTGTTGTTTGTTGTTGTTGTTTTGCTGTTGTTGTTGTTGCTGCTTCTACTGTTGTTGTTGTTGTTACTGTTGTTGTTGTTGTTGTTGTTACTGTTGTCGTTGTTGTTGTTGCTGCTGCGGCTGCTGTTGTTGTTTTGTTGTTATTGCTGTTGTTGCTGTTGTTGCTGTTGTTGCTGCTACTGTTGTTGTTGTTGTTGTTGCTATTGTTGTTGTTGCTGCTGCTGTTGTTGTTGTTACTGTTGTTGATGCTGTTGTTGTTATTGTTGTTGCTGTTGCTGCTGCTACTGTTGTTGTTGTTGTTGCTGCTGCTGCTGTTGTTGTTGTTGTTGCTGCTGCTACTGTTGTTGTTGCTGCTGCTGCTGTTGTTGTTGTTGTTGCTGCTACTGTTGTTGTTGCTGCTGCTGCTGTTGTTGTTGTTGTTGTGCTACTGTTGTTATTGTTGCTGTTGTTGTTGTTGCTACTGTTGTTGTTGTTGTTGCTGCTGCTGCGGCTGTTGTTGTTGTTTTGTTGTTATTGCTGCTGTTGTTGTTACTGTTTTTGTTATTGTTGCTGTTGTTGCTGCTGTTAATGTTATTGTTGTTGTTGTTATCGTTAGAGATGACCAATAAGTATATCAAGCAGAGCGCCCTGCTGATAACGAAAAAGTCGTATGTTTGATCTGATGTGGACCATGTGGTTTGAGGACAGGTGACCTCCTGATGATGATGATGATGATGATGATGATGATGATGATGATGATGATGATGATGATGATGATGATGATGATGATGATGATGATGATGATGATGATGATGATGATGATGATGATGATGATGATGATGATGATGATGATGATGATGATGATGGTGATGATGATGATGATGACGTAACGGTGACGGTGACGGTGACGGTGACGGTGATGGTGATGGTGATGGTGATGGTGATGGTGACGGTGATGGTGATGATGATGATTACGACGACGACGACGACGACGACTACGATGATGATGATGATTCTATAAACTCACTCTGTAGTGCTTTAAATCCCTGGAGTGTCTGGCTCCTATTTATCTTGCTGATCTTCTTCACCTCTGCACTCACTCACAACAGTTGCACTCCTCATCTGATACTCATTTCCTTCACATCCTTTGCTTTTGTACCAAGACTGCTGGCCAACGTTCATTGTCCGTCTTGGCCCTATTTGCATGGAACAAACTTCATCTCTCAGTCCACACTTCTGATTCTCTGTTAGTGTTCAAATCTTCTCTGAAAACTTCCCTTTTCACATCATGATAAACATTCCTTTCATCATTGATCTCTTTCTCTCTCTCTCTCTCTCTCTCTCTCTCTCTCTCTCTCTCTCTTCTCTCTCTCTCTCTCTCTCTCTCTTTCTCTCTCTCTGTCCTGTCTCTGTCTGTCTGTCTTCTGTTTGTCTGTCTGTCTCTCTCTCTTTCTTCTCTCTGTCCCTGTCTCTGTCTGTCTGTCTGTCTTTCTGTTTGTCTGTCTGTTTGTCTGTCTGTCTGTTTGTCTGTCTGTTTGTCTGTTTGTCTCTGTGTGTGTGTGTGTGTGTGTGTGTGTGTGTGTGTGTGTGTGTGTGTGTGTGTGTGTGTGTGTGTGTGTGTGTGTGTGTGTGTGTGTGAATGTAATGATTTAAAAATGGCATACGTTGGTGAATGTATTGTTAGTGCTGCTTGGCGTGTGCGTTTTCGTTTTGTATATACGTATCTTTGCTGTTGTAAGCGTTTACAGCAACAAAACAAAATTAACAAAAACTAAACAAAACAAAACAAGACGTATCCTGAAAACAAAACAAACCAAAGTACAAAAAATCAAACAAAAACGAAAACTATCAGAGAACAAATAAACCAATAAAATTCGATCTAGTTCAACTCCAGTGTCCAGTTCTGATGACTCAGTGGTCACTGAACGTTATCTTCACCTCTGTTTCGTTTTCAGTTTCAGTTTCAGTTTCTCAAGATGACGTCTCCGCGCTCAGATTAAATTCCATATGCACTAATATCACTATATAGAACCGAAAATGTTATACGGTTGTGAGGCGTGGACATTCAACAAGCAAAGCCAGAACAAGATTGAGGCAGCCGAAATGTGGTTTCTAAGAACAAAATTGAGAGTTCCATGGACAGCAAAGAAAACAAACGAGACAGTCTTGACGGGGACAGACACAAGAAGATCATTGATAAGCAAGAGTAGTAAAAGACAGGCAACATTTATAGGCCATTTTATGAGGAAAGGGGAATTAGAGCACCTGGTCACAAGTGGAAAGCTGGATGGAAAGAGAGCACCAGGTAGACCCAGGGAGAAAATATCATACAGACTTGCAGGATGGCTGAGGACAGACAGGATGGAAGATGCGCTTGCGGCAACAAGGGATAGATACATATGGAGGACCATGAGCCAAAGCCATGTGGCAAGGGCACTTGATGATGACTGACGTCACAGATGGCTTGTGATGAAGAAGATCAAAGAACGATCATGACAACAACCTTAAGCCTGCACATAAACCCGTGAGCTGGCCAGGTCCTGAGGTCCTACCTAGCCTATGTTTTATCCAGCCTACATTGTTTGTCTTGTATTGTATCATTGGAACAATCTGTAACTTACCTAACGGTCATCACTGCCAGGATTTTTAATTTCTACGGCGATTGACTTCATCATCATCATCATCATCATGTGCCCTGCTGCATGGCGTTGGCGATCATGGCCTTCCATACGTATCTATCCCTTGTTGCCACAAGCACATCTTCCACCCTCTCTGTCCTCAGCCACCCTGCAAGTCCGTCCAATATTTTCTCCCTGGGTCTCCCAGGGGTGTTTTGTCTTTCCCTCCAGCTTTCCTGTTGTGACCAGGTGCTCTAATTCCCCGACTGACTTCAAGACATGCAAACTAACGTCTACTGTGTCGGTGATCCTTTGGGGTCATTGTGTGGCAACCCGTGATCCACACAGGTCTGTGAGTGTTGAGGTGTACAACAGTGTCTGGTCAGCTGACTCTTTCTCCTTCTTGTACAACTGTCCTCATGAATAAAAGATTGTTCTTCTCTCTCTCTCTCTCTCTCTCTCTCTCTCTCTCTCTCTCTCTCTCTCTCTCTCTCTCTCTCTCGGAGTGCGCACATGATCATACTGATAGAGACAGTGATGACAATAACGCTAGTGTTTCGTACACGGACGATAATCATGGCGAGAAAGACGATAATAAAATCGATGTGACTGATGATGACTTATCAGTTGTCACAGACGAGGTTCAGGGACAGAAGATAGTAGAAAACGACAATACTGAAACTGAAGCACCAAATGGTATTACAGATGTAAGAGACGATGTTAGTGTCTCACAAAGTGATGCGCAAAATGATAGTGACCTTGATGATGTTAGTCGTGAAGACACTGACAAAACAATGACACAAGTCAGAACAGCACTTAGGGCTGACACAGACAGAGAGTCAGATGGACACATTGACGAGTCCACTAGGCACACGCAAGCAGCACCTGTAGAATCCCAGCAGGATTCTGCAGAGAAAGAACAGGACAGTGGTTCATGTTCACCGAAGCAGCAGCGGCCAAAACGTACTGCCCCTCCTAAAAAGAGAAGCAGACAGATGCGCAGTACAACAGGCAGGTCAGGCAGTCAGACCAGTATTCTGGACTCTATGAAAAGAACAGCTGCTGATAGTTCAAAAGGCGATAAAAGTATGAAATGTAAGTCCAAAGCTAGCTCTAGTGGTGCCTCGGGCACTGATAAATAGGACATCGGCCGGGCCACTACAGCAAGTAGTAAAAACAAAAGAATAAGTTCTTTACCAGGAGCCCAAAATGTGGACGAATCCCAAATGAGATCGTGTCCATCAGTGGTGAATTTACATGTTCATAATGTTAATAATCCACAGATTAAATTTCTCACTTATAATGTGAATGGATTATTACCGAAACTGGATGATGAGGATTTCATTAATTTCATTTCGCAGCATGATTTCATTTGTCTCACTGAGACCTTTATAGCGAATGATTTTGATTCATCTTTGTTTCAAGAGTTTGTTGTATTTACACTAAAAGCAAAGAAACTGTCTCATCAAGGAAGGTATTCCGGTGGAATAATAGTTATGGTAAGAAAGACTTTAAAATCGTTTGTTAAACGAATTGAGGTTGGAAACGAAAATGCTATTATTGTTGAAATCAACAAAGATTTGTTTTCAACAAATAAACCTATAATGTTTGTATGTACATATATTCCCCCTCATGATTCCACATACTGGAAAAATCAGCATGATGGGTTTGGTATGGAAGTGTTGGAACAATGTTTGTTAGATTTACAAGTTTCGCACGACGACTTTTATGTTTTGCTGACTGGTGATTTAAATGCAAGAACAGCTGATGGTAACTACTGTTCATTTGGATATGACAGTGGCAGTGTTTTAACTGACCTTTCGGTATACAGTGATTTTTTGAGACAGTCTCATGATTGCCGCACAAATGTTTTTGGAAACCAACTGCTCGAGCTATGCAGTATGTTTGACTGTATCATTTTAAATGGTCTGTGTAAACTGGACTTTGATGGTAGTTATACATACATTGGGGTTTCAGGGTCGAGTGTAGTTGACTATTTCATCGTATCATGTGATCTGTTTTCATCAATTAAAATTGCTGCATTAGATGTTGACAGTCTCACAGAATCAGATCATTTACCGGTTATAATGAAAGTGGAGCGAAAGCTTGAAACAGGAATAAAAGCGGAGGGAAAAGTATCAAAAAATAACATCACACAAAAGTTCATATGGCAAGAAAATAAGAAAGACGATTATACAAACAAATTACAAAGTGAGCACATTCAGAGAAGACTTACATTGGCTTCGAATACTCTAGACACTAATGTAGATAAGGCTTTAACCATATTTGTTGAATGTCTCAAAGAAGCTGGTGCTTGTATGTACCGTAAGAAATGTACAGAGAAGAGAAAAAGATCTGATTGGTTTGATGGTGAATGTGAGAAAGCAAAAGCAGAAAGCAGAAAAACTCTCAAACACTACAGAAAAACAAAAGATGAGGATGATAGAGTTGTGTTTTGTGAAGCACGGAAGAAGTATAAAAAATTATTAAAGAATAAAAAACAGCAGTATAATAAACAAAAAGCAGAATGCTTAGCCAGAAATATTTCAAATTCATCGCAGTTTTGGACTGAGTTAAGAAATATAGGGTATGGTACCAAAAACAAACTCACTAACAATATAAGTATTGATGAATGGTTCAGTCATTTTAAAAACGTATTTCAAGATAATAGATCAACAAATGATGAGCGCTGCATTGTCGAAGTAGATTTAAATGAATCATCAGAACACCCATTAAATTCTAAGATAACTATAGAAGAAGTCAGAGAATCCATCAGAAAATTGAGGATAGGTAAAGCCAGTGGAATGGACGGTGTTACAGCCGAGATGTTAAAAAATGGTAACACAAATATCCATAACTTTCTTTGGAAGCTGTTTAACACTTTATTCGACCGAGGAATTTATCCTCAAGACTGGTCAAAAGCTATTATCATACCAATATTTAAGAAAGGAGATCCTGATAAAGTGGACAATTACAGGGGTGTGTCGTTATTAAGCATTGTTTCAAAATGTTACACATCAATACTGAATACTAGATTGTATGCTTGGTTAGAAAACAATAATTTAATATCAGAAAGTCAGGCAGGTTTTAGGAAAAAATATTCTACAGTGGATCAAATTTTCAGTCTGTACGCTATGGTTCAGAAAACTATGTGCAAGAAAGGTAGAAAACTATATGTTGCTTTTGTAGACTTTAAGAAAGCCTTTGATTCGGTTCAGCATGACAAACTCTTAAAGTGTATTCAAAATCAAGGAGTAAAAGGGAAGTTTTTGGTTTCGCTAAAAGCAATGTATGAATCATTATGCTCATGTATTCGGGCAAACCGGGAATTATCTGAAATATTCGATAACTCCATAGGCGTGAGACAAGGATGTGTCTTAAGCCCTACTTTATTTTCGGTATTAATAAATCAATTAGCCAATTGTATGGATGAAAAGGGGCGACATGGCATCCAGCTGATGCCAGGTTCAATGGAAATATTCATTCTTCTTTTTGCAGATGATGTAGCCCTTCTGTCAACAACACCAAATGGTTTGCAAAACCAGTTAAGAGTCTTGCAGACATACTGTGCCAGCATGAAACTGGAAGTTAATCTTGAAAAAACTAAGGTTATGGTTTTCAGAAGAGGGGGCTTCTTAGGACGACATGAACAATGGTTTTACAAAGGGACAAAATTGGAAGTAGTTAGTAAATATTGTTATCTGGGGTTCAGTTTCACGACAATGATTAGCACCAAGGCCGGCACAGAACATTTGGTGACAAAAGGTAAAAAAGCAACTTTGCTATTAAACATGACTTTTCAAAAATATAAAGACATGACTATAGAAACTTTCTTCAAGTTGTTTGATGCAAAAATTCAACCTATTTTGTTGTATTCTTCTGAGATATGGGGACTTAACAGACTCGAGCATATAGAGAAAGTACATTTGGTATCGTGCAAAAGACTGTTGGGTGTTCCAGTCAGGACACCTAACAAGATGGTATATGGGGATTTGGGAAGATATCCTCTTTATGTCAACTCCTCAACTACCTGTCTTAGATATTGGTTTAAATTACTGGAAATGAATCCAAATAGGTTACCTTATAAGGCTTACCAAATGTTAGTGGAACTTGACAGGGCTGGGAAAGAATGCTGGGCTTCAAAAATAAGGGAAATTTTGTGTGAAACGGGATTTAATATAGTGTGGCTGCAACAAGGTGTTGGTGATGTAAAAGCCTTTTTGCGTGTATTTAAACGGAGACTTGTAGACTTATATATTCAAGAATGGTCTGGGTCACTCAGAGACAGAGATAGGTATGAAAGCTACAGATCATTTAAGACTATCTTTGAAAAAGAGAAGTACATTGACTCTATTGATATATACTGTTTCAGAGTTGCCCTTTCACAAACAAGGTTGAACGTTTTACCACTAAACAATAATATAAATAGATACAGTGAATCTGATCAAGAAAAGGTGTGTCCATTTTGCAGGACAGAATCTGAAAACGAAGAACACTTATTATTTAGATGTTCCACTTACGCTGATCTCAGGGCGAAATTTTTAAAGGATTTAGTCAGCATGCCTATGTGCATACTGCTCCAATCAACAAATAGCCACCGAAGCCACAGCGTATCCAGATACGTTTTCCACGCCATGAATAGGAGAAAAAAATTGTTAAAAGGAGAAGAAAAGTAAATAGTTATGTAGATACTAGCACTAGAATTTCAGACAATAATTAATTTCAATTGTAAAGAAAAAAA
>CM060306.1:121411457-121413957 GCA_030674185.1 Monoplex corrugatus | reverse complement strand
TATTTGTCTGTCTATCTCATCTATCTAATCTGTCTGTCTAGTCTGTCTGTCTAGTCTATCTAGTCTGTCTAGTGTTGCTTACATATCTATCTCCCACCACACTATCTCTTTATCTATTTATCTGTCTGTCTATCTAACCTATGTCTGTCTGTTTAGTTCTGTCTGGTTTAGTCTGTCTGTTTAGTCTGTCTGTTTTAGTCTGTCTGTTTAGTCTGTCTGTTTAGTCTGTTCTGTTTAGTGCTGTTGTTGTTAGTCGTCTGTTTATTGTCTGTTAGTCTGTCTGTTTGTTTCTGTTAGTCTTGTTCTGTCTGTTGTTCTGTCTGTTTTGGTAGTCTGTTTAGTTCTGTCTGTTTAGTTTGTTCTGTTTAGTCTGTCGTGTGTAGTTGTTGTTTAGTTCTGTTTTATCTCTCTTTACTGTCTTTAGTCTTCTATTTCTTAGTCTTCTGTCTGTCTGTCTGTTGTTAGTTGTTAGTTCTGTCTGTTGTCTGTGTTTTTGTCTGTCTAGTTCTGTCTGCTGTTAGTCTGTCTGTCTGTTTAGTCTGTCTGTTTAGTCTGTCTGTCTAGTCTGTCTGTCTAGTTGTCTGTGTAGTCTGTTATCTGTTGTTTTTAGTCTGTCTGTTTGTCTGTTTTATCTTTTTTTTTTTTTTTTTTTTTTTTTGTTTGTCTGTTGTTCTTGTTTCTTTTTTTTTTTTTTTTTTTTTTTTAGTCTGTTTATGTTGTTTTTTCTCTGTCTGTTTGTAGTCTGTCTGTTTAGTCTTCTGTTTAGTCTTTTAGTCTGCTGTTATGTCTGTCTTTAGTCTGTCTGTTTAGTTGTTCTGTTGTTAGTTCTGTCTGTTTAGTCTGTCTGTCTAGTTGTCTGTAGTCTGTCTGTCTAGTCTGTCTGTGTAGTTTTTAGTCTGTCTGTTAGTCTGTCTGTTTATCTGTTTAGTCTGTCTGTTTAGTCTGTCTGTCTAGTCTGTCTGTTTAGTTGTCTGTTTAGTCTGTCTGTCTAGTCTGTCTGTCTAGTCTTCTGTATTTGTTTAGTCTGTCTGTTTTCTGCTTTTTCTGTCTTAGTCTGTCTGTTTTGTCTGTTTATCTGTCTGTTAGTCTGTCTGTTAGTCTGTCTGTCTATCTGTCTGTTTGTTAGTCTGTTGTTAGTTGTCTGTTTAGTCTGTCTGTTTATCTGTCTTCTAGTCTGTTGTTAGCTGCTTCTGTTAGTCGTCTGTTTAGTCTGTCTGTTATCTGTCTGTCTGTGTTAGTCTGTCTGTTAGTTTGTTAGTCTGTCTGTCTTAGTTGTCTGTCTGTTTAGTCTGTCTGTTTGTCTGTTGTTTATCTGTCTGTTTCTGTTGTTTTTGTCTGTCTGTTTAGTCTGTCTGTTTAGTTGTTAGTCTGTCTGTTTGTCTGTCTGTCTGTTTAGTCTGTCTGTTTAGTCTGTCTGTTTATCTGTCTTCTAGTCTGTCTGTTATCGTCTGTTACTGTCTGTTTGTCTTCTGTTAGTCTGTCTGTTAGTGTCGGTCTTCTTTAGTCTGTCTGTTTAGTCTGCTGTTATCTGTCTGTCTGTGTAGTCTGTCTGTTAGTCGTCTGTTTTGTCGTTTAGTTGTCTGTTAGTCTTCTGTTTAGTTGTTTAGTCTTCTGTTTGTCTGTCTTTAGTTGTTTAGTCTGTCTGTTAGTCTGTCTGTCTAGTCTGTCTGTTATCTGTCTGTTATCTGTCTGTTTAGTCTGTCTGTCTATCTTCTGTTATCTGTCTGTTGTCTTTTCTAGTCTGTCTTTGTCTTCTGTTTAGTCTGTCTTATCTGTCTGTTTAGTCTTCTGCTGTCTGTTGTTATCTGTCTGTCTAGTCGTCTTTTAGTCTGTCTGTTTATCTGTCTGTTTATCTGTCTGTTAGTCTGTCTGTTTGTCTGTCTGTTAGTCTGTCTGTTATCGTCTGTCTATCGCTGTTTATCTGTCTGAGTCTGTCTGTTTCTGTCTGTCTAGTTTTTTTGTCTGTCTGTAGTCTGCTGTCTAATCTTTTTCTTCAGTCTGTCTTTATCTGTCTTCTAGTCGTCTGTTTGTCTGTTAGCTGTCTGTTTAATTGCTGTCTGTCGTATCTTTGTCTGTCTGTTTAGTCTGTTATCTGTCTGTTAGTTGTCTGTCTGTCTGTTTTCTGTCTGTTAGTCTGTCTAGTTGTCTGTTTAGTCTTCTGTCTAGTCGTCTGTTTAGTCTGTTATCGTCTGTTTACTGTCTGTCTAGTCTGTCTGTTTAGTCTGTCTCTAGTCTTCTGTTATCTTCTGTTAGTCTGCTTCTTTGTCTGTCTTTAGTCGTCTGTCTCGTCTGTATTGTCTGTTTCTGTTCTGTTGTATCTTCGTTAGTCTTCGTTTAGTCTGTCTGTTAGTCGTCTGTCTAGTCTGTCTGTTTGTCTGTCTTTAGTCTGTCTTGTCTGTTGTCATCTCTGTCTAGTCTGTCTGTTATCGTAGTCTGTCTATCGTCTGTTATCTGTCTGTAGTCTCTGTTGTCTGTCTGTTTATCTGTTTTAGTCTGTCTG
>CM060306.1:121401457-121403957 GCA_030674185.1 Monoplex corrugatus | reverse complement strand
TGTGTGTGTTTTGTGTGTGTGTGTGTATGTGTGTGTGTGTGTGTTGTATGTGTGTGTGTGTGTGTGTGTGTGTGTGTGTGTGTGTGTGTGTGTGTGTGTGTGTGTGTGTGTGTGTTGTGTGTGTGTGTGTGTGGTGTGTGTGTGTGTGTGTGTGTGTGTGTGTGTGTGTGTGTGTGTGTGTGTGTGTGTGTGTGTGTGTGTTGTGTGTGTGTGTGTGTGTATGTGTGTGTGTGTGTATGTGTTCTATTTCTTTGCACTTTGTTTCCAAACAAGCTTCCTTAGCTTCATTGCATCTATTCCTATTTCCTTGTGTATCTTTTTGCTTTCCTCCGTTCTTCCATCAAGCCTAAAATGTCTTTTGTCATCCTGTTTTTCTTCGTTTTCCTTTCAACTTAAGCTTCATTTATCGAGTTTCTCAACTTTGTCCATTGTTCTTCACTGTCACAACGTCCTCTAGAGCACTGAATTTGTTTTGAACATATCCGATAAATTTTGCACAAGTCGATTCATCTGTCTTTAAATTAAGAGTCCGAAATTTAGTTTGATGTTACTTTTGGTCTGTTTTCTTTTCTTTAGTTTCAGCCTAAATCTTCCCATTACAGGACTGTGGTCACTGTTGCAGTCTGTCTCTGGTGATGTTATTGCTTTCAGTGAAGATTTCCTAAATCTTTTATTTGTCAATTTAATTTCTTGTGCTGTCTCCTGAAATCATACATGTCCAGTTTATTCTGTTAAATTGTTCAAACCAAATCATGGCCAGCCGAAAGAAAAGAAACATAAGACAACAAAAAAAACAACAACAACAAAATAACAAATAACAGAAATATCAGGGAATTTTTGATGTTTTCCTTCTAAGTTTTGTATTTCTTGTCTGTAATCTGCTCTTTGTGTTCTTACGCTTACGCTGGACAAAAGCTACTTGGCCAAAAATTGTGACTGTCTTGTCTTGTCTCCGATCCTCTGACTTTTCGCTTTCCACGCACTAAGCTCAATACCTATGGTCCACGAGCCTTCTCTGTTCTGGTCCACTTTCCTGGAACAAACTTCCTCTCTCAGTCCGTCAGCAACCTACTTTTGTCTCCTTCAAGTCCGCTCTCAAAATTCACCTTTTCTCCTCTGCATAAAATCCTGACCTCACTCAATCCCCTCTGCAGCCTGCCTCCACTCGGAGGAATCACATTGTAATATATAATTGTATATAATATGCTCTCTATAATTTTCCATTGCTTTTATTCTTTCTCCCCATTTATAGCCGTGTGCGTGTGCGTGTGCGTGTGCGTGTGCGTGTGTGTGTGTGTGTGTGTGTGTGTGTGTGCGTGCGTGCGTGCGTGCGTGCGTGCGTGCGTGTGTGTGCGTGCGTGCGTGTGTGTCTGTTTTAGCGCTTAGATTTGATTTTATCAAGATTTTGCGCTATATAAAATATTGTATATTATTATTATATTATATTATTATATTATAATAAATACGCGTTCTGGTTCTATTTCTGTTTGTTTTGTTTGTTTGTTTGTTGTTTGTTTGTTTGTTTGTTTGTTTGTTTGTTTGTTCAACTGAATTCAGTATCATGCCACTTCATGCACTTTTATCTGGACATGGCTTTGCGTGCATGTACTTTTACCTTGGTGTGTATGTGATGCGTATGTATTCGCTCAAATGTATACGTATAACATTTCTTGTCCCTCATGTATGATTTATGTTTAAACTGCTTGGATAATTTTATGCATACTATTGTCTTCTTTTAATGTGCCCTTGAGTCCATGTATGTTTTATCTCGATGATGATTTGCTGAAATAGATCATATTATCACCATTTTCCCATCCCAGTGAGGTCTTGGCTTTGCGGCTGCACATATGCCTTTTTATTTTTATTTTTAGTTTATTTTTATTTTAAATTCAATCTGTTTTAATTCTCCTTTCACAAGACAGGCCCAGCAGCGTCTAAGGTTTTTTTTTCTCCGGGGACTCTGGTTTTCCCTTCAGCCCCTTGGCTGTTGGTTCAGGATGTTTTTCTTCCTATTCTGAGGTCAGACCGGATTCGTTGTACAAGGCACGATCCATTTACATCAGCCATACCTCTAGATTAAATATTTTCCCATTGTGTCAAACATATGCCTATATTTTCTCTTCTGCATTATTTAATACCTCTTGATTAAATATTTTCCCATTCATGTCGAACATATGCCATATTTTCGCTTCTGCATTATGTAATACTGGTATCCTTTGCATTCCAAACACTACTCTTCGCTAGTGCGTCATAGTTCTCATTTCCGCTCTGACATCATATTTACTCAAAAAACACATTATGATGTCATCTTAGTCAGTTTGTTCCTTTTCTCACATTGAAGACAGCAGCAGGGAAGTTTCAGTCTTTTTCTCAAATTTTTTGTATCTAGTGTTTGTTTGTTTGTAATCTTACGCTTGACAAAGGCCAGTTGACCGAAAATTTGCGCCTGTCTTGTTTTGTTGTATTAAATACGCGTTCATATTCTTCTTTCGTGTTTTTT
>CM060306.1:121388957-121391457 GCA_030674185.1 Monoplex corrugatus | reverse complement strand
TTCAAAGAAAATCAGATAAAAAAAATAAAAAAAACAAGGGAGATTAGAAAAAGTTTTTTAATAACAAAAAGTACTTGAAGAGGTCAAGGCCCAAAAAAAAAAGAAGAACATGTAATTTTCCCTGTGCTCGAGTAATACGATCGTCTGCTTCCTTGGCTGAAATCTGGGTTGACCAACAACCAAGGCCTTTTGCCAGCACATCATCAGCTGTTCGCTCCAGCTCAGCCATAGACACTGATAGTAACAAGGATTGGCTACCAAGTCAACCCGTGGCCTAGGTTTGGTTCTCAGCGTGGATTCTGCTAGAAAGATTATTATTATTTTATTATTATTATTATTATTATTATTATTATTATTATTATTATTATTATTATTATTATTATTATCATTATTATTATTATTATTGTTGTTTTGTTGTAGTTATTATTATTATTACTATTATTATCATCATCATCATTGTTGTGGTTGTTTTTCTTCTTCTTTTTATCATTATTATAATTCTTATTATTATTATTTATTATTATTATTATTATTATTATTATTATTATTATTATTATTGTTATTGTTATTATCATTATTATTAATATTATTATTATTGTTATTATTATTATCATCATCATCATCATCATCATCAGGTGCCCTGCCGCATGGCGTTGGCGACCATGGATTTCCAACCATCTCTATCTCTCATTGCCCCCAGCATCTCCCCCACCCTCTTCGTCCCCAGCCACTCTGCAAGTCCGTCCAGCATTCTCTCCCTGGGTCTACCTGGTGCTCTCTTTCCCTCCAGCTTTCCCGTTGTGACCAGGTGCTCCAAATCCCCCTTCCTCATAAAATGGCCTATAAATATTGCTTGTCTTTTCCTAATCTTCCTTATGAGTGATCTACTTGTGTCTGCCATCTATAGCCCCTGTCTTCTTTGGAAGTGCAATGAAAATTGATTTTGACATATCTTTGGGGATTTTTCCAGTGCCATAAATTTCATTTAGGAGGACTGTTATCATCATCATAATTATTATTATTACCATTATTGTTGTTGTTGTTGTTATTGTTATTATTATTGTTATTATCATCATCGTTATCATTGTCATCATACTTACTATTACCATCATCACTATTCCTCGATACAAATGTACCACAGTCGGTCGTCGTTCTGTTTCTGTGTCTGGTCCGTACAACTGGAATTATCTGCCCCTGTCTATTCTGAAGTCACATTCTCTGTCTTCCGTCAAGTCTAACTTGAAGACATAGATTACCCAGCAGTGATTTCCCCCTTCACATGTTTGCTCTTTTGCCCCACTGCCCATCTTGTCCTCCCGTTCCCAGTTTGCGTGCGATTTTGTGTTGTGGAGTGTTGGTCGTTGTTGGGTGATTTGCTTTGGTGAATGGTGCACGTTGTGGTATGATTCTTGTATCAAGATTTGGCGTCTTATGACATTATTGTTATTGTTGTTGTTATTATTATTATTATTATTATTATTATTATTATTATTATTATTATTATTATTATTATATTATATTATTGTTATTGTTATTATATTATTATTATCATTATTATCATTATTATTATTATTATTGTGTTGTTATTATCATTATTATTATTATTGTTGTTATTATCATTATTATTATTGTTATTATTATCTATTGTAGTATTAATATTATTATTATCAGTATTATCATTATTAACAGTATTATTATAATCATTATCGTCATTAATATTATTATTATCATCATTGTGGTGTTATTATTCTTAGAAGTAGTAGCAGTATTGATATTACTATTCTTATTATTATTATGAATCGTTCTCGTATATAATAATAATAATATAATAATTACAATCTTTATATAGTGCAAAATCTTGATAAAATCAAATCTAAGCGCTGAAACAGACACATACGCACGCAGGCACACACACACGCACGCACACACACACACACACACACACACACACACACACACACACACACACACACACGCATGGCTATAAATGTTCTCCACTCACATGGATTCAAGTTCAGTTTCACTTTGCTTACAGCTCTGCTGACTACGAAGGTCACATATCAGGGCTAACACCACATTAAAAAGAACTCCAAGTTTAATTATCAAGACAACAGTTAAAAACCTGTCACATTATCTCCCTTTCACGGCCGGATGCATTTAAAAAAATCTCTCCCATATGTGTGATCATTTCAGATGAAACCTATTGATCTTTTGCAAAAACTTGAAAACTGCATCTTGAAGAATATCCCTGCATAGGTTCTTTCACCCTTTGACTCCCGCACCCTGTCCACCAGCATCCTGCATTGGCAACTATGCTAGCAGAGCAAAAACTTAAATCACTTGACTCTCTCACCTTATGCACCAGCTTCCTGCAGGATGGTTTTGGATACAGTGAGGAAATGAAAGGGTTAAGTTTTTGCAATTGGTGGATGGAATGCGGGAGTCGAAGGGTTAAAGAGTCTGCTGTATAGTTCTTATGTCTCGCATCGTGTTAGATCCC
>CM060306.1:121381457-121386457 GCA_030674185.1 Monoplex corrugatus | reverse complement strand
GCAGTTGTAGTTTGCAGTCGCGCAGCTGCTGACGACTTGAAGGTTGATCGAGTGCAAAGGTAGCACATCATGGACAGGGTGGAGTGGGAACGTGAAAAGTTAACCCTTTCACTCTCCCTCCTGTCCACCCGATCCGCTTTACCAATTAACCCTTTTCACTCTCTAACCCCACCCACCACCTTCCCACTCACCGATTAATCTTTTTACTCCCTCACCGTCCACCAGCTTCCTTCACCTCAATTAACTCTTTCACTCCCGCACCCTATCCACCAGCTTCCTGCTTCTCAATTAACCCCTTCACTCCCTCACCTTATTCAGCAGCTTTCCACTTAACCATTAAGCCTTTCATTCCCTCACACTATTCAGGAGTTGTCCATTAAACAATTAACGCTTTTACTCCCTCACTCTACCCACCAGCTTTCCATTTAACAATTAAGCCTCCCCCGTGGGGATGCCGGGGGCTCTTTCAGTATAAATAGTATCCCCACCTTCTGGAAATTCTGTGCTAGAAATTTCCTCTTTTCTGGCACTCTCTTTGTTTCTGCCTTGTTACTTTGCTTTCTGTCATTTCTTCCTATCATTTTCTGCCTTGCTGCTCCATTCATCTGTATGTGTTCGATAAAGTCTTAAGTACTTTTCTCTTAGAAGTGATAATTGGGTACATGTATTAAGTGCATTTTGGCTCTAGGGAAGTGAGATTTGTGGAAGCAATTGTAGGTAATTAATGCCTTTTTTGTATATGTTTTGGTGTCCTTATATATGCTTATATCTACATTCAGGTGTGTTTTTTCAATCTCCCCTGTACGATAAATTGGACGGAGTGGTCAACGCCGGGGGCATGTCCTTAGATTATGTCGCGAATACATTGATATGTGTACTTAATTTTCTTTTCTTTTTTTTTTTTTTCTTTTTTTTTTTTTTCCTGTTGAAGTTTTGTGTGTTTTGAAGAGATTATAGCCCCGATATGGCTCTACGCAGTCGGCTGGGCTTTAAACAACAGTAATAACAACAACAACAACAATTAAGCCTTTCACTCCCTAACGCTTTATCGGCAGCTTTATGTCCACCAAGTACCCTTTCCTTTTCTGGCCCTACCTGCCAGTGTCCTGTGGGTGATGTGAGGGAGTGAAAGGGTTAATTGATAAAAAAAAAGAATTACGCACTTTAACCAACGCTGATGGATTGTATGGAACATCATATTTCTCATTTCTGCCTCCCTCTTCCTCAACACACGCACACACACACACACACGCACACACACCACGCACAGCACGCACGCACCACCACACACACAAACACACACACATATACACACACACAATATACACACACACATAATATACACACAACACATACATACACACACACACACACATGACTCCACAAACAAAAGCACACACACTACACACGCACAAACACAAACACACACACACACACCATTCACACACACACACAAACACACACACACACTCACACATGCAAACACACACAAACACACATACATGCACAAACACAAACACACACACATACACAAACACACACACTCACACACACACATACACAAACACACACACTCACACACATGCACAACACCCCACACACACACACACACACACACACACACACACACCACACACACACACACACACACACACACACACACACACACACACACACATCATCATCATCATCATCATCACCACCAAGAACACTTCAACAAAAACAACGGGTCAGATTTCCTCAAGGACAAGAAACACATGTAGGCAAAGTTATATGATAATTTCTTTGTTTTCAGTTTGTTGACTTATTTATCTGTTTATGTGTTACAATCCTTTTTTCGCCCTTTTACATCAAGGGACGACAATCACCTTCTATCCAGAGTAGCAGCAAGAGGTCCTGATGAGGCTTCGCAAAGAACACAGCCAGCTTATCGTGCACATGAAGGGCAAGGTCAAACTGACGCCCTTACCGACCTGTGAAGGTTTTGTGTACCGGTACTGATTTGGGGGGTTGGGAGGGAGGGCTTTCTGCGATGTGAGGCAAGTTTATACTTAATAACTAGTTGTGTTTTGATTGAATCATTCACTTATTCATAGATCTTATTATTTTATTTATTCTTTTCTTTGAAGATAAGATACACAGATGCATACGCCATTCCAATGTAACCAAGACTGTTCCAATGACAGACTAGTATAACAAAACCAAAAACGCTTGACAGGGGATTTCTCCTCTGAGGACCTTCCGCTGTCCGGCTCTCCCGGTAGTTTCTTGCTTCTGATTAGTATAACAAAAACAAAACAAAAACAAGACGGGCTAGGTAGGACCTCAGGACCTGGCCAGCTCTTAGCTTTATGTGCAGGCTTAATTTCTGTGCATGTGCCATTATCATTCTAGATCTTCTCCATCACATGGCACCTGTGACGTCAGTACAGATGGAATTCATCCCGAGCGCGGACACGTCGTCACCTTGAGAAACTGAAACAGCTGTCCCTGACGTCACGAGAAC
Source organism: Monoplex corrugatus (assembly GCA_030674185.1). Lineage (NCBI taxonomy): Eukaryota > Metazoa > Mollusca > Gastropoda > Littorinimorpha > Ranellidae > Monoplex > Monoplex corrugatus. The sequence continues at coordinate 121,383,951 of CM060306.1, read as the reverse complement.
CAGAGAGATAAACACACACGATGTAACCTCTGTCCACGTAGACTAGTTGGCAGAGCCATGGACTCAAGATCTGATATCCTGAGTTCAATCCCAGCACACAACATTGAAAACTGGAACCAGAAAAACACCGAAAAGAAAAAAAATCAGAATGCGTATTTAATGCAACAAGACAAGACAGGCGCAAGTCTTCGGCCAACTGGCCTTTGTCGAGCGTGAATGTAAGATCACAAGCAAACACCAAATACAAAAGTTAGCAGAAAAATACTTAAACTTCCCTGCTGCTTTGTCCAGTGAGAGAAAAGGACTAAAATGAAATCATAATGTGTTTGTGAATAACTGGTAAGAAATGGGGAGAGGGGAGGCAAATATGACGTCAGAGGGGAAGTGACATTAATTCTGGAATTTGAAAAGTGGTCATTAAAAAAATGGTCTAATCGCTGCCCATCTTAATGTTTCCATCCTTCTGGTGGTGTCAGATTAGTGTTTGATAGGTCCTTCTCCCCTTTCCCTGTTTCAAGACCTTGCCAGCGCATAGGGTTTTGTGCAGGCTCAGGAAATCTGTCAGATGATTGCTGGCAGATTTGGGTGGAGTGCATATGGAGCTGTCCGAACGCGGTGAATCCCTCATGAAATAACTCCAATAACTCCACTAACTCCAGTGGAGCGACAGGAGACATGGCTGACCACAACTCTGCTTTTATTCTTGTTATTTTTGTTTAAAGCCCAGCCGACTGCGTAGAGCCATATCAGGGCTACCACCGCTTCAAATCATACACAATACTTCAACAGGAAAAAAGAAAAGAAAATCATGTACACACATCAATGCATTCACGCACATGATCTAAGGAGACAACCCTGGCGTTGACCACTCCGTCCAATTCATCACACAGGGGATTTTAAAAAAAAACATACCTGAATACACTTTTAAACATAACTAAGGACACTTAAACAGGTAAAACGGGCATAAGTTACCTAAAACTGCTTTCGCATTTCTCACCTCCCTAGAGCCAAAATTGCATTTAATGCATGTACTTAATAAACAATCCTACGACCAACAAAGCAGAAATGATACGAAGAAATGACAGAAAGCAAAGGAGGAAGAAAGAAACAAAGAGAGTGAGAGAAAAGAGGAAATTTCTAGCTCAGAAATTTTCAGAAGGTGGGAATACTATTTATACTGAAAGAGCCCCGGGGATCCCCACGGGGTAAGGAATACTATTTATACTGAAAGAGCCCCCGGGATCCCCATGGGGGAAGGGATACTATTTATACTGAAAGAGCCCCCGGCATCCCCACGGGGGAAGGAATACTATTTATACTGAAAGAGCCCCCGGCATCCCCACGGGGGAAGGAATACTATTTATACTGAAAGAGCCCCCGGCATCCCCACGGGGGAAGGAATACTATTTATACTGAAAGAGCCCCCGGCATCCCCACGGGGGAAGGAATACTATTTATACTGAAAGAGCCCCGGCATCCCCACGGGGAAGGAATACTATTTATACTGAAAGAGCCCCCGGCATCCCCACGGGGGAAGGAATACTATTTATACTGAAAGAGCCCCCGGCATCCCCATGGGGGAAGGAATACTATTTATACTGAAAGAGCCCCGGCATCCCCACGGGGGAAGGAATACTATTTATACTGAAAGAGCCCCCGGCATCCCCACGGGGGAAGGAATACTATTTATACTGAAAGAGCCCCCGGCATCCCCACGGGGGAAGGAATACTATTTATACTGAAAGAGCCCCGGCATCCCCACGGGGGAAGGAATACTATTTATACTGAAAGAGCCCCTGGCATCCCACGGGGGAAGGAATACTATTTATACTGAAAGAGCCCCCGGCATCCCCACGGGGGAAGGAATACTATTTATACTGAAAGAGCCCCTGGCATCCCCACGGGGGAAGGAATACTATTTATACTGAAAGAGCCCCCGGCATCCCACGGGGAAGGAATACTATTTATACTGAAAGAGCCCCCGGCATCCCCACGGGGGAAGGATACTATTTATACTGAAAGAGCCCCGGCATCCCCACGGGGGAAGGAATACTATTTATACTGAAAGAGCCCCCGGCATCCCACGGGGGAAGGAATACTATTTACTGAAAGAGCCCCCGGCATCCCACGGGGGAAGGAATACTATTTATACTGAAAGAGCCCCCGGCATCCCCACGGGGGAAGGAATACTATTTATACTGAAAGAGCCCCTGGCATCCCCATGGGGGAAGGAATACTATTTATACTGAAAGAGCCCCTGGCATCCCCATGGGGGAAGGAATACTATTTATACTGAAAGAGCCCCTGGCATCCCCACGGGGGAAGGAATACTATTTATACTGAAAGAGCCCCCGGCATCTCCACGGGGGAAGGAATACTATTTATACTGAAAGAGCCCCTGGCATCCCCACGGGGGAAGGAATATTATTTATACTGAAAGAGCCCCTGGCATCTCCACAGGGGGCACAACTCTGCTGATCACCAAGTTCCATGA
>CM060306.1:121373957-121376457 GCA_030674185.1 Monoplex corrugatus | reverse complement strand
TGTTTGATGACCGTCTGAATGCTCCAGTCATTCTGATTGGCCTGTTTGATGACCGTCTGAATGCTCCAGTCATTCTGATTGGCCTGTTTGATGACCGTCTGAATGCTCCAGTCATTCTGGTTGGCCTGTTTGATGACCGTCTGAATGCTCCAGTCATTCTGATTGGCCTGTTTGAGACCGTCTGAATGCTCCAGTCATTCTGATTGGCCTGTTTGATGACCGTCTGAATGCTCCAGTCATTCTGTTGGCCTGTTTGATGACCGTCTGAATGCTCCAGTCATTCTGATTGGCTGTTTGATGACCGTCTGAATGCTCCAGTCATTCTGTTGGCCTGTTTGATGACGTCTGAATGCTCCAGTCATTCTGGTTGGCCTGTTGATGACAGTCTGAATGCTCCAGTCATTCTGGTTGGCCTGTCTGATGACAGTCTGAATGCTCCAGTCATTCTGGTTGGCCTGTCTGATGACAGTCTGAATGCTCCAGTCATTCTGGTTGGCCTGTCTGATGACAGTCTGAATGCTCCAGTCATTCTGGTTGCTGTCTGATGACAGTCGAATGCTCCAGTCATCTGGTGAGTCGGTGTTAAAGATACCTTCCCCGAGTTCATGACCTTGCCAACACATCTGGGGGTTTTATACGGATCCAAGGGGGTTTGCTCAAAACTGCTGGCCGATCTAGGTGGAGTGCATATGGAATTGCCCGTATGCAATTAATCCTAGCCGTCAGCGTTTTATAGATCCCTTCCCCTGTTTCAAGACCTTGCCAGCACGTAAATGTTTTTTCCTGCGGGCTCTAGGTGTTTGTCACATATCTGCCGGCCAATTTAACCTGAGCGCAGATGGAATTGTCCGACTGCAATGCATCTTAGTTGTCAGTGTTTTATGGAGCCTTTCCCTTTCCAACACATTACCAGCACAATTTTTTTTTCTTTTCTTTTTCTTTTTTTTTTTTCGCGTCAGGTACTTTGCCTCATAACTGCTGGAAGATTTAGGCAGAGCGGATATGGAACTGTCTGTGTGTATTGAATGCCATTTGTCAGTCTTTTATAGATCCCTTCCCCTGTTTGAAGACATTGCCAGCACATTTTTTTTTCGCTGGCTCACAGAGCTTACCACGTAACTGCTGGTTGATTTAGATGGAGCGCTTATGGAATCGTCTGTGTGCAATGATTCCCGGTTGGAACAAAAATGACCAGCAGGAGAGCATTGTTTTTGTCAGTTATGCGTGTTCAGCTAGGCAGCTGATAGTATATGACTGGCTGAGACTTTAGACCTTGAAAAAACATTTGAACCCCCCTCTCTCTCTCTTACACACACACACACTCTCTCTCTCTCTCTCTCTCTCTCTCTCCCTCTCTCTCTCTCTCTCTCTCTCTCTCTCTCTCTCTCTCTTCAGCTGGGAAGCTGACAGTTTATGGCTGGCTGAGGACTTTGGACCTTGAAGAAAAAGCGGTTTTAAAAAAGCGGTTTTAAACCAACCCCTCTCTCTCTCTCTCTCTCTCTCTCTCTCTCTCTCTCTCTCTCTCTCTCTCTCTCTCTCTCTCTCTCTTCTTTTTTTCAATCTGTTTTCAATATTTATTGGTGAGAGATCTGTTTGTGCGTCTGTGTGTCTGTGTGTCTGAGACAAATATGCTTGGCAAGATTTTCTGAGTTCTATACCTGTAGATGGTTGGCAAATTTTGGTCAAAGATGTGGACAGCCGAGGAGTCACGACTGCATAAGCTTAGAAGCCGTGGTGTCAAGGTCAAGGTCACACGGACTGAAAAAGAAAAGTGCCTAAAATCAGCATTTCTTTTTTTCTTTTTTTTTTCTTTTTTTTGTTTAGCAAAAAAGGTGTGAACAGCACTTTCTCAGAAACTTTTGACAATATTTGAAGTCTGTTTTCACGTTTGTGTCAGTCTACCGTTCTCAACGAACGTCAACTCTCACGCCAACAGAAGCTTTTTTTTAACCCTGTTTCAATTTCAATTTCAATTTCTCAAGATGACGTCTCTATATTCGGAATGAATTCCATATACACTAACGTCACAGGTGCCATGTAATAGAGGGGATCCAGAATGATCACGGCACAAGCCTTAAGCCTGCACATAAACCCATGAGCTGGCCAGGTCCTGAGGTCCCAACCCTGTGACTCCAGCACCCTGTCCACCAACATCCTGCATTGCCAACCATGCTAGCGAAGCAAAAACTTAACCCTTTGACTACCTCACCCTATCCACCAGCTTCCTGTAGGAGGATGGTGGACAGGGTGAGGGAGTCAAAGAGTTAAGTTTTTGCAGTTGGTGAATAGGGTGCGGGAGTCGAAAGGTTAAAGTCACAACAAATTGGAAAATTACAAAGCCTCCATATTTTTTGTTATAATTTTCGCACGAAAAGGGAGATTATTAAAATGTCTCGATCATCTTGGGTTTTGTATTTGTTGTTATTGTTGTTGTTGTTTGTTTGTTTTGTTTTTGTTTAGTTATTATTATTATTATTACTTTCTTTTAATAGCAAGATGG
>CM060306.1:121358957-121368957 GCA_030674185.1 Monoplex corrugatus | reverse complement strand
TGCCTCTAGCTACCTGTGTCCTTTTCTGCTTCTAGCTACCTGTGTCCTTTTCTATCTGTAGCTTCCTGTGTCCTTTTCTGCCTTTAGCTACCTGTGTCCTTTTCTGCCTTTAGCTACCTTTGTCCTTTTCTACCTCTAGCTACCTGTGTCCTGTTTTGCCTTTAGCTATCTGTGTCCTTTTCTACCTCTAGCTACTGTGTCCTTTTCTACCTCTAGTTACCTGTGTCCTTTTTTACCTCTAGTTACCTGTGTCCTTTTCTACCTCTAGCTACCTGTGTCCTTTCTGCCTCTAGCTACCTGTGTCCTTTTCTGCCTCTAGCTACCTGTGTCCTTTCTGCCTTTAGCTACCTGTGTCCTTTTCTGCCTTTAGCTACACATGTCTTTTTCTGCCTCTAGCTACCTGTGTCCTTTCTGCCTCTAGCTACCGGTGTCCTTTTATACCTCCAGCTACCTGTCCTTTTCTACCTCTAGCTACCTGTGTCCTTTTCTGCTTCTAGCTACCTGTGTCCTTTTCTGTCACTAGCTAACTGTGTCCTTTTCTGTCACTAGCTACCTGTGTCCTTTTCTGTCACTAGCTACCTGTGTCCTTTCCTGCTTCTAGTTATCTGTGTCCTTTTCTGCCTTTAGCTACCTGTGTCCTTTTCTGACTCTAGCTACCCGTGTCCTTTTCTGCCTCTAGCTACCTGTGTTCTTTTCTGCTTTTAGCTGTGTCCTTTTCTGTCACTAGCTACCTGTGTCCTTTTCTGCCTTTAGCTACCTGTGTCCTTTGCTGCCTCTAGCTACCTGTGTCCTTTCCTGCCTTTAGCTACCTGTGTCCTTTTCTGCCTTTAGCTACCTGTGTCCTTTTCTGCCTTTAGCTACCTGTGTCCTTTTCTGTCTCTAGCTACCCGTGTTCTTTTCTGCCTCTAGCTACCTGTGTCCTTTTCTGCTTCTAGCTACCTGTGTCCTTTTCTGCCTTTAGCTACCTGTGTTCTTTTCTGCCTCTAGCTACCTGTGTCCTTTTCTGCCTCTAGCTACCTGTGTCCTTTTCTGCTTCTAGCTATCTGTGTCCTTTTCTGCCTTTAGCTACCTGTGTTCTTTTCTGCCTCTAGCTACCTGTGTCCTTTTCTGCTTTTAGCTGTGTCCTTTTCTGTCACTAGCTACCCATGTCCTTTTCTGCCTCTAGCTACCTGTGTCCTTTTCTGCCTCTAGCTACCTGTGTCCTTTTCTGCTTCTAGCTACCTGTGTCCTTTTCTGCCTTTAGCTACCCATGTCCTTTTTGCTCTGTCCTTTAGCTTTACCTGTGTCCTTTTCTGCCTCTAGCTACCTGTGTCCTTTTCTGCCTCTAGCTACCTGTGTCCTTTTCTGCCTCTAGCTACCTGTGTCCTTTTCTGCTCTAGCTACCCGTGTCCTTTTCTGCTCTAGCTACCCGTGTTCTTTTCTGCCTCTAGCTACCTGTGTCCTTTTCTGCCTCTAGCTACCTGTGTCCTTTCTGCTCTGCCTCTGTGCCTCACATGTGTCCCTTTTCTGCCTTTAGCTATCTGTTTCCTTTTCTGCTCTTTAACTACCTGTGTCCTTTTCTGCCTGTAGCTACCCGTGTCCTTTTCGCTCTAGCTACCGTGTTCTTTTCTGCCTTTTGCTACCTGTGACCTTTTCTGCCTCTAGCTACCTGTGTCCTTTTCTGCTTTTAGCTACCTGTGTCCTTTTCTGCTTTAGGTACCGTGTCCTTTTCTGCCTCTAGCTACCTGTGTCCTTTTCTGTCATTAGCTACCTGTGTCCTTTTCTGCCTCTAGCTACCTGTGTCCTTTTCTGCCTTTAGCTACCTGTGTCCTTTTTCTGCCTCTAGCTACCTGTGTCCTTTTTCTGCCTTATACTTCCTTGTTCCTTTTTTCTGCCTCTAGCTACCTGTGTCTTTTTCTGTCTTTATCTACCTGTGTTTTCTTTATCTGCTTAGCTACCTGTGTCTTTTTCTGCCTCTAGCTACCTGTGTCCTTTTCTTGCCTCTAGTCTAACCTGTGTCCTTTTCTGCCTCTAGCTACCCGTGTCCTTTTCTGCTTTAGCTACCTGTGTCTTTTTCTGCCTCTAACTACCTGTGTCCTTTTCTGCTTTAGGTACCCGTGTCCTTTTCTGCCTCTAGCTACCCTGTGTCCTTTTCTGTCATTTAGCTACCTGTGTCCTTTTCTGCCTCTAGCTACCTGTGTCCTTTTCTGCCTTTAGCTACCTGTTCCTTTTCTGTCCCCTAGCTACCTGTGTCCTTTTCTCGCCTCCTAGCTAACCATGTCCTTTTCTGCCTTTAGCTACCTGTGTCCTTTTCTGCCTCTAGCTACCTGTGTCCTTTTCTGCCTCTAGCTACCTGTGTCCTTTTCTGCCTCTAGCTACCTGTGTCCTTTTCTGCTCTAGCTACCTGTGTCCTTTTCTGCTTCTAGCTACCCGTGTTCTTTTCTGCCTCTAGCTACCTGTGTCCTTTTCTGCCTCTAGCTACCTGTGTCCTTTTCTGCCTCTAGCTACATGTGTCCTTTTCTGCCTTTAGCTATCTGTGTCCTTTTCTGCTTCTAACTACCTGTGTCCTTTTCTGCCTGTAGCTACCCGTGTCCTTTTTCGGCCTCTAGCTACCTGTGTTCTTTTCTGCCTGTAGCTACCTGTGACCTTTTCTGCCTCTAGCTACCTGTGTCCTTTTCTGCTTTTAGCTACCTGTGTCCTTTTCTGCTTTTATGGTACCCTGTGTTCTTTTCTGCCTCTCTAGCTACCTGTGTCCTTTTCTGCTCATTAGCTACCTGTGTCCTTTTCTGCCTCTAGCTACCTGTGTCCTTTTCTGCTTCTAGCTACCGTGTCCTTTTCTGCCTTTAGCTACCTGTGTTCTTTTCTGCCTCTAGCTACCTGTGTCCTTTTCTGCCTCTAGCTACCTGTGTCCTTTTCTGCTTCTAGCTACTGTGTCCTTTTCTGCCTTTAGCTACCTGTGTTCTTTTCTGCCTCTAGCTACCTGTGTCCTTTTCTGCTTTTAGCTAGTGTCCTTTTCTGTCATCTAGCTACCCTGTCCTTTTCTGCCTCTAGCTACCTGTGTCCTTTTCTGCCTCTAGCTACCTGTGTCCTTTTCTGCTTCTAGCTACCTGTGTCCTTTTCTGCCTTTAGCTACCCATGTCCTTTTCTGCCTTTAGCTACCTGTGTCCTTTTCTGCCTCTAGCTACCTGTGTCCTTTTCTGCCTCTAGCTACCTGTGTCCTTTTCTGCCTCTAGCTACCTGTGTCCTTTTCTGCCTCTAGCTACCCGTGTCCTTTTCTGCTTCTAGCTACCCGTGTTCTTTTCTGCCTCTAGCTACCTGTGTCCTTTTCTGCCTCTAGCTACCTGTGTCCTTTTCTGCCTCTAGCTACATGTGTCCTTTTCTGCCTTTAGCTATCTGTGTCCTTTTCTGCTTTTAACTACCTGTGTCCTTTTCTGCCTGTAGCTACCCGTGTCCTTTTCGGCCTCTAGCTACCTGTGTTCTTTTCTGCCTTTAGCTACCTGTGACCTTTTCTGACTCTAGCTACCTGTGTCCTTTTCTGCTTTTAGCTACCTGTGTCCTTTTCTGCTTTTAGGTACCTGTGTCTTTTTCTGCCTCTAGCTACCTGTGTCTTTTTCTGCCTCTAGCTACCCCTGTCCTTTTTCTCCGCACTCCTCAACAGGTGGTGTCCACATTTTCTCCCCCTACTGTCACAGGGAATTGATTTCTCAGTCACTGAAGGTCACACTGACGGTGACCGATTTTCCCCCTTTTTCAACTGAAGGTCAAAACAACACCACGACAGACAACGTGTCAGTTATTGCTTTCTTGATGGACACGATAGCCGAGTGGGTAAGACATCAAATTTTCTATCAGAAGATCTGGGTTCGATCCGGCCTGGCGTGTACAGCTTTCCCCATCTCACAGGTCAACATGACTGCAGACCTGCTAGTACCTGACACCACCACCACCACCACCACCCTTTGTGTGTAGACGTCTACGCACGCCGAACATTAAATATGCGTGTCACTTTCAGTTTCAGTTTGGAGTTTGTTCAAGAGGGATTCATCGCACTGGGACTATTCCATATGTGCTCCATCCAAATCTGCCAGAAATTATCTCGCAGATTCTCTGAGCCTGCGCAAAACCCTATGCGCTGGTAGGGTCTTGAAATTGGGGAGAAGGGGGGAGGGAACTTTTGAAATACTAAGCTGACACCACCAGAATGATGGAAACATTCAATGCTTAACAAGCAAGAGCAAACTTACATATTTGTGTGTGTGTGTGTGCGTGTGTGTGTGTGTGTGTGTGTGTGTGTGTGTGTGTGTGTGTGTGTGTGTGTGTGTGTGTGTGAGTGTGTGTGTGTATGTGTGTGTGTGTGTGTGTGTGTGTGTGTGTGTGTGTGTGTGTGTGTGTGTGTGTGTGTGTGTGTGTGTGTATGTGTGTATGAGTGTATGTGTGCGGGCAGCGAACAGGCCAGTTTTTATTGTTGCAGGCTGGGGCTGAACTGGAAATATCAGATCTTGAATCCATGAGTCTATTGAAAGAACCAACCAACCTGCGATAATCAAGCATACATGCTGTAAGTCACGTCAGTGTTTGGTGGATTATGGAAACATACATGCTGTAAGTCACGTCAGTGTTTGGTGGATTATGGAAACAGATGCTGTAAGTCTTGTCAGTGTTTGGTGGATTATGGAAACAGATGCTGTAAGTCATGTCAGTGTTTGGTGGATTATGGAAACATACATGCTGTAAGTCACGTCAGTGTTTGGTGGATTATGGAAACATAGATGCTGTAAGTCACGTCAGTGTTTGGTGGATTATGGAAACATAGATGTTGTAAGTCATGTCAGTGTTTGGTGGATTATGGAAACATACATGCTGTAAGTCATGTCAGTGTTTGGTGGATTATGGAAACATACATGCTGTAAGTCATGTCAGTGTTTGGTGGATTATGGAAACATACATGCTGTAAGTCATGTCAGTGTTTGGTGGATTATGGAAACAGATGCTGTAAGTCATGTCAGTGTTTGGTGAATTATGGAAACATAGATGTTGTAAGTCATAACAGTGTTTGGTGAATTATGGAAACATAGATGTTGTAAGTCATAACAGTATTTGGTGGATTATGGAAACATAGATGTTGTAAATCATGACAGTGTTTGGTGGATTATGGAAACAGATGCTGTAAGTCATGTCAGTGTTTGGTGGATTATGGAAACATAGATGTTGTAAGTCATGTCAGTGTTTGGTGGATTATGGAAACATAGATGTTGTAAGTCATGTCAGTGTTTGGTGAATTATGGAAACAGATGCTGTAAGTCATGTCAGTGTTTGGTGGATTATGGAAACATAGATGCTGTAAGTCACATCAGTATTTGGTGGATTATGGAAACATAGATGTGTAAGTCAAGTCAGTGTTTGGTGGAATATGGAAACAGATGCTGTAAGTCATGTCAGTATTTGGTGGATTATGGAAGCATACATGCTATAAGTCATGTCAGTGTTTGGTGGATTATGGAAACATTCATGCTGTAAGTCATGTCAGTGTTTGGTGGATTATGGAAACATTCATGCTGTAAGTCACGTCAGTGTTTGGTGATTATGGAAACATACATGCTGTAAGTCATGTCAGTGTTTGACGGATTATGGAAACATACATGCTGTAAGTCATGTCAGTGTTTGGTGAATTATGGAAACAGATGCTGTAAGTCATGTCAGTGTTTGGTGGATTATGGAAACATAGATGTTGTAAGTCATGTCAGTGTTTGGTGGATTATGGAAACATTCATGCTGTAAGTCACGTCAGTGTTTGGTGGATTATGGAAACATAGATGTTGTAAGTCATAACAGTGATTGGTGGATTATGGAAACATACATGCTGTAAGTCATGTCAGTGTTTGGTGGATTATGGAAACATACATGCTGTAAGTCTTGTCAGTGTTTGGTGGATTATGGAAACATAGATGCTGTAAGTCATGTCAGTGTTTGGTGGATTATGGAAACATAGATGTTGTAAGTCATAACAGTGATTGGTGGATTATGGAAACATACATGCTGTAAGTCATGTCAGTGTTTGGTGGATTATGGAAACATACATGCTGTAAGTCTTGTCAGTGTTTGGTGGATTATGGAAACATAGATGCTGTAAGTCATGTCAGTGTTTGGTGGATTATGGAAACATAGATGTTGTAAGTCATGTCAGTGTTGGTGGATTATGGAAACACACATGCTGTAAGTCATGTCAGTGTTTGGTGGATTATGGAAACATACATGCTGTAAGTCATGTCAGTGTTTGGTGGATTATGGAAACATAGATGCTGTAAGTCCCATCAGTGTTTGGTGGATTATGGAAACGTAGATGCTGTAAGTCACATCAGTATTTGGTGGATTATGGAAACATACATGCTGTGAGTCACATCAGTGTTTGGTGGATTATGGAAACATACATGCTGTAAGTCACGTCAGTGTTTGGTGGATTATGGAAACATACATGCTGTAAGTCATGTCAGTGTTTGGTGGATTATGGAAACATACATGCTGTAAGTCATGTCAGTGTTTGGTGGATTATGGAAATGATACATGCTGTAAGTCACGTCAGTGTTTGGTGGATTATGGAAACCATAACACCCAGCATGCACAGCCACAGAAAACGTCACAGCAGCATACCGCTTGACACGTGCAACACTCAGCACAGAAGATCGGAATGCTATTGATAAATATGTCTTTTTACTAGGGAAGCTTCTGTTCTCAAACATAATTACAGATGTAACAGTTAGCGGATTGTCTTGCATTTTCTTTGCAACCCTCCGTCTCAGTATGATGAATACTGTGACACTGCCAGACTCTTGCAGGATTTCAGATGGTGTGGTTTACAGCTCCTGACAATTTTGTCAGGCCGGGTTAAAAGATGTTATTGTTATCATCATCATCATCATCATTATTATTATTATTATTGTTATTATTATTTTTTTATCGTTGTTGTTGCTGTCGTTGTTGTTGCTGCTGCTGCTGCTGCTGCTGCTGCTGCTGCTGCTTAAAGCCCAATCGACTGCGCAGAGCGATATCAGGGATATAACACGCTCAAACAGTACACCATACTTTATAGAAGATTACATAAAAAAAGGAAAAGATTTTGGAGTATACATATCGATGCAGTTTAAGGATATGCCCCTGGCGTTGACCACTTCGACCAATTTATCACCAGGGTATTAAAAAAACACCTGAATGCAGATGTTAACATATCTAAGGGCACTAAAATGTACATATAAAAATGTAGGCAGGCCTAAATTGCCTGAAATTGCTTCAGCACGTCACATTTTCTTGGAGCCAAAAATACATGTACCCAATTATCAGGCCAAAGAGAAAGTAATAAGACTTTATAGAACACATACAGGTGAATGGACCAGCAAGACAGAAAATAACAGAAAGAAATGACAGAAAGCAACAAACAAAAAACAAAAAACAAAAACAAAAACAAGGCAGAAACAAAGACAGTGACAGAAAAAAGGAAATTTCTAGCACAGAATTTCCAGAAGATGAGGATATTAACTGTACTGAAAGAGCCCCCAGCATCCCCACGAGGGAATTTGTCAAGTGTGTACAAAAGACAAAAAAGAATAAATGGACAACTCTCAGCACAAAAATGTAGACAACTTTCCAAACGTAAAGTCCTGGTAGGAGAAAATGGCAGATGTGTGTCAACTGGTTTTTGTCAAGCAAACACAGCAAGCAAAGCCAGAACAAGATCGAGGCAGCCGAGATGTGGTTTCTAAGAAGAATGTGAAGAGTTCCATGGACAGCAAAGAAAACAAACGAGACAGTCTTGATGGAGGCAGACACAAGAAGATCATTAATAAGGAAGATTAGGAAAAGACAGGTAACATTTATAGGAAATTTTATGAGGAAAGGGGAATTAGAGCGCCTGATCACAACGGGAAAGCTGGAGGGAAACAGAGCACCAGGTAGACCCAGGGAGAAAATATTGGACGGACTATCAGAGTGACTGAGAACAGAGAAGGTGGAATGCTTGCGGCAACAAGGGCTATAACCATATGGAGGGCCATGATCGCCAACGCCATGTGGCAAGGCGCTTGATGATGATGAAACACGAAAGACAACTGGTAACAAAAATGTCCAACATTTAGGAGGAAAACAACAAGACTTCTCTGACGTTTCGTTGTAAATGACTGACTAGGGAAGCAGCCTGGTGTGGTTTCAATACTTACAACCACGAAGTATGAGTTTTCCAAGTAGAGTAAATGTAGATACGTTGTCGCAGCCATAAGAGAGAGAAAGCAGTCTTTTCTCCCTTGCCCAAGCTGCGCAGTACTTGCACAATACATACATATATAATATACACGCACATACACGCACACACTATATAGATAGACAGATAGACAGACAGACAGATAGATAGATAGATAGATAGATAGATAGATAGATAGATAGATAGATAGATAGATAGATAGATAGATAGACAGATAGATAGATAGACAGATAGATAGATAGATAGATAGACAGATAGATAGACAGATAGATAGTTAGATAGATAGATAGATAGATAGATAGATAGATAGACAGATAGATAAATAGATAGATAGATAGATAAATAGATAGATAGATAGGTAGATAGATAGATAGAGATAGATAGATAGATAGATAGATAGATAGATAGATAGATAGATAGATAGGCAGACAGACAGATAGACAGACAGACAGATAGATAACATGCATTCACAAACAGCACACCAAGGATTCGGACGCCCTCGTCCTCACGGCTTCGTAAAGCTGTTGTGACATACTTCCATTGTCTTTCAGTATTAGATTTTGTGTTGATCAACTGTAGATATGTAACCTTTCACGAAATTTTGCCTCTCGTGAATATTTGATATTCTGCATATCATCATCATCAAGTGCCTTGCCACATGGCGTTGGCGATCGTGGCCCTCCATATGCATCTATCCCTTGTTGCCGCAAGCACATCTTCCACCCTCTCTGTCTTCAGCCACTCTGCAAGTCCGTCCAATACTTTTTTCTCTGGGTCTACCTTGTTCTCTCTTTCCTTCCAGCTTTCCTTTTGTGACCAGGTGCTCCAATTCCCCTTTCCTCATATATACACACACAAAAGGGGTGTAGGCAACGACAGGTCTGCACACATGTTGACCTGGGAGACCGGAGAAAACCCCACCCTCTACTCACCAAGAGGCGATTATTTGAGAGGACTGAACCTAGGACCTTCCGATTGGAAGTCCGGTGTTTACCCACTTGACTACCACGTCCGTCGTCTCTGTGTGTATTAGATCTGATCTGTGCACAGGTGTCTAAAGCTGATATAGGTTAAAGTAGCTCAGGACAATGGGTAGGTAAGTACACAGGGAGAGAGAGACAGACAGACAGACAGACAGACAGACAGACAGAGACGGAGGCAGACAGACAGAGACAGACAGACAAACAGAGACAGACAAACAGAGACAGACAGACAGAGACAGACAGACAGAGACGGAGGCAGACAGAGACAGACAGACAGACAGACAGAGACAGAGGCAGACAAACAGAGACAGACAGACAGACAGGCACAGACAGACAGACAGAGACAGACAGACACAGACGGAGGCAGACAGAGACAGACAGACAGAGACAGAGGCAGACAGAGACAGACAGACAGAGACAGACAGACAGAGACAGCCAGAGACAGCCAGAGACAGACAGACAGACGAACAGACAAAGACACAGACAGATACAAAGAGACAGAGGCAAAAAATACAAAAGACAGACAGAGAGACAGACAGACAACGACAGAGACTAAGAGAAACAAAGAGAGAGAGCGAGGAAGACAGACAGTTAGATAGACAGACAGAGAAAAAGCGAGACCGAGACAGTGACAGAAAGAGACAGGCAGGCAGACAGAGACAGAGACAGAGAAAAAGCGAGATAGCAACAGACACACACACACACACACACACACACACACACACACACACACACACACACACACACACACACACACACACACACACACACACACACACACAACACAATA
>CM060306.1:121353957-121356457 GCA_030674185.1 Monoplex corrugatus | reverse complement strand
ACACACACACACACACACAAACACACACGCACGCACGCACGCACGCACACACACACACACACACACACACACACACACACACACACACTCACGAACGAGAACGCGTATTTCATTCACATAAAACATGCAGAATCTTAAATTTACACACGATAAAGGTCAGTTGGCCAAAAATCTACGCCTGTCTCGTCTTGTTGTATCAAACACGCGTTCTGATTCTATTTTCATGTTTTTCTTGTTCTCTTTTGCTTGAACGCGGGCAGTCACACTTGTTTTGGAAAACAAGCACAGATTTTCAGCAAATGTTTTTTTGTTGTTGTTTTTTTTTTATCAAGTGTATACGAACGACAACAAAGAAGAAACACACAAAACTTGGAGGAAAATAAATTTTTTTAAAAAAAACAGCAGTAGGATTTCCATTAGAATTTGTGTACGACAATTTGCAGCAAACGAGCTATACCTACTGCTGGTAGTGCTGTTGCGCAGTGCTTGATGAGTCGGCGTGTTTTGCCGATGAGTCAGTCACAGCATCAATATCACACACAAGTTGGAAAGTCAGGCAGGTATGCCATTAGCCGGTCGACCTGTCTCTGCTGTCTCCTTCTGCTGCACTGTTAACTCTTTCACCCTCTCACCCCGTAACACAATGATAATTGTAAGGCGCTAAGTCTTGATGTATAGATCAAATGAAAGTGCACACTGTTATCATTAACTCAACCATTCGCTCACAATGATAAAAACTCGAGCGTACAAAGTACATGTACATTGTTAACGAGGACAGGTGGAGGTGGGGAAGGGCTGCGTAAAGGGGAAAAATCACTGCTGGACAAACAGGTATGTCTTCAAGTAGTTAGACTTGAAGGAAGACAGTGTACGTTATTGTTGTTATTGTTATTGTTGTTTAAAGCCCAGCCGACTGTGTAGTGCCATATCAGGGCTATAACAGTTTCAAAACATACAAAACTTCAACAGGAAAAAAAAAAGGAAAAGAAAATTAAGTACACATATCAATGCATTCGCGCACATAATCTAAGGAGATGCCCCTGGCGTTGATCACTGTGTCCAATTTATCGTACAGGGGATTTAAAAAACACACCTGAATACAAATATAAACATACCTAAGGACACCAAAACATATACAAAAACGGGCATAAATTACCTAAAATTGCTTCTGCATACCTCACCTGCCTAAGCCAAAAATGCGCTTCATACGTGTACCCAGTTATCAATCCTAAGAAAAAGTACGTTGAGACTTTATCGAACACATACAGGTGAATGGACCAGAAAGGCAGAAAATGATAGGAAGAAATGACATAAAGTAAAGGAACAAGACAG
Source organism: Monoplex corrugatus (assembly GCA_030674185.1). Classification (NCBI taxonomy): domain Eukaryota; kingdom Metazoa; phylum Mollusca; class Gastropoda; order Littorinimorpha; family Ranellidae; genus Monoplex; species Monoplex corrugatus. The sequence continues at coordinate 121,355,125 of CM060306.1, read as the reverse complement.
AAATAAAGAGAGTGACAGAAAAGAGGAAATTTTCTAGCACAGAATTTCCAGAAGGTGGGGATCCCATTTATACTGAAAGAGCCCCCGGCATCCCCCGGGGGAGGGGGGGTGACATTGTACGTGACTTTCGAAGAGACAGGTAAAGCTTATTCCAGTTGTATGGACCAGACACATTAAAATGAACAGCGACTGACTGTGGAACAACTGTATCGAGGATTCTGCAAACAAGTTGTGTCTGAAGTAGAATGGAGAGGTTAGGCAGGGGTGTACAGTTAGATGTGGTCGCAAAATTTTAAGTTGGTGCAATGTCATGTTGAAGCATAACATATTGATTTATCTGTAATTGTAGTTGGTGCAATATCATTAATATTCTTGTACCATATCATAGTGATTTATCTGTAATTTAAGTTGGTGCAATATCATTAATACACTTGTACCATATCATGTTGATTTATCTGTAATTGTAGTTGGTGCAATATCATTAATACACTTGTACCATATCATAGTGATTTGTCTGTAATTTAAGTTGGTGCAATATGGTTAATACACTTGAACCATATCATATTGATTTGTCTGTAAATATAGTTGGTGCAATATCATCAATACACTTGTACCATAACGTACCATACGATTTGTCTGTAATTCTTTGAGTTGTTTTAACAGGCAACCACTGGAGGAACTGAAGAAAGGCAGTTTCATGGTCATGCCTCTTTCTATGAAGGGCAAGACGAACCACAGAATTCTGAATACACTGGAGGCATATGAGCGAGAAGAATACTGATCACTGTCCACTCATAGTCCCTATCTTATCACTCCATCCTATTCACATTGAACTCTTCGACTCTCACCCTATCCGATCTTTCACTCCATCACCCTATCCACATTTACCATTTTGACTCCCTCATTCTAGCCATGCCTAACCCTTACACCCCCTCACCCTATCCCCTTCTTACTTGTCCATTCCCTAACACTATCCCTGTTAACGGTGAACATGTTTTTAACTCTTGTCATTTATCTTAACCTGGTTTTTGACGTGGTTTTAGCCCTGATAGGGCTCTTGTAGTCGGCTGGGCTATAAGCAGTATGAACTCGAACTTAAACCCTATCCCCTCCTAACCCTTCACCCCCAGACCCTGTTCACTCTTCATCCTTCCCCTCCCTCAACTTA
>CM060306.1:121338957-121343957 GCA_030674185.1 Monoplex corrugatus | reverse complement strand
ACACATGCACACACACACACACACACACACACACGCACGCATACACACACACACACACACACACACACACACACACACACACCGCACGCACGCACACACTCACACACACACACACACACTCACAGTTACACACACACACACACACACACACGCACACACACTCACACACACACACACACACACACACACGCACGCACGCACGCACGCACACACACACACACACACACACACACACACACACACACACACACACACACACACACACACACACACACACACACACACACACACACACACACACACACACACACACACACACACACACACAGAGTTTTACCGACATCCGTCAATGTCTTGATTTACGTTATTAATGGCGTGTACCAACGAAACAATAACGAAACACACAAAAAAACTGGCAATATTCGTTTTTAAAAGCGTTAGACCTACAAAAATCTCATATCAACAGCTAATTGACTCCTTGTACTTGGTTGACTGATCTCTGTTTCCTTTTTTTTCCGTTATAATGAGCCAGACGGCTTTTCCATTAAAAACAACTTTCGACTTTGACTTAAGACTGTGACAATGATGGTGGACTCTCCAGTCCACCCGACGTATGAGTAGGTATCTCACCTCACCTGGTTCACTGTCTCACCTGTCGGCGTCACCGGGTTCGGTGTTGGCCGCTGCACACCTAGACACCGCCATCTCCCTCCAGGCTGCTATGTCTTGACTTTTGTGGACAATTTCTTGAATATTTCGGCCACTGATGTTGGTTATGTTCTCGATGTATGAGATTAGAGGTCTGCCTTTCTTCCTTTTTGCCACTTGTTTTTCTTTGAAAGATGGTTGCCATGAGGTCCGTGTTCCTGCTACGTGACACATGGCCAATATATTTTAGTCTTCTCTTGTTGATGTCTGCTAGTAGTTTTCTGGTGGTATCAGGTTCTTCCAGGACACTTTCAATAGTTCTTCTGTCTGTCCATTTGACATGTATTAGACTCCGATGAAACCACATCTCTGCTGCCTCAATTCTTCCGCAGTTTCTTGGGAATAGACTCCTTCTCTGCCTTTGCCTAACACCTAGCCTTTCTGCTTTTAAGTCCAATTTAAAAACACACCTCTTTTCCCAACAATGAATTCTACAACTACTTCTTTCCCTCAGCCTGAGTATTAAATATTGTAAGGTGTTCTTCGTCGATTGTATGAGTATGCCTGGTGCTTTGATTTGAATTGTCACGATTTGGCGCTTTATAAATACTGTTATCATTATCAATATTATTATCAATGTTATTATTAATATTGTTATTAGTGTTATTATTATCATTATTATTATTATATCATTGTCATTACTGAATTACGATACAACGATTAATTCTCGCTCAGGGAAGCGATGGTCGAGCGAAAGAGAACGACAATACAACGAGCGAGTAAGCGTGGCGCTTCCCAAAGCCCAACCCCTCGTCCTCGTCGTGGGAGGTGGAAACAGGTAATGCTGGCCAACGGGGCACTGGTGAAGCTGTGACTGGCTTAGCAGGCCGGCAGTGGATAAACGAATTGCTCAAGAAAATATAAGGAGATACAAACGGACAAATTACAACGGAAAACGACGCGGCGAGGAAAACGGACAACGAATAAAGAAAAACGAAAAGGTTGGGACCTGGAACATTTGCGGTTTGTCGAACAAAGAACCAGAGATAGTAGAGTTCATGACCCAGCGCAAGATCTCCATACTGGGCATTGCAGACACCAGAAAGAAAGGAACAGGAACAAAGGAAATAGACGCCAACTATGTTCTCATTTGGAGCGGTGTAAGCAAGGAACAGAGAGCAGCACATGGCGTGGGTTTCATCCTACACCATGACAAGGCAAAAGACCTAGTGAGTACGGAGTTCATTTCAGAAAGACTCTTGAAGTTTGGCATTAGAGAGGACAACAAGATCAACAACTACATTCAAGTGTATGCACAATGTAATGACTCCTACTCAGATGAGGATAAGGACTCCTTCTTCGAAAAACTCTCGGACACCATCAACAGCATCCCGGACCAAGAAGACCTGTACATCATGGGAGATTTCAATGGCAGAGTCGGAGAGAGAAGAACACCATGGACAAAACACCTTGGTCCACACAGTGACCACAGAACACCATGCAACTACAACGACAACCATGTATTGGAACTGTGTGCAGAGCATGACCTTATTGTCACCAACACCTTCTTCCAGCATAGAGCCACTCAGATCTACACCTGGTACAAATGGAGCGACATCGACGTCTCATCTCAAATCGACTTCACACTAGCAAGATCTTGAATGCGGAGCAACATCAGAGACTCAAGAGCCATCCCCAACGCAGGCCTGGACACAGACCACAGGCCAATCATCACGACGTTGGTCACTCAGAAGAAGAGGAGGTTCACTAAAAAGAAGAAACAGCCAGAAAGACTCAACATACACAAGCTTCAAGACAAAGAGGTGCAGACTCAGATCAGATGCACCATCAGTGAAAAATTGGACTGTAGTGACCCTACATTACTAAACGTAGAGGAAGCTTGGGCCATCTTCAAGACAGTCCTCCTGGACACTATAAAAGAAGCCTGTGGCACCAAGAAGACAGGAGGAAGAAACAGAAAGGCAACAGCTTGGTGGAACAAAGAAGTGAAGGATGCTATCAAGGAAAAGAAGAAACTATACAAGATCTGGGTCAAGTCAAATGATGAAGAGGTCTACATCAAGTACAGACTTGCAAGAAGACACAGCAAAAAAGTTGTGAGAACAGCAAAGGAAAAGTCATGGACCCAGTATGGTGAAAAACTCTGTGAAACATGCAAAGCTTCACCAAGAGAGTTTTACAAGAGTGTGAAAGCGATGAGAGTGCGAGATGAACCTTTCGATCCAACCACTATCATCAACGATGCAAACGGGGAAACATTGCATGGAGAGGAGAAAATAGTGAAGAGATGGGAAAACTATTTCAAAGACCTACTCAACCCATCAGGAGTATGGGCACAAGACACACAGTCCGGTTCACCCCCAGCCACCCAGACCACTCAGAACCTACCATCCTAGAGAGTGAAGTAAGAAAAGCAGTGAAGACCAGTCCTAAAGGAAAGGCAGCTGGAGACGACGGCATAACAACTGAAGCCATCCATGTGTGCGGTGAAACCGGAATTCAGTGGCTCACCACCATCTTTCAGAAAGCTTGGGAGGAGAGAAAAGTACCAGAAGACTGGCAAAATGCAATAGTGGTGCCAATATGGAAGAAGAAGGGCAGCAAGAAAGACTGCAGTACATACAGAGGCATATCACTACTCAGTCATGTAGGGAAAATGAACGCAAAGATCCTGGAGCAGCGCATTCGAGCGAAAACAGAACATCTCCTCAGTGACGCCCAATTTGGCTTCAGAAAAGGAAGAGGGTGCACCGATGCAATCTTTGCACTACGACAACTGTGCGAGAGGGCGATCGAATACTACCGAGATCTCCATCTTGTATTCGTTGATCAAGCTATGGAAGTTCCTCGAGCAGTACGACGTCAAGGGCCAGCTGCTAGACAACATTCAGGCCATCTATGCCAACAGCAGGAGTGCAGTCCGCACCACCAGTGGAACATCTGACTGGTTCCCAGTGACATCGGGAGTAAGGCAGGGCTGTAATCTCTCCCCTCTTCTCTTCGTGATCTATATGGATCAGATTACGAAGGAGGCAAACCCAGACCCTGAGGCACTCAATGAACTCATTTTTGCGGACGACCAGGCAATGGTGAACAATGACAAGATACAGCTACAGGAGCACACAGACCAGCTCAGTAAAAGCTGCGAGACATACGGCATGAAGATCAGTGTCAGCAAGACCGAGGTCATGACTGTCAGTAAGAGACCAAACAAACTGGATATAAACATCAACGGAACCCAGTTGAAGCAAGCCAGTGAATTTAAATACCTGGGCAGCATCTTCACTGAAAATGGCAAGCTAGACAGAGAAATCGAGACCAGATGCCAGAAAGCCAACGCAGTCAGCTACCAACTTGCCCCTCTCCTGAAACACCCCAGCATTCCCACCAGCACTAAGGCGAAACTCATCAACACCATTTTTCTACCAACGCTGACATACCAGTGCCAGACATGGTCCCTAACTAAAGTCCTCAAGAGAAAAATGGTCACCTGTGAAATGAAATGCCTGAGGAAAGCAGTAAACAAGACAAGGCGGGACAAGATCAGAAATGAAGTGATACGAGACATGGTAGGAGCAACACCAATCCTACAACACATTGAACATATGAGGATCAAGTGGTTCGGACACCTCACACGTATGCCCCTAAACCAACCAGCTCTTCGGGCATACAACACCAGATACTCTGGCTGGAGAGCCAGAGGAAGACCAAGACGACGATGGAGCGACTCCGTGGCAGACACCCTCAGAGCTCACGAGATGTCCCTTCTCCAGGCCACCCGCCTTGCTGCTGACAGACGACTGTATCTCCCCGCGACGCCCACCGGTACAAGCGGAAGGAAAAAGTAAAAGTAAAAGAGTAAGCGTGGCTGCCTTGTGGATTCTCACCTTGACCTACTTTACTTTCAGGTAACACGCACAGAATCAAAAAGCCCTGTCAACACAGTGCTCGTGTCCAAACACTGCTCTGACAGACGTGTCCTGCATACATTGAATCGGAACAAATCCTCCTCAATACAGGTGTGCGAGGTCGCCTCTGGTGGGTTGCGTAAAGGCAGTAGTTTCCCATAAATTACTGATATTCAATACAGCCCACCTGGTCGAGTTTGTTCCTTTGACAAGGAGAAGATGAAAATGGCGTCACAAAGATGGCGCGAAATACAGGGTAACCTACAAACACTGAATAAATAAAATGACGATAATGCGAACAATAATGACCATAACAACGATGATGATGATGATGATGATGATGATGATGATGATGATGATGATGATGATGATGATGATGACGACGACGACGACGACGATGACGATGATGATGATGACGACGAC
>CM060306.1:121331457-121333957 GCA_030674185.1 Monoplex corrugatus | reverse complement strand
CACCAGCACTGGTTGGGCCAAGTCTCCTGCATGAACGATAATCGTGTCCATTCCAAAGGACACTTTAGAATTTGGAGATGGGGAAGAGTCAAGTCCCAACTGCGGTATGAAGATTGCTGTAAGTGCCACGTCATGGTGGCTGCCAGCAGCACACACATGCTACATACAGAAGCTCCCATACAACAAGAATGCTGTGAAGAACCCAAGTGAACTTTCTTATTGGAGCCAAGTAACGTGTGGGGTCTGACCAGCATGTGTTCTTTCATCACTCTTTTTCATAATGTACACAGACAAAATTACTGAAGACACTGATCAGAAACTCTCAGTCTATTTTTTCGCTGATGACCCAGAGATCATGAAGTACGACACAGCACAACAGCACGAACACACAAACAGCTTAAAAAGTAGCTGCAAAAACTATGGCAAGAAACCAACATCAGCAAGACAGAGCTTATGTCACTTCATATTGCTTACACCCCAGCCGACTGCAAGAGCCATATCAGAGCTAACACCACGTCAAAGACAACCAGGTTAAGATAAAAGACAACAGTTAAAAACAAGCTCATCGGTAACCTTATAAGTCTAAAATGCAATTAAAGAAAAACATACTCAGACGTAAAATTATGTCAGGCGAAATCTGTTGAACTCTAGTAAAAACTGGAAAATTGCATCAGGAGGGACGTCTCGGAAGAGGTTCTTTAAGGAGTCTGCCGAGTAGTAACATGTCTCACGTGGTACAAGTTCCAACAATCAAGGAGGCGGTGTCTGATACTCAACGGCTTGTGACATATGCTATACACTACGGTGTTTTTTAAAAGGTAGCTTACGTCAGTAGGACGAACAGCAAACTGGACATTAAAATCAACAACTTAAAAAAAGCAGCTGTAAAAAAAACTATAGCGAGAAAACCAACACCAGTAAGACAAAGCTTATGTCGTTAGGACAAACACCAAACTGGACATCACAATCAACAAGCAGTAACTTCACCAATTCCTGAATCTGGATCATCTATATACTTTGGAAGCGTCTTTGCTGAGGATGGAAAAATGGACAGAGACGTCCAGAGGGTCCATGATGTGAGCTATCTACATTTACCATTTCTGAAGCTCCATTTCAAACAGATATGCTGGCGTCAACTTTCTAAACAGACACTGCGATAGAGATTGCCATTTATCCTGCCCAGCACTGTACAGACAAAGGCGAAATACCCCACAGATTAACACAAAGGAGATCTGTATATACAGTCTTGAAACCGAACAAGGCAATTTCAGCTGACACATTCACAGCTGTCTGGCGGATTGATACCCTTGATCTGAAACATTGGACAGAGTCACCCGAAAACAACGGGTTCGTGTTTCTTCCTTGACGGGGGAGGGGAGAGAGAGAGAGAGAGAGAGAGAGAGAGAGAGAGAGAGAGAGAGACACAGAGACAGAGAGAGAGAAGCAGAGAAAGAGAGACAAGACAGAGACAGACAGACAGAGACAGACAGACAGAGACAGACAGAGACAGACAGAGAAGCAGAGAAGAGAGACAAGACAGACAGACAGACAGAGGCAGACAGAGACAGACAATCAGACTTCAGACATTTTATTCAAAAAGGTTATCAGCCTCTGCTGAAGGGGTGCTAAAAACGCGTTACAAAAAGCAGAGAATGAGACCAAGTGGCTGAGAGAGAGACAGACAGACAGACGGACAGACGGACGGACGGAGAGAGACAGAACACCTGTGCTAATATTAGATTGACTGAAATCATGGTATCATTTGGTGTCGATTGTTGTTATTGTTTAAAGCCCAACCGACTGCGTAGAGCCATATCAAGGATATAATCATTTCAAAATATACACAATACTTCAATAGGAAAAGAAAATATTAGACAGATGGGGGAGAGTACATTAAAGACCTTTTTGAGGATGACAGAAACGAAGAACACATAAAAAAGAACTTTGAAGGACCACCCATAATGAAAGATGAAATTAGACCAGCACTGAAAAAGATGAAACCAGGAAAAGCCCCAGGACCAGACATTACTACAGAGATGATTGAAGCCCTGGAGGAATTTGGCATAGAAAAAAATAAGTCCTAAATGAAATTTATGACACTGGAAAAATCCCCAAAGATATGTCAAAATCAATTTTCATTGCACTTCCAAAGAAGACAGGGGCTATACAATGCGAACTCCATCGCACAATCAGTTTGATGAGTCATGTAACAAAAAATCCTGTTAAGAATAATCATGAGGACAAGGAATAGAATCAAAAGAGAAATAGAACAGTGTGGATTTGTGGAGGGGAAAGGAACTATTAATGCCATATACATCCTAAGAACTATCATGGAGAGGTCAATTGAGATGAATAAGGATTTGTATTTATGCTTTGTTGACTATACCAAGGCTTTCGATCGGGTACGACATGATGAATTGATCAACCAATTGGAGAGACTCGATGTCGATGGAAAAGATCTACGAATAATCAGGAATATGTATTGGGAACAAACAGCTGC
>CM060306.1:121316457-121323957 GCA_030674185.1 Monoplex corrugatus | reverse complement strand
ATATGTCTACACATACATCACAAGGTACATGTCTACACATACATCATAAAACATATGTCTACACATACATCACAAGGCATATGTCTACACATACATCACAAGACATGTCTACACACACATCATAAGGCACATTGTCTACACATACATCACAAGGCATGTCTACACATACATCACAAGGTACATGTCTACACATACATCACAAGGTACATGTCTACACATACATCACAAGGCATATGTCTACACATACATCACAAGGTACATGTCTACACATACATCATGAAACATATGTCTACACATACATCACAAGGCATATGTCTACACATACATCACAAGGTACATGTCTACACATACATCACAAGGCATATGTCTACACATACATCATGAAACATGTCTACACATACATCACAAGGCTATATGTCTACACATACATCACAAGACATGTCTACACACACATCACATAGGACATGTCTACACACACATCACAAGGTAATGTCTACACAACATCACAAGGTACATGTCTACACACACATCACAAACATGTCTACACATACATCCACAAGGCATATGTCTACACACACATCACAAGGCATATGTCTACACATACATCACAAGGCATATGTCTACATACATCACAAGGTCATGTCTAACATACATGATAAGGCATACGTCTACACACACATAAAGGTATATGTCTACACATACATCACAAGGTTATGTCTACACATACATCACAAGGTACATGTCTACACATACATCACAAGGTACATGTCTACACATACATCACAAGGCATATGTCTACACATACATCACAAGGTATATGTCTACACATACATCACAAGGCACATGTCTACACATACATCACAAGGCACATGTCTACACATCACATCACAAGGCATACGTCTACACACACATCACAAGGTACATGTCTACACATACATCACAAGGTACATGTCTACACATACATCACAAGGTACATGTCTACACATACATCACAAGGTACATGTCTACACATACATCACAAGGCTAATGTCTACACAACATCACAAGGTATATGTCTACACATACATCACAAGGCACATTCTACACATTACATACAAACACAGGCACATGTCTACACACACATCACAAGGCATACGTCTACACATACATCACAAGGTACATGTCTACACATACATCACAAGGTACATGTCTACACATACATCACAAGGTACATGTCTACACATACATCACAAGGCACATGTCTACACATACATCACAAGGCACATGTCTACACAGACATCACAAGGCATATGTCTACACATACATCACAAGGCATATGTCTACACATATATCTTAAAGCAAAAAATCTGCACACAAAGCATAAGCCTGCACATTCATCTTTAGACATAAGCCTGCACATTCATCTTTAGACATAAGCCTGCACAAAAATCATAAAGACAAGCCTGCACAAATATCCCAAGACATAAGCCTGCACATATATCCCAAGACATAAGCGTGCCCATACATCCCAAGACATAAGCGTGCCCATACATCCCAAGACATAAGCCTGCTCATATATCCTAAGGCATAAGCCTGCCCATATATCCCAAGACATAAGCCTGCTCATATATCCTAAGGCATAAGCCTGCCCATATATCCCAAGACATAAGCCTGCTCATATATCCTAAGGCATAAGCCTGCCCATATATCCCAAGACATAAGCCTGCTCATATATCCTAAGGCATAAGCCTGCACATATATCCCAAGACATAAGCCTGCTCATATATCCTAAGGCATAAGCCTGCCCATATATCCCTAGACATAAGCCTGCCCATAAATCCTAAGACATAAGCCTGCACAAAAATCATACACCTGCATTGACATCTTAAGGCATAATCCCGTGCATAAACCGTAAGGCATAAACCGTAAGGCATAAGCCTGTACATAAATCCTAAGGGACAAGTTCCTTCCTTGTTATAGGAGCTTGTATGTAGCTTAATTGCCTGATGTAGGTTGTGTACTAAGTAGGCAGCGGCCAGTTTGAATGTCCTTGATGAACTATAGCCTTTCTGGGATACATACATTAACCGAATTCTCCCCCCTCCCCCTCGTTCCCCGCCTCATCCCTGCCTCTGTCTGATAGGGTCTGTTACATGGTGTCTGTAAATCATTAAATACTTTATAGACTCTCTCCGACTCATGCTCACAATCTCCGCCCCCCCCTCTCTCTCTCTCTCTCTCTCTTTCTGTTCCTCCCCTTGACCCAATTCCTCACCTTTTGCACAACGTGACATTACGGGAACTAGGTCATCTTTATTGATTTCGGAACTAAGGTCTTTGAAGAAAAGAAGTGAAGAAGGGAGGAGGGGTGCGTGTGTGGAGAGGGGCGAGGGGGAGGGGAAGGGGAACTGTTGTGGAAGATGTGTGTTAATACGTATCAAGAGGTGCTGTTCAATTGTATTTTTTGTTTTCCTTTGTTTTGTGTATGGGGGGGGGGGGTTGTTTTTTGGGGGGTGTATGGTTTTGTTATGTGTATGTTTGTTTATGTTTATGTTTGTTTATGTTTGTTTATGTTTGTTTATGTTTGTTTATGTTTATTTTACGTATGTTTGTTTAACTTTTTGTTTATGTTTGTTTATGTTTGTGTTTGTTTATGTTTATGTTCGTTGTTTTGTCATAACGGAATGTTTTCCAGGGTAAAATGCAGGCCACCCTCCCCACGGAAAGCACGTCACCATAGTACAATGCCACTTTGTTTTTACCTGTGAAAGTGTATTTTTCGACATAATTTGGTTTTGTTGGTGAAGGGTCTTTAACGTGCGCTAAGAGATGGTTGCTACACACTGGACCTCTGTCATCTCATCCTTAAATTCAAGTTCACACTGCTGACAGCCCAGCTGACTAATACATCCACGTCAGGGCTAACACCAGGCTAAAAACTTTTTTCAATTCAATTCATACTGCTTATGGCCCAGCCGACCACTAGAGCCATATCAGGGCTAACACCGTCAAAAAGAACAGAACCCTTTAAGATAAACAGATAAAAACCATGCTCACCGTCAACCTTGCAAATCTAAAATGCCATTAAAGAAAAACACGTAAAATTACATCAAGTGAAATCTATTGATCTCTTGTAAAAACTGGAAAATTGCATCAGGAGGGACGTCTCGGAAGAGCTTTAAGGAATCTGCCGCGTAGTGCTTTTGTCTCAAATCGTACAAGTCCCAGCAATCGAGGAGGAGGTGTTGGATGATCAAAGGCTCATCACAAGGTATACACCATGGTGCTTCATTTTTCAAAAGGTACGAGTGAGTGTGGGATGTGTGACCAGTGTGTAACGTACATACTGTCTCTTACGGTTTCCTGCAGCAGATTGGAGAATTTCTGTCAGGTTAGGGCGGATTTGAAAGAGTTTGTTATCTGTTTATTCCAATTCTCCTGCCTCAATTTGTTTTGTTTTGTTTGCAGGAAGCTGGTGGATAGGGTGAATAAGTCAAAGGGTTAAGTTTTTGTTTTGTCAGCATGGTTGGGAATACAGGATACTGGTGGACAGGTTGCAGGAGTCAGACGGTTAATGTATATTTCAGTATCAGTTTCAGTTTCACAAGATGACGTCCTCACCCTCAGAATAAATTCCGCACCCACTGATGCCACCTGATGTATAAGATCCCAAATGATCATGGCAGTTTCAGTTTCTGAAGATTAATTCCATATGACCGAGTCATCCGTACCATGTGATGAAGATTCTGAATGATAATGGTACGAGCCTTCAGCCTGCACATAAACCCGCGAGCTGGCCACGTCCTGAGGTCTTACCTGGCCTGTGGTTTTTGTGTTATATGCTAGTATTGTATCAAAAAAGGGATCGTCGGGATTGAAATCCGGGACCTCTGGCACCCAAAGCGAGAATATACCCTTAGACCAACGAGCCGTTCGTGGCTTAAGCCATATGTGTGCGCCATACCATCATGATATGCCCTGCCGCATGGCGTTGGCGATCATGGGCCATCCATACACATCTATCCCTTGTCGCTACAAGTACCTCTCTCCACCTTTCTGTCCTCAGCCACTCTGCAAGTCCGTCCAATATTTTCTCCCTGGGTCTACCCGTTTTTCTCTTTCCATCCAGCTTTCCTGTTGTGAACAAGTGCTCTAATTTCTCTTTCCTCATGAAATGTCCTATGAATGTTGCTTGTCTTTACCTAATCATCTTTATAACTGATCTTGTCTGACTCCTTGTGTGCACAATATAGATTCTAATTAATGTCTAACGAGTTGCTGTTTCGTCTGGACCAGCCGGCCGCTCATAGCATAAGCCATAAACGTGTACAATATAGATCCTAATTAATAATGTCTAACTGCTCGTTGTTTCGTTTGAATTTGTATCGCTTGTTGAACATGAATTTTTAAAAATTGTGAAAAAAAAAGTCTAACGGTTCCACAACTCAACTAGAGTCTTGAGGTTCTAGTTCATACTGCTTATAGCCCAGCCGACTACTAGAGCCATATCAGGGCTAACACCACGTTAAAAACGACAGCCTGTTAATATAAAAGACAACAGTTAAAACCATGCTCACCGTTAATCTTGCAAATGAAAAATGCAATTAAAGAAAAACAGACGTAAAATCATATCGAGTGAAATCTATTGATCTCTTGTAAAAACTGGAAAATTGCGTCAAGAGGGACGTCTCAGAAGAGGTTCTCTAAGGAGTCCGCCGTGTAGTGCTTATGTCTCACATCGTACAAGTCCCAGTAATCGAGGAGGTGGTGTCGGATGCTCAACGGCTCATCACACGGTATACACCAAGGTGCTTCTTCAGTTTGCGAAAGGTACGAATGAGTGTCCCATGTGTAACCCGTGAGTAACCTACATAACATTCTCTTATGGTTTCCTGCAGCAGATGGGAGAATTTGTTTCAGGTTAGGGCGGATTTGGAAAAAGTTTGTTTTCTGTCTGTTCATTCCAATCCTCCTGCCACAGATTTCTCACGTAACTGTGTACATGACAGCAGAACATCAGGAGCAGTGTGTTTGTTGGAACTCTCTCCAACCCCGTCCGGAAGATGGCCCAGCATACATGTACCTCAACAACGCCCTGGCTCTTTAATTCTGTCCCGATTTCCTCCTCAGGAACTCCTTTCAGCTTGGGGCACTTTATCACCCTCTTGATGTTTAGTCCTTTGTGCAAAGAAACTAATGTCACAGTCCACCAACACTGATGCTTTCAGAAGACGTTCAGACCGTTTGTCTTCACATTCAATAAGGTAGTTTCCATTCTAGCACTTTTTGATGTTTTAGGTTTGCCAATGAGGCCCTTATTGTTATTGTTCAAAGCCCAGCCGACTGCGTAGAGCCATATCAGGGCTATAACTACCTAAAAACATACAAAACTTCACCTGGAAAAAATAAAATTAAGTACACATATCAATGCATTCGCGCATATAATCTAAGGATATGCCCCTGGCGTTGATCACTCCGTCCAAATTATCGAGGGGATTTGAAAAAAAAAACTGAATACAAATATAAGCATACCTAAACACACCAAAACATGTAAAAACGGGCATAAATTACCTAAAATTGCTTCTGCATATCGCCTCGCTAGAGCCAAAAATGCACTTACTACATGTACTCTATTATCAATACTAAGAAAAAATACGTAAAGCTTTATCGAACACATACAGGTGAATGGACCAGTAAGGCAGAAAATGATAGGAAGAAATGACAGAAAGCAGAGGAACAAGGCAGAAACAAAAAGACAGGAAAGAGGAATTTCTAGCACAGAATTTCCAGAAGGTGGGGATATTATTTATTCTGAAAGAGCCCCCGGCATCCCCAGGGGGGGGGGGGGCAAATTAGGCCCTGAAATCCCTTCTGAATTGCGAATGGACTCCATAATGATAGTGGTTTCCCCTGACTGGTTCCTTCCACTGTCAGCTACGCTGCCCACAAGCTGTTTCTTCCCGAACCCCAGCGTCCGATTTTGAGTCACTACCATATCCCTTTTCCGTATTGTTGTATTTGATTCACTCATGAGCGTAGGTTCAATATGGCAGAAATTGGGCAGTCATTCCAGGAGAGTTGACGCGCTGGGGAAGGAACAATGGATGGCCAATCTCTTGGCGTCCATCTGCCAGGAACCATCCTTCATGAATCCAGACAGTGTACTTTCACGACTGATAACGTACAGCCACCCATCCCCTGGCCAAGTGACTCCACCTCGGGATTACGGGTTGTTTATGGCGATCACTCGTGAATGTGAAAATGGAGACTATGAAAATGGGAATGAAGGTGGGACTATGCTTCGTGTCATCCCTCCACATTGATCTGTCCGACATGGATAACCCTACAAGGAGCATCAGTTTACACTGTCTAGTCCAGTTAGCTGCCTTGGTTACCAGGACTGTAGTGAAGAAAGAAAGTCTTCCAACAAGAATCCCCCGTTGACATAGCTCGAGGGATCATTGGGACCTCAAGCCCCCGACCATGACAAGGTGATCCCCTCCAGGAGGACATACACGTACATACGCACGCACGCACGCACACACCGCACACACACACACGCACGCACGCACACACACGTACACATACATATACACACAGACACGTACATACGCACATGCAAGCAAACATGTACACGCGCGTACGCAAGCACATGAACACTGATACATATGCACAACGACCAACAGCAGAAACAAAAGCAAAGATATATCAACAACAACCACAACAATACCCACACACACCTGTGCTTGTGCACACGTACTTGTATGCATGCATAAAAACAAATGCAATCAAGCTCACGAGCATACAAATATTATTTTCAAATACCCATGATTACAGCTGTTCTTCCATTCGTACGTGCTTCAGAAAATTGAAACTGATTTTGACTAAAAAAACAAACAAACGAAAAAAGATAGTCAAACCATTTTAACAGATTCCCTGTTTATGCCAAAATCATACACCAAAGGCACTTTGGGTATTTTCTCAAGGTCAGTCATCATTCAGTTCAGTTCATATCGCTTATGGCCCAGCCGACTACTACAGCCATATCAGGGCTAACACCACGTCAAAAACCCGATTCAGATAAGAAAAAATGCTCACCGTTAACCTTGTAAGTCTTTAGTTCAGTTCATATTGCTTATAGCCCAGCCGACTACTAGAACCATATCAGGGCTAACACCATGTCAAAAAACGACAACCAGGTTAAGATAAAAGACAACAGTTAAAAACCATGCTCACCGTTAACCTTGCAAGTCTAACATGCAATTAAAAACAGGCGTAAAATCATATCGGGTGAAATCTACTGATCTCTTGTAAAAACTGGAAAACTGCATCAGGAGGGAACTCTCGGACAGTCATCCTGAAGTAGTGTCAGTTGAAATGAAACCTGACATGAAGCCAGCATACTTATTGTTATTGTTATTATTGTTATTGTTATTGTTGCTTAAAGCCCAGCCGACTGCGCAGAGCCATATCAAGGCTATGTTCATCTCACAAAATATTTCAAAAAATGTTAAAGAAAAT
>CM060306.1:121288957-121311457 GCA_030674185.1 Monoplex corrugatus | reverse complement strand
TTATTGACCATTTTCACCATCACTTTGCAAAGACAACTGGTTAGGGCTATTGGCCGGTAATTGGATGGATTGGATACATCTTTTCCAGGTTTAGGTATAGGGACGATCAGGGCTTTCCGCCATGAGGGAGGAAAGAATCCTGTTGTCCATATGTAATTATACACTTTCAACAGAATTTCCAAACCCTTTTCCGGGAGATGCTTCACCAGTTGATAATGTACATCCAAGCCAGGAGAAGAGTCAGAGCAAGGCACAAGAGCGTCTTTTATTCTCATAATATCAGTGGAAGATTGTACTCTTCCGTATTATCATCGATGAAGTTACAAGCTCCTTTCTTTCACGGATTTGTGTTTCCGAAAGATCACCGATTTATTTGCTGAGGAAGAGTTCTTTTCGATGGTAGACGCCAACATGTTAGAGATGGTTTTTTTGTCAGTAATCAAACAATCTGACACTTTCAGATGGTGAACAGAGGAACAGGTGTTTCTCCCTTTAATTTGTTTGATAATTTTCCAGACTTTCTTTTTAGGGGTTCGGGATGTCAGTTTCGAGCAAAAGTTTCTCCAGGACTGTTGTTTGTTTCTTTTAAAGACGTATCTTGACTTTGCTCGTAGTTTTTGATGAGCCCGAACATTATCCGCTGATGGACTGTGAAACACGCGACGTTGAGCTTTCTTGTGTTTCGTTTAATCTGTTTACAATCTGAAGTAAACCATGGTGTTTTAGGTATGTGCGCTTTCTTTGACGATGTGGGAATTGTTTGGCACAGCTCAGGACGATTTGCGTTAGTGTCTACCGGATCATCACTCTGCAGGACCCTTTCTTCCTCCAAATCGCTCTGGACAGGCCTCTCGAACAAATCCCAGTCAGCCCTGCGAAAAAACAAGCGCTCCGTAAAGACTCATGTCCAACGGTTGGATTTGTTAAGACAACTGGAAGATGGTCACTTCCAAGCAGATCATCCACAACTTTCCACTCATGGTCCAAAACCAGCGAAGCATCACACACTGATAGATTTAAACAGGAAAGTGTACTTTTTGCAGGATGATTATATGTCGGAGATCCATCGTTTAGACAGCACAAGTTTAAATTGGAGATGTCTTCCAGCAAGACACCACGCGCTGAAGTATCTTCACTACCCCAAAGCCGGGAATGGCCATTCAAATCGCCGAACAACAAAAAAGGTTGGGCAAGTTCCTCAATCAAATCAACGGGTTCTTTTGTAACAGCAACAGATGGAGGGAGGTACACAGAGCAAATGGTTATTGTTTTGTTTAGAGATACCCTTGCCGCCACTGCTTGCAAACCGCTGTTCAGATTAATAGAATTAAAACGGACCTGTGTAGGATCAAACATACTCTACCTGTTACTCCTCCATCTTTAGGTTATGCTGGTTTGGAAACAATGTTGAAATTCATTAAGGAAAAACTCTTCACGTATTAACGTTTCTTGTAAAGCCACTACAGCAGGCTGCAGGTCACGACAATGTAGCTGGAGCTCCTCTAGGTTGGCGTAGACACCTCGTATGTTCCAATGGACTACATTCTGCATTATTAGCGGATTTATACAAAGCAATTCAGTCCATATGTTTCGTCATCCTCAGCTCAGCTTGTAATGGAGCGTACTTATTTTCTATGGGGGGTTTTTTCCGCTTTTTTCAGGCGGTCAGACCTGACGGCTGACCTGCCTGCAAGAAGCGCGGGCCTAGGCCCATTAAGTGCTGGAGGAGAGTTCATTTCCACCAACATTACTTTTGGCCCTCCTCCACTTACTGTGGAGCTGCTCCCTGACGGCCGGGGCAGGAGAGCGGGTTTACCAGGGAGACTGGGTTTCCCTGGGTTGCCAACATTGGCTGCCAACATTGGCTGCTTTTGGCTGTTGAACAGCCTGGGAGGCAGCAGGTTTAACGCCCCTGCTGAGGGCCTTTGTGTCTTGCACCGTTTCGAAATTTGTCTTGTTCCATGTTATATCCGTTTGACAGGCTATGGATACTTGACTGTCTACTGACGCATATCTTTTGGTCGACAAGCTGCTGCCCTCTACCAATCTTTTGGCTTCGTGGACAGTTTTTTTTTCCGTTTTCAGTTGTATTGCCTGTTCCTTTTGCCATACGGGGCAATCTTTGGAGGATGATGGATGGTTACCTCCACAATTTATACAATTTTGTGGACCTTCACATCTCCCCTCATGTGCCTCCTTGGCACATATGGCACACATTTCAGTTTCCGTACATCTGTCCTTGATGTGGCCAAACTTTTGACATCGGAAGCAGCGCATTGGTGATGGCACATACAATGACACTTTCACTTTCAAGTAGCCAATTTTCAGGTCTTGGGGGGTATGCCAGGAGAACAACGTGTTTGTCGTGATTTTTTCAGAGCCGTTTCGGAACATGGCCCGGCGTACCTCTACAACGCCCTGGCTTTTCAGTTCCGTCCTGATCTCCTCTCGACATTCCTCTCAGCTCAGGGCACCTTATGACATTTGCTACTGTTCAATCTTTTGTGTGGTGTGACTTTTATTGTACGGTCAACTAGTACCGATGCTCTAAGCAGGCGATCTGACTACTTGCTGTCCTTGCATACTCCACAAGGTATTCTCCGTTTCGTAGCTTTTTAATTGTTTCGGGGTTTCCTATCAGGGCTTTAAATCCCTTCTGTATGGCAAAGGGACTCATTTCGAGATTGGTTTTTCCTCATCAATGCCGGTCACCACCTACCATGCTGCCCTAAAACCTGTTTCCTGTCTTCTTTCTTCCTCGGAATCCGAGTCACATTTGTTGTCTCTTTTTTGGCTTTTTTTTTGTTGGTTTTGGATTTAGACAAGAGCGTAGGCTCAGCGATGGCAGAAATGTCTCGGTCACCCCAGGAGAGCTGCCATGCTGGGGAAGGGACAATGGATGGCCAATCTCTTGGCGTCCGTCTGCCTGGAACCGTCCCGCATGAAACCAGACAGTGTACTCTAACGACTGATTTTTGTACAGCCACTCATCCCCTCGCCAAGTACCTCAAGCTGGAATTACGGGTTGCTTACGGCAACCACTCGTGAACATGACGATGGGCATGAAGAAAATGGAGATGAGGGTGGGACCACGCTTCGTCTCATCCCTCCTCCTTGACCTGTCCGACATGGGAAACCCTACCAGTGGCATTATTATATTATGCTGTTTAGAGTCCAGTCCACGTCAACAGCCTTGGTTATCGGGACTGTCATAGAAAAAACAAAGTTTTTAGCAAGTAGCCCCCGTCGGCATAGCTCAATGGATCACTGGGACCTCAAGCCCCCGACCACGGCAAGGTGGTGGTCCCGTCCGGGCGGTTCTGAATGCTCTAAGACGGAGGTGGAGCCCTAGATGGTGAATGGGATTAAGTATGTTTTTAAGTAGAAGGGTCTTGTAGAACTGTATCCAACGCAGCCATAGTCCAGTTTAGAATGGAGTAAGGTTCTGCAGTAGTGGAGCAGTGTTTTCTTAGCAGTTCAGTTCATACTGCTTGTAGCCCAGCCGACTACTAGAGCCATATCAGGGCTAACACCACGTCACAAAATTTGTCAGCATTCCGGTCCGTGTGAGCTACGAGTGGAAGAATGTTCAGATTCCTGCTATGACGTTTTGAAACAGACATGCTGAAGGAAATTCAACTTTTGATCAAAACCGACTCCCAGAAATCTGGCCTTTTTACTGCAGGAATGATGAACTCGCCCAGAGATATTTCAGTCAGTAAAACATTGTCGGAGGTTATGAAAGTGGATTTAAATCAAGAACTTTCAAAACGGTTCAAAATAATGACTTTAAACACTCAGTCCCTTGGTAACAAGACTCATGTTTGCGACCACATAATCCAGGGCAACTACGATTTGGGTTTTTCTGACTGAAACATGGTTTCGGCCACAGGGGAATGAAGCAGACATTGCGGCTGTGACACCACCCGGCTTCACTTTGATTTCTTTTCCACGGCAGGACAGAGCAGGAGGTGGCATTGCTGTGATATATAGAAACGGTCTTAAAAAACATTTCCTTTCCATCCAAAGACTCCTTTTACAGCTTTTGAGTGTGTGAGGTTCGCCTAGCTGAAGATGAATGATGATAAAACTGAGCTTATTGTTACTGGTACTAAGTCAAAGGTCAATCAGGTTACTCATGCCCCCATGTCTATCTCTGGTTGTGATGTATCTTTCTCACAAACTGTTAGAAACCTTGGCTTCTACCTGGATGAAACACTATGGAAGCCCATGTCAAACAGTTGTGCCGTACTCTGTACTATCAGCTACGCAGAATAGGTAAGATTCGCTCCTTCCTTTCCACTAATGCTACCAACAAGCTTGCTGTCTCTTTCATACTATCTAGACTGGACTATTGTAACTATTCGCAGGTCTCCATGACAAACTAAACTTAAGCGCATACAGAACCACGCGGCTCGCCTTGTTCTCCGCAAGCCCAGGCGTGAGAGTGCAAAATCTCTGCTCAGAACACTTCATTGGCTCCCGGTAAAGGCTAGGATTCGATATAAAGTTGCCCGTCTCTGCTTTCAGTGTATCACGAGAACATGCCATCCTGTCTTGCCAGCCTCCTGCAGGGTTACAAACCTTCTCGACCGCTCCGCTCTTCTGACACCTCACTGTTGACTGTTCCTCGCTTCTCTCTAGACACCTTTGGTAAAAAATCTGTCTTTGGCCCAAATGTATGGAACTCTCTACCACTGTCTCTCAGAAAAACTAAGTGTTTCTCAACCTTCAAACGGCACCTGAAAACCCACCTCTTTCAAACTAACCTGAAGAGCCTTAGTTTGCAAGTCTGTCATCAGACTAATCTCTCCGTGTATAACAGTATTTTGTATAAGGGCCTATAGAGCAAGGTATGTGTGTATCACTATGTGTACAGCTGAGGAGGGGATAGGGGAGAAATTGACTGGGAAAGAGACTGAAATACTTTAAGAAACTTTTTTAAATCTTTGTAAATTGTGATGTATGATATGCGAATAGTTTATAACTTGAGATAATTTTGATTGTCAAGGTGTTAATGCTGTAATACTGAAGTAATTATATAATGTTTTAGGTGAGAAAATTAAGCCGTTTACCTCTCTCACTGTTGGACGTTATCTATGCAAAACTGGAGCCGTCCTTGTATGCATGCGACATGCCTCCTGCTGCATACAGTGCAAGATCAGCCACATCAAGCCAGAACCATGCTGTACTGAGAGTTCACAATATTGTCGATTTTAATTCTGAATACATCTGGAGAGAGAAT
Source organism: Monoplex corrugatus (assembly GCA_030674185.1). Classification (NCBI taxonomy): domain Eukaryota; kingdom Metazoa; phylum Mollusca; class Gastropoda; order Littorinimorpha; family Ranellidae; genus Monoplex; species Monoplex corrugatus. The sequence continues at coordinate 121,306,212 of CM060306.1, read as the reverse complement.
ACTCCCCTGTACGAAACCCAACTCCACCTCGTGAGTGGCAGAAACAGTAATATTGATAATGGACTTGAAATTGTCGCTCTTCCAAAAAAGTTTAAGGGCGGTAACCTCAAAAACAGTTCGTGGAAGTCTGAAAATATTCCTATTTCCAAAGGCATTGGGGACTTTGGTAAATGGACCAGCAAGTTAGAAAGTAACACATGACAAAACAAAACAAGGCAGAAACAGACAGAAAAGAGGACATTTCTAGCGCAAAATTTTCAGAAAGTGACGATATTTTACCGAAAGAAAAAAAGCAACAGACTTGCATTGATATTAACGTAAATACTATCACCTGAAACATGTACGTCTGCACGAACACACACACACACACGAACACACACACACACACACACGAACACACACACACACACGACACACACACACACACACACACACACACACACACACACACACACACACACACACACACACACACACACACACACACACACGCACGCACGCACACGCGCACGCGCACACACGCACACGCACACGCACACGCAGTTTGTTTCAATTTCTCAAGACGTCTCCGCGCTCGTAATTCCATATGGACTGTCAGATGTGATGAAGACGATCCAGAATGACCACGGCAGAAGCCTTAAGCCTGCACGTAAACCCATGAGCTGGCCAGGTTCTGAGCTCCTACCTAGATGGTTCCACAACCCTGGGGTCGCAGAGGAGTGAGGTGGCAGAGACCTGAACTATTCCCATGGCCAGCACCACAAAAAGCGGCGCCCATCGCTTCTCCCTCGCTTAAAATTCATATTCATATTCACTTTTTTAAACCAAGATTTCAGAAAGGCAAGAAAGCTTATTGGACTTCATCGGGTGGGGCCTGGGAAATCAACCTATTTCTCCAAACCAGCCAGGCAATGCCCTGCTCTTCGCGATTTTCAACTGCCGTGGGATCTTTAGCGTACGCTGCCAGAAGGCACACGAGTCCGTCTCATTGTTCTCTTCCGAAGGACTAGATTTCAGTTCGATTTTCCGGTCAAACTGAGGAGAAAAGTCAACGCCTCTACAGGGAGCGAACCCTGTGATTTTTCCATGATTCATATTGGAATAAAATATTCTTGACTTGACTAAAACCTCGAGTTTAGTTATTGGCAGACGAACGTCTGAACCATTGTGCCACTCTTCTCTGGCGAAAAAAGCCATATTATGGCCAAATGGGGACACGGAGAACCACGCTGGATTGTACAAGACAAACCTGACGTTACCTACGTCAACAACTGCCATTGGACAATTGAAAACGTCAATAACTGGTCAAAGGACAAGTTTCAGAAGCTGTTCAGTTCAGTTCATATTGCTTATAGCCCAGCCGACTACTAAAGCCATATCAGGAGCTGTTAGTTGGTCTGAAGATAGAAAATGGTGCTGGGTCGTGACAGATTAAAGACCTGTCCAAGGCAAAAAGGGGAAGCTTCGGTAAATAACAGGAAAGGAAAACTCTTTGTCTATGAATGGGTTTTGTTCGGACGATGGGACGGCAAACTGGCTGATGGTCTGAAAAACAACAAAGGCACTTACGAAATATCAAACCTTAGTCAGGAATCTGAAACCCATGAAATTGATGTGGACATAAAGGCAGACAAGCACACTGATGAGGCCAGAGCAGTAAAGGACATGCCATCTGACAATGCCAAAGTCATTCGTCTGCAGTTGGAAAAACAGCTTGCTCACCTGAAAAATGAGCACAGTCAAGGTGTCATCTTGCCTTCCAAAAATGCTGATTGCAATCCAAAAATCAAAATATCACGGAGAACATAGTCAAGCGAGAGATGAACAAAGTGGTGGAGAGTGCACCATTATCATCAGTGAGTACAAACATTGGTGTTGGAATCCTACCTCCCCAATTACCATGAAAGAGGACATTTCTAGCACAGGATTTTCATAAAGGATACTATTTTACTGAAAGAAAAAAAAATTATTACTTGTATTTGATATTAACATCAGTACTATCACCTGAAACATGTACATCACGTACTACAACGCACAAGCTATCTACACACACACACACACACACACACACACACACACACACACACACACACACACACACACACACACACACACACACACACACACACAGTTTCAGTTAGTTTCAATTTCAATTTCTCAAGACGCCTCTGCGCTCGGAATGAATTCCATATGCACTAATGTCACAGGTGCCATAAGATGAAGATACAATACAATACTTTATTTTGTATAGCGCAAAATCTTGATAAAATCAAATCTAAGCGCTAAAACGCACGCACGCACGCACACGCACCACCACACACACACACACACACACACACACACACACACACACACACACACACCCCGCGCGCGCGCGCGCGCTTGAGGAATCTGAAACCCATACAATTGATGTGGACATAAAGGCAGACATGGACACTGATGAGGCCAGAGCAATAAAGGACTTCATGCTATCTGACGGTGCCAAAGTCATTCGTCAGCTGTTGGTAAAAAAGTTTGCTCACCTGAAAAATGAGTAGTCAAGGTGTCATCTTGCCTTCCAAAAATGCCGATTGCCCTCAAAAAATCAAAAAATAACACGGAGAACATAGTCAAGCGAGAGATGAACAGGTGGTGAAGAGTGCACCATCATCTCAGTGAGTACAAATAATATTGGTGTTCGAATCCCTACCTCCGCAGTCAATATGAAAGAGGACATTTCTAGCACAGAATTGAAAAGAAACCAGTGTTGTTATTTACTTATTTATTCATTGATTTGTATTTATTCACTGGACCATTTAGAAGTGTCAACGAGGGGTTGAAAAGGCCCAATGTGGAAATCGAATCAGCTAATACATGAGCTCTGTGAACTTTGGACAAGAAAAAGCCCAAATACTTTCCATTCCACGATCCTGTCGTGCTGGACGTCTCCACCGTCTCTGGCACAACCTGCCTCCAGCTGAACCAGTCTCCCCTCCACTGCCCCAGCCCTCGACCTTGCTGCTGCTGACTTCGCTTTCTCATCTGTCATCTTCACCTTCACCTTCTGCCCTGGTGCCGCCGCCTACACCTGTCCTGATGGTGCCGCCTTCACCTTCTGTCCCGCTGGTCCCGCCTTCATCTTCTGTCCCGCTGGTCCCGCCTTCATCTTCTGTCCCGCTGGTGCCAAGATCTGTCTCGTCGATGCCGCCTTCATCTTCTGTCCCGCTGGTTCTGCCTTCATCTTCTGTCTCGTCGGTACCGCCTTCATCTCCACCTCTGCCACCGCCATGTGACTGATAAATTGAAATTATGTCTGTTTAATGCTCAGTCAGTTTGCAAAGATGGCAAAGCCGATGTCATTGCTGACTTCATCACAGACGAGCATATTAACATTGTATTTATCACTGAAACTTGGCTTAACCCCCTTGGTCACAAACCCATACATGCGAGTCTCACTCCAAGTGGATATAGGCTTGCTTCTTTCCATCGCCCATCCCGAGGTGGTGGTATCGCCATCCTCTACAATGACTCTCCATTCCCGCCTATCTTTCTCGCAGTCTCTGCCTTTCTCCTATCCTTTTGAGCACGTTGAAGTATCCTTCCAATCCACCCCTCACCCCATCACCTTCTCCTGTGTCTATCGACCTCCACCTAGCTCTGCCAACAAGCTCACCACACCCACGTTTCTGACTTTGACCAACTACTCGACCACTACTGCCTCTTACCTGGAAATATTCTAGGTGACATCAATGTCCACTATGACAACACTCACCGTTATGACACAAGACATATCAACTCGCTGTCCAATCACAATATGACATTTCTGAACCAACCCATCAAAAAGGTCACACTCTTGACTGATCATTTCTCGTGATCACAATTCAGCTACTGACTGCTTAGTTCTTTCTACCCGTCTAACTTCAGCCCTTCCATCTGACCACTCTGCAATTGTCTGTTCTCTTGACATTTCTCCTCCTTCCCGTACCACGCGCACAGTGACTCGACGCAATCTCAAATCTATCGACCTCTCCACTTTTTCATCCGATGCTTCCCGTCTCCTTTCCGAAAAGTCACATAACCTTGCCGATGAATTCTATACTACTCTCCACCATCTTCTGGACACTCATGCTCCAGCCACAACCCGTCTTTTACCTGACCGCCCCCCTACCCCCTGGCTCACTCATGAGATTGGCTGTGCAAAACGTGCCCGCCGCAGAGCAGAGCGCCGCTGGCGCAAATCCAAACACTGTTCATAGGCAACTTTTCCAAGCCTCAAGAACAAAATGATCCACCCTCATCGCATCTGCAAAAACAAGCTTTTTCCAAACCAAAATCCTGAATGCGTCTTCTTCAAAAGAACTCTTTACAACCATGAATCATCTCCTTGGCACACGAAAAGATTTACCTCTCCCAACAAAACACAATGAACTCCCATGTGTATTCTCCAAGTATTTCACCACCAAAATACAAACTCTTCGTGACAAGCTTGATAGGACACCCTGTCAACCATGCCCACCTGACCCTTCCTTCTCTGGCACACCTTTTACTACTTTTACCCCAGTCTCACAAGAAAAAACACAATCAGATCCATGTCGTTCAAAACCTGCGAACTGGATCCTCTTCCAGGTTCTCATTACTCCAACTGTCTCCCTACTCTCCTCCCATTCATCACTGACATCATCAACACTTCTCTTCAAACTGGAACTGTCCCGGTTCTTTCAAGTCTGCTATCATTCACCTTCTCCAAGAAATACAATTTAGACCCAAATGAACTGAAAAACTACCGGCCTATCTCTAATCTCTTTCTTGTCAGAACTCCTTGAAAAAGTTGTCCTCAACCAGCTGAACTCTCACCTGTCTGCCAACAATCTCCTCAATCCTTTCCAGTCAGCCTACCGCCAGTGCCATAGCACTGAAACTGCCCTACTACACATTCTCAACAATCTCCTTGCAACTGATACTGGCAAAGTCTCTCCTCACACTCCTCGATCTGTCTGCAGTCTTTGATACCATTCATCATGGTATCCTTTCTAGACTCCATCATACTTTTGGCATCTGACACTGCTCTCTCCTGGTTCACTTCATATCTATCAAACAGAAAAAACTGTTCTCATCAATGGCACTTACTCTCAACCTGCATACCTGACCTGTGGTGTTCCACAAGGTTCTGTCCTTGGCCCTGTTCTTTTCACTCTTTACACCTCCCCACTGTCCACTATCATCAACTCCCACTCTATAAAACACCACTTCTATGCTGATGACACCCAACTTCAAGACTGACTCACCTGACAATGTACAGCGGCCCTTGACCACTGAGTGCTACTCGGACATTAAGAACTGGATGACATACAATAAACTCCAGCTTAATGACAAGACAGAAGCTATCCTCATTGGCACCCGTCAGAAACTCATTATGTAACACATCAGTCCCAATTTCTGACTCAGCTAAAAACCTTGTTGTCTGCCTTGACTCTACTCTCTCCATGAACAACTTTGTTTCTCAAACTGCCAGATCTTGCTACTATCACCTCCATCGTATAAGCCTGATGCACACACAGGGGCATAAGCACGCTCTAAACTGTCAGCAAGCAACACACACACACACACACACACACACACACACACACACACACACACACACACACACACACACACACACAACACACACACACACACACACACACTCATATCAATTTTTAATCAAGACTTCAGAAAGGCAAGTAGACTAATTGGTCTTCAAGGAGTGGGGCTTGGGAAATCAACCTCTTCAATCATTTATACCAAGGCAGCCGGACATTGCCATGCTCTTCACGATTTTCAACTGTCGCAGGATCTTTAGCGTGCGCAGCCAGATGGCACACGAATCCGACTCGTTTTTCCCACAGTTCGATTTTCCGGTCAAACAGAACTGAGTCTTCTACGGGGAGCGAACCCTAAAACCTCGAGTTTAGTTATTGGCAGACGAACGTCTTTAACCATTGTGCCACTCTTCTCTGGCGAAAAAAGCCATGTTATGGCCAAATGGGGACAAGGAGAACCACGCTGGACTGTACAAGACAAAACCTGACGTTACCTACGTCAACAACTGCCATTGGACAACTGAAAACGTCAATAACTGGTCAAAGGACAAGTTTGAGGAGCTGTTCAGTTCAGTCAGTTCATATTGCTTATAGCCCAGCCGACTACTAAAGACATATCAGGAGCTGTTAGTTGGTCTGAAGATAGAAAATGGTGCTGGGTCGTGACAGATTAAAGACCTGTCCAAGGCAAAAAGGGGAAGCTTCGGTAAATAACAGGAAAGGAAAACTCGTCTGTCTATGAATGGGTTTTGTTCGGACGATGGGACGGCAAACTGGCTGATGGTCTGAAAAACAACAAAGGCACTTACGAAATATCAAACCTCAGTCAGGAATTTGAAACCCATGAAACTGATGTGGATGTTAAGGCAGACAAGAACACTGATGAGGCCATAGCACTACAGGATTTCATGCCATCTGACGGTGCCAAAGTCAATCGTCAGCAGTTGGAATTAAATCTTGCTCTCCTAAAAAAATGAGTACACTCAAGATGTCATCTTGCCTTACAAAAATCACAAAGCAACAACAAGGAGAACATAGTCAAGCACAGTTCAGTTCAGTTCATATTGCTTATAGCCCAGCCGACTACTAGAGCCATATCAGGGCAAACACCACGTCAAAAACAGCCCGTTAAAAAAAAAAGTTAAAACACCATGCTCACCGTTAACCTTGCAAATCAAAAATGCAATTCACGAAAAACAGACGTAAAATCATATCAAGTGAAATCTACTGTTTTCTTGTTAAAACTGGAAAAGTTACATCAGGAGGGACGTCTCCAAAGAGGTTTCTTTAAGGGGTCCACCGTGTGGTGCTTATGTCTCACATCGTACAAGTCCCAGCAATCGAGGAGGGGGTGTCTGACGCCCAACGGCACACACGGAATACACCATGGTGCTTCATTATTCAAAAGGTACGAATGAGTGCAGGATGTGTGACCCGTGTGTAACCTACATAAGTCTTTCTTATGGTTTCCTGCAGCAGATGCATAGTCAAGCGAGAGATGAACAAAGTGGTGTAGATGCACATTCATCATCGGTGATGACAAATATTGGTGTTCGAATCCCTGCCTCCACCGTCACCATTAAAGAAGTGCTCTCACCAAAGAAGTGGCCAGGGCCAACACAGGGAGTGAAAGTGTACTAGAAGCTGAATCTGGAGGACGTTTAGCACGTATGGGAGGAAACGTGGTGCCACATTTGACAGAGCTGGTTCCTGAAATGAAGGCATGCATGCCATGGCGGATAAAATCATGGCCAGATGAACAGTACTCCAGTGTAACCATACACACTGAGGGAAAAGACACCATTCAACACACACACACACCTACACACACTACACTTACACACACACACACTTACACACACACACACACTTACACACACACACACTTACACACACACACACTTACACACACACACACACACACACACACACACACACACACACACACACAGGCATAAGCACCTACGTACTTATGTCAACACACACACACACTACTACTACTACTGCATACACACACACACAATACACGTAGACACACACACGCTACACAAACACGCACGCGCACGCACACGCACATAAACACGCAGTCACACGTACAACACACTACACACAAACACTACACACACATTGCAAAAATGCACACAGGGGCATAAGCACGCTCTAAACTGTGTCAACACACACACACACACACACACACACACACACACACACACACACACACACACACACACACACACACACACACACACACACACACACACACACACACACACACACACACACACTTTATTCCCATGTCGGGTTCGAAGGGGTTGAAAAGAAAATCACAACAACAATGGTTACTTCGTGGCAATTTTGTACAAAGCCATCGACATGAAATCTATGTACTATGCCGATGACACACGGTATCACTCGGCAATGATACAAACAAATGATATAAGACATGAAATCCGTATCACTGAAGGTGGTTATCCGATGACCATATGAAAGCATGAATATTTAACTGTTAATGACAGGTTTTCTCAAAGCAACTTCATGATTCATCGTTGTCCTCTGTCATCCATGTGGTGGTCAGCGATGCTCTATTGTACTGTCGTTTGGTTTTGTTTTATACTATTGTTATTGTTATTATTATTGTTATTGTTTAAATCCCAGCCGACTGCGTAGAGCCATATCAGGGCTTTAATCACCTCAAAACATACAAAACTTCAACAGGAAAAAGAAGAAAAAATTAAGTACACATATCAATGCATTCGCGCACATAATCTAAGGACGTGCCCCTGGCGTTGACCACTCCAATTTATCGCACAGGGATTTAAAAAAACACCCGAATACAAATTTAGGCATACCTAAGGACACTAAAACAAAAACGGGCATAAATTACCTAAAATTGCTTCTGCATATCTCACCTCCCTAGAGCCAAAAAAAAAATCACCTAATACATGTACCCAATTACAAGTCCGAAGAAAAAGTACGCAAGACTTTATTGAACACATACAGGTGAATGGACCATCAAGGCAGATAATGATAGGTAGAAACGACAGAAAGCAAAAGAGTAAGAAAAAGAGTGACAGAAAACAGGAAATTTCTAGCACAATTTCCAGAAGGTGGGGATACTATTTATACTGAAAGAGTGCCCGGCATCCCCACGGGAGGTTGTTTTATACTAGTTTTCACTATCGAACAGACACTGGATCTGAACTCCGTGTCTATTCGACGGTTCTATGTAATTCATTATCATTACTGTTGCTTAAAGCCCAGCCGACTGCGCAGTCATATCAGGGCTATAACTACTCAAACACACGCCATACCTGAATAAAAAAAGTTGGAAAAAAGAAAAATACATGCATCAACGCATTTGCGCACACAATCTAAGGATATGCCTCTGGCGTTGACCATTCGATCCAACTTATCAGAAGGGATTACAAAAAATAAACTTGAATATAAATATATAAACATGACCAGGTACATTAAAACGTACAAAAACTGGTCTAAATTTCCTAAAATTGCTTCTGCACACCACATTTCCTTACAACCAAAACATTCAACATGTGTATTCAATTATCAATCATAGACAGTATTAAGGCTTTATATAACAGGTGAATGGACCAGGATGGCAAAAAATAAGATGACAGACAAATGCTCTACGCTCCCGGTCACAAGAAATGAAAACCCCATTCAAAGCGAATACAAGCTCCATGGCCATACCCTAGCGACCGTGCAAACGGCAAAATACCTAGGCGTCACCCTCCAGGCAAACATGGAATGGGACAAACACGTGAAGAGCATAGTGGCAAAAGTAGGACGCACCCTTGGATTTCTCCGCCGAAACCTCAAGATAGCCTCCATTAGGCTCAGAGAGAAAGCCTACCTGGTATTTGTGCGGCCACTCCTTGAGTATGCCAGCTCAGTTTGGGACCCCTACCTTGAGAGCGACATAAACCAGATAGAAGCCATCCAAAGGAGAGCAGCAAGGTTCGTCACCAACCGATATCACAGGACAACCAGTGTGACACAGATGTTGGAAAGGCTGGATGGCCGACCCTGCAGCAACGGAGACAGGCAGCATGACTCGCCATGCTGTATAAAATACACCACGACCTGGCTCGAGTCGACAAAACCAAGATGAAACCTGTCCCTGAGCGCAGTCGCAGAGGCCACAACTGGCAGTTCCAGCGCATCACCTTCCAGGGCGCCAACAGATAAAGACACTTCTCGTTCCTGCCACGTTCCATCAGGGAATGAGACCAGCTCCCACAGTCCATCGTGGATGCAGAGACTGTAGCCACATTCAGGATCAGAGTAAACCACCACCTGAAGGACACTGCGCTGGACGCGCTCGCAAGGGGCCTCCAGCAGACACAATGATCTATAGGCAGATGGAGGGAGGGGAGGGAAGGGAAGGGCGGGGATGGTACACTGAAATCAATAAGCTCGGCCTGGCTCAACTGGGTTACTCTGGGGATTGGCTCTGGGGGGCCCAGGGGAGATGAAATGGCGGAGTAAAAATGTAGACATCAACCAAAACTAAGTTAAGAAGAGAGATGAAAAATAGTGGATCATGTGTGTGAGGGGACTGCTTTTGGACCAAATGGTGTGTCTTGGTGGCAGCAAGACTATGTGTGTGGATGGGTCTTGTGAGAGGAGACTCGGAGACTGGAGTGCCCTGGTAGCAGCAGGGCTGGCAATGTTTTTTTTGTTTGTTTTTTTTTTGTTTTTTTAAGCGCTGATCGGTAGACCCCCCTTTCAAAAGCGGCAGGAGAATCAGTGTGTTGATTGTGGTCGCTCTACGGAAGAAGGAGCAAGGCAGGGACAAAAAGTGACAAAAAATTTCTAGCACAAAATTTCCAGAAAGTGGAGATATTGAAACGTTCCCCTAGAATCCCTTCAGTTGGGAGGGGGAGAGCAGTTTTAAAAAAAGGTTTGAAGCCCAGCCAACTGCTAAGAGCCATATTAGGGCTACAACCATCTCAACACACAAAAACATCGAGAAAAAAACAAAGAAAACCAAGTACTCACGCAAACCACATGCACTTTAATTCTCGCGTCACATTCGTTTTTTTCTTTCAGTTCCATACAATAATAGCAATAAGTGAATCCACGTCAACAACAATGGTTATTTCACGGCGGTTTTATGCACAAAACACCGATACAAATACTACGATGACCGTAGAAACACCAAATCCACGTCATTAAAAGTTACCCGATGGCAACTATGATAACGTGAATACTTAAAACCCCAAGTTACTAACAATGGTTTCTTGGCAAGCCGAGAGTTTCAGATCAGTCCTCTTCCCTCCATAGAGAGACCAATAAGATAAACACCAATAAGTGAATCCCGCTGCGACGATAGCCTGAAAAGGCTCCTGCAGCGTAATTATCCAGATCCACCACCAGAATGCGGATGGGACCCAGAACAAAAATGCCTCGTCACTCTCCGGACGATCACTTCCCAAGCTCCCGACGCCACGCAATTATTTGATCATATAGCCCCGCCGACTACTTGAGCCATATCAGGACTAACACCACGTCAAAAAGAAAAGAACCCGTCCAGGAGGTGACCCGAAAACCGGAGGTGGAGAATGCTCTTATCGGTTATGTACAGTTGTATCTTTACAAAAGAGAAATAGCAGAAGAACAGTGTGGATTTTTTCGAAGGGAAAGGAACCATTAATGCCATATACATCCTAAGAACTATCATAGAGAGGTCAATCGAGATGAATAAGGATTTATATATCACCTTCTCAGAGCCAAAAATGCACTTAATACATGCACCCGCTGCGATGATAGCTCCCGCTGCGACGATAGCCTGAAAAGGCTCCTGCAGCGTAATTATCCAGATCCAGATCAATCCCAAGAAAACATGCGTAAGACTTAAACACATACATATGAAAGGACCAACAAGGCAGAAAATGACGGGAAGAAATGACAAAACACAGGAACAAGGCAGAAACAAAGGGCGACAGAAAAGAGGAAATTTCTGGCACAGAATTTCCAGAAGGCGGGGATACCGTTTATACTGAAAGAGCCCCCGGTATCCCCACGGAGGTACAGAAGTGGGGAGTTGTCAACTAACGCGCGTAGTACAATTAGCGCGCATGTTTCCTGTATACAAATAGCGCGCATGTCTCGCATACAAATAGCGCGCATGTCTCGTATACAAATAGCGCGCGCAGAGAGAGAGAGTTTTCGACAAGCTTTCCGAAGAAAAAAAAAATCTGACCTCGATTCAATTTCCAGTCTCGTATACAAATAGCACGCATGCCACGTATACAATTACTTCGCGCAGAGAGAGAGAGAGAGAGAGAGAGTTTCCTTCCGTGAACACATCAGATTCTTGACTGACAACCAGCTTTCCGAAGAAAAAAAAAATCTGTGAGCTCGATTCAATTTCCAGTCTCTGGATTCAGCTGCTGTTTCAACCTCGAACAGAACACAATGGACGCTTCGCTTACAAACCAGGGACGGCCTTGCCTTCTGTACGAAGGTTTTCGTTTCAGACTGGACCGTGTGACGAAGTCAACAAAGCTGTGGAGATGTACGAAGCGAGCATGCCAAGCGCGGTGCAAGACACAACTTGATGGCAGTTTCATTTCCTTCACAAACCAGCACAATCATGAAGAAAACTCTTTTAAGATCGATAGAGGCGCACAAGCTCAGACAAGGATGCAAAAGGAGAGCCGCTGACGATTTACTTGAGAGACCTTCAAAAATCATCGGGCTAGAGTTGCAGAACGGAACGGCGGAGGAAGGGACATGCTTCCCAATGACATGATTGGCATCCGTCGGGCTGTCTACCGGGAGCGGAGAAAGATGACGCCAAAGCTACCCAAGAACAGGGAAGAGACACACAAATGTTTGCGTGACTATGTTCTAGAATCTTCGAGGGGCGAAGCCATGATCCAATGAATGACGAAGACTCTGGCATCATCGTCTTCACCACACGAACAAACCTAGAATTCTTGTGTAATGAAGACGTGCCTCTTTTTGGCGATGGCACTTTCAATTACTGTCCAAACTTCTTTCTGCAGCTCTACACCCTCCATGGTTTTAAGAACGGTCAGCACATCCCCTGTGTTTTCAGTTTGCTGCCAAATAAGTCAGACACGTACCTCACCATGTTCAGGCATCTGAAACGAGTCTGTACAACGTATGGTCTGGATCTGAACGTCGCCAGCATTCATCTGGATTTTGAAGATGCGATGCATCAGGCTGTGAAAGAATCATGGCCAAACGCGATCGTCAAATGCTGCAAGTTTCATCTTGGGCAGGCGTGGCTGCGTAAGATCCAAGCACTAGGACTCTCTGAGTACAAGACGCACGAAACGGAGACAAGCGCTTGGCTCAAGTCATTTTTCGGACTCGGCTTCTTTCCCCCTGCAGATGTCTCAGACGCCTTCGCATTCCACATACTAGCAGATGCACCAGAAGGAAGGAAAGTGGAACAGTTCGCCGATTACGTGCTGCAGACCTTCCATAGGCATCTGGGGGACACTTTCTATCACCCACATCCACCCATCTATCATTTCATGGAACATTTGAAGCGCTTTCAAGTGCAAATCTACATTAAACTGAATGCGGCCATAACGGGCGTGACTGTGCCAGTGCCAAGGCAACGACGCCTCAGACTGCAAGAGATGCATGAAACTCGAGAACGCTTCCAGCGACAGGAGCTCACCACAGAGGAGTACATCAAGCGAATGGCCTACAAGGTGCTTCCAAGACTACTCTAAAGAACTTGTACAGAAAGTCTTACTTCCCTGTGCACCTGTGATTATGACGTCTTCTCTATTTTATATATTTTTAAGCCTGTTTTATTTCGTTTTATAAAGATGAGGAGACTTTTACAATTAAAAAAAAAAAAATCCTGCTAGAAATCCTACTTCCACCTCCCCGTGGTGAGCAGGGGGCATTGGCAGACGGAAGGGGTGCGCTCTCTCTCTCTCTCTGTACGCGCTATTTGTATACGCGACATGCGCGTTATTTGTATACAGGACGTGCGCGCTATTTGTATAAGAAAAACGTACGCGCTATTTGTATTTGCGCGCTAATTGATGCCTCTCCAGAAGTGGACTTACCTGTATATTGTTAAGACGCTACAAACAAAGGCCATTTGTCAGCAGCATCTTGAGTATTGGTCGTTTCTACATCGGTACATTACCCCGTGAAATTTTCCGTGACGGTAAAGAATGATGACATTGATAACATGGCGACACTTCCTCCCCTACAACCCGCAGAGCTGGATGTTTCCTTCAGAATTCTTCTCTCTTAAAATATATACAGCAATATCTATACACAGCAATTTCGGTGTTGTATGGATCTCAACTGCACCAGGCTCCAAACTGAAAGTCCTCGTAGGCAAAGTTAGAGAAAGTTGTGTCACGTGACACCAAGCTCACGTTGTTCAAACAGGCGAAAAACACGTGAACGCTGTGCAGAACATCCGACATGTGACGGTTCTTTGAAAAAAATACAACCCAACCCATGGTGTGAACAGATGCTCAAGCGCGTGCATGTACGTGTGTGTGTGTGTGTGTGTGTGTGTGTGTACGTGCATGTGAAGGTACGTGTGTATGTGTGTGTGTGTGTGTGTGTGTGTACGCGGTGTGTGCGTGCGTGCATGTGTGTGCGTGTGTGTGTGCGTGCGTCTGTGTGTGTGCGTGTGTGTGTATGTGTGTGTGTGTGTGCGTGAGTGTGTGCGTGTGTGTGTGTGTGTGTACGCGGGCGTCTCGAGAATTTGGGTGCAACAGAGATGCATGTGTGTATTTCTGTGTATGTCTGTGTGCAAATGTGTCTGTCATAAACGCATGTTGGTAGCAAGGTGGGGATGTGCTGATTGCATGGGCTTTTGTGTTTGCACGTGTATGTTCCGTGTTAATTGCAGAAAATGAAAGGGACTTACAAATCCTTGTTAATATGATAGAAATAGAAAGCAAAAAGAAAGGATTGAAGTTAAATAGTAAGAAGACTGAAGTCATGGTAATCAGTAGAAAACATGAAACCCCCTCATGCAAAATAACAGCAAACGGCACAACCTTGAGACAGGTTGATAAGTTTAAATACCGGTATCTGGGAACGGTCATTTCACCAGACGGCAGATGCACATCAGAAATATGCCAGCAGAATCGGCCAAGCCAAAACAGCATTCAAAAAGATTGAAAGCATTCTTACCAACAAATGCCTATCAATTAACGTCATGAAGAGAGTTCTTGAACGTTACATAGAACCGATAATGTTATACGGTTGTGAGGCGTGGACAGTCAACACGCAAAGCCAGAACAGGATTGAGGCAGCCAAAATGTGGTTTCTAAGAAGAATGTTGAGAGTTCCATGGACAGCGAAGGAAACAAACGAGACAGTCTTGATGAAGGCAGACACAAGAAGATCACTCATAAGGAAGATTAGGAAAAGACAAGCAACATTTGTAGGCCATTTTATGAGGAAAGGGGAATTAGAGAACCTGGTCACAACAGGAAAGCTGGAGAGAAAGAGAACACCAGGTAGACCCAGGGAGAAAATATTGGACGGACTTGCAGGGTGGCTAAGGACAGAGAGGGTGGAAGATGTGCTTGCGGCAACAAGGGATATGGAGGGACATGATTGCCAACGCCATGCGGCAGGGCACATGATGATGATAATGATGATGATGATGATGATGATGATGATGATGATGATGATGATGATGAAGATGATGATGTGTATGTTCCATTTTCATCAGAAGAAAAAAACGTTAGCACAGTCTGACCATATTTTGGATCTACTCTAACTTTATCTTTGTAAAATGTCAAACCTACAACAACAACAAAAACCTCTCACATCACACGTAAAAACAAGGTGCTCTGCGGACTGCTTGCTCAAGTGAGATCCTCTTCCCCGACCTCTCTGTCCTCCGCTCCTCCACCGCGCTAAAAAGAAAACGGTTTTAAGCGACGATGTGTGCGCTACACACATACTCAAACTGATACTGAATCCCTGGACAAGTAGGATCATCCGAAAAAACAAATATTCGATGACTTTAAGAGTGGACTTGTGTATTTCCTCTGTCATCATCAAGTGCCCTGCCGCATGGCGTTGGCAATCATGGCCCTCCACACGAATCTGTCCCCTGTCGCTGCAAGTACATCTCACACGCTCTCTGTCCGAAGCCACCGTGCAAGTCCGTCCAGTATTTTCTCCCTGGGTCTACCTGGTGTTCTCTTTCCCTCCAGCTTTCCTGGTGTGACCTGTGCTCTAATTCCCCTGTCCTCATAAAATGTCCTGTAAGTGTTGTTTGTCTTTTCCTAATCTTTATTAATGATCTTCTTGCGGTCTGTCTCCTTCAAGACTGTCTCTATCTATCTATCTATCTACCTCCCCCTGTCTCTCTCTCTCTCTCCTCTCTCTCCCTCTCTCTTTTTGTGTCCCATTCTTTTTCTCTCTTCTCTTGTCTCTCTTTCCCTCCATCCCTCTTCTTCTCCCTCTCTCTCTCTCTCTCTCTCTCTCTCTCACCCTCACTTTCTCCCTCTCTCTCTCTCTCTCTCACCCTCACTTTCTCCCTCTCTCTCTCTCTCTCACTCTCACTTTCTCCCTCTCCCTCTCTCTCTCTCTCTCACCCTCACTTTCTCCCTCTCTCTCTCTCTCTCTCTCTCACCCTCACTTTCTCCCTCTCTCTCTCTCTCTCACCCTCACTTTCTCCCTCTCCCTCTCTCTCTCTCTCACCCTCATTTTCTCCCTCTCTCTCTCTCTCTCACCCTCACTTTCTCCCTCTCCCTCTCTCTCTCTCTCACTCTCACTTTCTCCCTCTCTCTCTCTCTCTCTCTCTCTCTCTCTCTCTCCCTCCCTCCTCTTCCCTCCCCCCTCTCTCTCCCTCACTCGCTCCCTCTGTGTGTGTCTCTCTCTCTGTTTCTCTCTCTCTCTCTCTCTCTCTCTCTCTTACCCCTCTCTCTCTTGTTCTCTCTCTCTTTCTCTCTCAGCGAGGTGGTCAGTTGGGTAAATGTCAGAATTGCGGTACCAAAACTACGCGACAAAGAGCCAGAGATGGCTACTGCTAGGCTAGGTAAAAGCGACTGAAAAGTCCACGATCATTATGGGGACAAAGGAATCAGGGTTTTTCCCGGCTGGTGAATGTAGGCTGAAAACACGTAGGTGTGGCTTTATCTGTGATTCTATTGTACTTAACATGGCGGCTGTCAGGACAAAAGAACTGAGTACAGTAGTACTGTAGTCTGCCAGAGAACGCCTCAACATAACGATAAATCATTTTGTGTGTAGCGCTGTACTCCATACTCATTTAGAATTAAGTAGTTCTGAGACCCAAAGTGCATCATCATCATCATCATCATGTGCCCTGCCGCATGGCGTTGGCGATCATGGCCCTCCATACGAATCTATCCCTTGTCGCTGCAAGTACATCTTCCACCCTCTCTGTCTTCAGCCACCCTGTAAGTCCTGTCCTATGTACAACTTATGAGATATAATAAAACTCTGGCAAAAGAACTGGAACAACCAAACAAACAACCGACTTTTACAAGTCCGCCCCGACCTTAAACACTTCCTCCCATCTATTCCAGGGAACTGCATGAAGGAGATACAGTTATGTAGGTTGCACACGGGTTACACATTTATATCTTTTAATTAAACAAATGAAGAAGCAGGATGGTGCATACCGTGTGATGAATCGCCAAGCATCAAACACCTTATTGAATGCTTGGACTCGCA
>CM060306.1:121276457-121281457 GCA_030674185.1 Monoplex corrugatus | reverse complement strand
CTCTCTCATAACTAAACAAATATACACACACGCACATACAGAAATCTATGTGAACACACACACACACATGCACACACACACACACACACACACACATACACACACACACACATACACACACACACACACACACACACACACACACACACACACACACACACACACACACCACACAACACACAACACACATTACACACAGCAAACAAACAGAGACAAACACAGACAAAAAATATCATCATCATCATCATCATCATCAGGTGCCCTGCCGCATGGCGTTGGCGACCATGGACTTCCAACCATCTCTATCTCTCGTTGCCCCCAGCATCTCCCCCACACTCTTCATCCCCAGCCACTCTGCAAGTCCGTCCAGCATTCTCTCCCTGGGTCTACCTGGTGCCCTCTTTCCCTCCAGCTTTCCCGTTGTGACCAGGTGCTCCGAATCCCTCTTCCTCATAAAATGGCCTATAAATGTTGCTTGTCTTTTCCTAATCTTCCTTATGAGTGATCTACTTGTGTCTGCCTCCATCAAGACTGTCTCGTTTGTTTTCTTTACTGTCCATGGAACTCTCAACATTCTTCTGAGAAACCACATCTCGGCTGCCTCGATCCTGCTCTGGCTTTGCTTGCTGACTGTCCACGCCTCGCATCCGTACAACAGTATTGGTTCTATATAACATTCAAGGATTCTCTTTCTGATGTTAATTGATAGGCATTTGTTGGTAAAAATGCTTGTCATCTTCTTGATTGCTTTTTTGGCTGGGCCGATTCTGCCAGCTATTTCCGATGTGCATCTGCCGTCTCATGAAATGACTGTTCCCAGGTATTTGAACTTATTAATCTGTGTCAAGGTTGTGCCATTTGCTGTTATTTTGCAGGAGGGGATTTCATGTTTTTTACTGATCACCATGACTTCAGTCTTCCTGCTGTTTAGTTCCAACCCCTTACCTTTGCTTTCTGTTTCTAGTATATTCACAAGGTTTTGTAGATCCCTTTCATTTTCTGCAATTAGCACGGTGTCATCTGCGTACCGAATGTTGTTTATCATTTTCCCTCCAACCTTTAATCCAGGGTCTTCTTCTAGGTTTCTCATGATGTTTTAGCTATATAGTGAAAACAGATCTGGTGACAAAACACAACCCTGTCTGACTCCTCTTTTGATGATTTGAAAAGAGCTTATATGGTTTTCTATTCTCATTGCAGCTGTTTGTTCCCAGTACATATTCCAGTTCTTTTTTGCTTTTCTATCTACCAAAGGGATTTCTTCACAAGCTTCATTTATCGAATTTCTCAACTTTGCCCATTGTTCCTCACTATCACCAACGTCTTCCAAAGCACTGAATTTGTTTTGAACATGTACATTAGATTTTTGACGTATCATTCCATCTGTCTTTAAGAGTCCAAGATCTAGTTTGATGTTGCTTTTGGTCTGTGACAAAAGTATGTCAGAAAGATTTTCTCAGCTGTTTACAGATGGAGTATTATTATATTTGGGTCAAAAGTACACATAGTAGAGATGTCATGAATGCATAAGTTTAAAATTCAAGGTCACACGGACCAAAAAGTGCTTCTTATCAGCAGTTTTGTGTGTGTGTGTGTGTGTGTGTGTGTGTGTGTGTGTGTGTGTGTGTGTGTGTGTGTGTGTGTGTGTGTGTATTTTTGTACGTGTGTGTGTGTGTGTGTGTGTGTGTGTGTGTGTGTGTGTGTGTATGTGTGTGTGTGTGTGTGGTGTGTGTGTGTGTGTGTGTGTGTGTGTGTGTGTGTGTGTGTGAAGATTGTGTGTGAACAGCAGTTTATCAGAAACTTGTGACGATATTCACTTCTGTTTTCACTGTTGTGACAGGTTACCACTGTCGTCGTTTCACGTGATTTTTATATATATTTTTTCTGATGTTCTTCAAGGTCACAGTGACAGCGAGAAGCTGGAAATCAGGATTTTCTGTTGAAACTGTTGCATATGATGGGAGCTATTTTTTGTTTTTTGTTTGTTTGTTTCTTGTTTGTTTTGTTTTGTTTCTTTCTTTCTTTGTTTTTGTTGGTTGGTTGATGGTGGTTTGTGTTGGTTGGTTGGTTGGTTGGTTGGTTGGTGTTGGTTGGTTGGTTGGTTGGTTGGTTTGGTTCTTTCTTTGTTTCTTTGTTTTGTTTTGTTTTGTTTTTTGAATGACATGTTCATGTTGTTACTGTTTTCTTCAGACTGAGGCCCGAGTGGAGAGAGCTCCTGCCTTGCAGTCTGCTCGCACAGGTTCCATTCTGGTCCTTCAAGGACTTCATGCGAGCAGCTCCATCCCACCCAGCTGTGAACGGGTACCTGACTCTTTTCATGATTGGTGAAGGTAGAGCGACGAGGAAGAGGAGAAAGGTACTGCCTTTATAGTTATCTTGTCCTCTTCCAGCCTGTCGCGTACTGTGACTGACTGTTGTTTTCAAAGGGAAAGTGTGTGACAGCAACAGATCTGTTGATCTGTTTTCCTCCCGTGGAATGCCGGGGGCACTTTCAGTATAAATAGTACCCCCACCTTCTGGAAACTCTGCATTAGAAATGTCCACTTTTCTGTCACTCTCTTTATTTCTGCCTTGTTCCTTTGCTTTCTGTCATCTCTTCCTATCATTTTCTGCCTTGCTGGTCCATTCACCTGTAGCGTTTTCTTTTTCATAAAGCTTTCCATACCTTCTCTTAGGATGGTAATTGAACAAAACTCAAAACTCCTTCGAAACATTGCACAAATAAACTAACAGGCCACAAGACACCACAGCTTAGCGTCAACAGGTCATCGACCTCCTCAGACGATCACCTTCACTAATCACCACCATGTTGCTTTTGATGGGCGGAAAACAACAACAGGGGACGGGAGGACACTTTGGCGGGGGGGGGGGGGGAGGGGAGGTGGGGGGGTGATAAAGCAAAAACAACTTTGTGCTTTTGATCGATCCGTTCTTCCCTTGGCAGTTCGATGTCACAGTACAACATGGCGACAGCTCGGAAAAAAAAGAAAGAGATCGTAGAGGGCGATAACCCCAGGTAGAGGGCGATAACCTTGCGTACACCGCAGAATGACTTCGCTTCCCCTCCACCCCCTCACTTCTCCTTCTCCGTGCTGTTGTCCTCTTCCATCTGACTTTGTGTGTTGCTGTTGTGTGTGTGTGTAGCGTGTCGCTAATTTGTCGGCACCAAGCGACACACGATGCCAGATCAATGGGCGGGAACAGGTAGACTTTACCCATTACGTTTCACACAATACAAATAACCTGACTCTTCCATTTCCATGAGACGTACAGGTGAGCGTTTCATATCGGCACGTGCAACCTGCCTCTGTCTACGTGATGCATGACAGTGGCTGGGGATCCTTTTTGGGGATGTTGATTTCGAGGCGTGCAATAGTTGCTTTGACAGGTGGATATCACGACTCACGATGGGTTTTCCGCTAAGTTTCTGTAGCAGAGAATTGTCCCATGAACGTTAGGTTTCTGTAGCACAGATTCATCAGAAAGGATTAGACGCTGATTCTAAAGTGCAGAATCATCACATATACTCTAGGATTCTATAGTCTAGAATTATCATAATGGGTTATATGCTAGGTTTCTATAGCATAAAATTATCATAATGGGTTATATGCTAGGTTTCTAAAGCATAAAATTATCATAATGGGTTATATGCTAGGTTTCTACAGCACAGAATTATCACAATGGGTTATACTCTAGGTTTCTATGGTACAGAATCATCATAAAGGATTATACACTATGTCTCTACAACACAGGAACCAGAAGAAGAAGTAAACCAAAAAGAACGCGTGTTCAATACAACAAGACAAGACAGGCGCAAAGTTTCGGCCAACCGGCCTTTGTCAAGCGCGAACGCACTATCACAGACACCAAACAACGGATAATAACAAAAAGACTAAAACTTCCCTGCCGCCTCGTCCAGTGGATAAAAAGGGACCAAATGGAATGCCCAATGTATGTGATTATCCGTTGTTTGGTGTCTGTTTGTGATCGTACGTTCGGGCTTGACAAAGGCCGGTTGGCCGAAAATTTGCGCCTGTCTTGTCTTGTTGTATTGAACACGCGTTATTTTTGGTTTACTTCTTCTTCTGTTTCCTGTTTGCTTGGACGCGGGCAGTCTCACTTGTTTTGGATCTCTACAACACAGAAACATCATAATGGATTATACACTATGTCTGTATAACAGAGAATCACCATAATGGATTATACACTATGTCTGTAGAACACAGAATCATCATAATGGATTATACACTATGTGTCTATAACACAGAATCATCATAATGGATTATACACTATGTGTCTATAACACAGAATCATCATAATGGATTATACACTATGTCTGTAGAACACAGAATCATCATAATGGATTATACACTATGTCTGTATAACACAGAATGATCATAATGGATTATACACTATGTCTGTATAACACAAAATCATCATAATGGATTATACACTCTGTCTCTATAACACAGAGTCATCATAATGGATTATACACTATGTCTGTATAACACAGAATGATCATAATGGATTATACACTATGTCTCTATAACACAAAATCATCATAATGGATTATACACTATGTCTGTATAACACAGAGTCATAACTCAGGCAGACCTTTTTTCCCGATTGTCAAAACTTCTCGGTGGCGCTGATTCCAGGCCGCTCATTCCGGTTGAACAACACAACACCAACACCAAGTTCATTCAATCGAAGTCCCGGTGTCAAGAAGCCCACGACAGCTAGTAGGCTTGTTAAGTCACCGGGGGGTTACCCTACAGAGAAGATCCTGCACTACTGTGTCACTTGGGTAGAGTCCAACAGCGCTTGTTCTGATCCCACTTACTAAAGACACTTCAACTTTCAAACTTTACAACACTTTGTTACACTAGCATATGAGCTTAAGATCTCACTGCCTATCGACCCCCCTGCTCACCTGTGGCCCGTCAGAATCATCGAGATCAATGATAGCTGCTGCAGCAGACGTCACAACAACTCTCCTC
>CM060306.1:121253957-121258957 GCA_030674185.1 Monoplex corrugatus | reverse complement strand
GTGCGCGCACACACACACACACACACACACACACACACACACACAACAGAGTCATACATTCACATACAAGACAACTCCTCTCTCTCTCTCTCTCTCTCTCTCTCTCTCTCTCTCTCTTTTCTCTTCTCATCTCTCTACTCTCTCTTCTCTACTATCTATCTATCTATCATCTTTATCTCTCACGTATATCCAGCACACGCGCAAACACAACACACACACACACACACCATCACACACACACACACATAAGCACACACACACACACAAACATCCATACATTCACACACACAAAAATCTCTCTCTCTCTCTCTCTCTCTCTCTCCCCTTCTCTTATCTTTACTATCTATCTCTATCTATCTATCTATCTTCTTCTGTATACGCACGCGCCAACACACACACACACACACCACACACACACACACACACACACACACACACACACACACACACACACACACACACACACACACACACACACTGCTATACATTCACATACAAAACAAAATCAAAAAACAAAACCCACAAAGGTGAGTGACTAACCAGGCACAACTATAGTTCAATGCACGTTCAACAGTTTGGCCCACTGTTCGGTAATAAGAGAAAGGAACAGTGGCCAAGGGAAGAAACTCTGGAAGAACAGCTTTAAAAGCAACAAACAGGACTTGATGAAAACCATCTCCTTCATCCTGACCACCGGGCTGACTATTTGAGACAATTGCAAAAATTTAATTAAATTACATTAAATTGAATTAAATTAAATTAAATTAAATTAAATTAAATTAAATTAAATTAACAAAATAAAATAAAATAAAATAAAAACCATAAAACAAAATATAATGAAATAAAATAAAATGAAATACAACGCAACCAATAAAATATGCATACAACAAAACAAAAAAATACTGTAAACATTTTTTTTTTTAAAAGATATTAAAAAAATAGGAAGGAGAGTGCGTGCTAGTACTGAGATGACATGTTCTTCCCTGGAGAATGCCCAGAATTTCCCATAGGGTCTGTTGTGATAAAAAAACAGATTGTGCAATTTCTGATTGTCATTCATATATAAACTGTTTTAGTGAAAGATGTTGAATTACACACTGGAACTAAGGAAGTCCAATTTACAATGCCACCACAAGTCATGTTCAGCTGTAAAAGATTACAATAACAACAATATATATGTAGTGTAACTAGTACATGTAGTGTTTTACAACACAACAAATAACAATAAACAACAAATAGTACATGTAGTGTTTTAATAATACAAGTACAACAACAACAAATATAGTACATGTAGTGTTTTACAACAACAACAAAATACGTTTAAACATGTGTGTGTTATAATGTGTGCAATGTATATATTTTCTGTCTGCATATTTGCTTGCTTTTTTTTTTACTCGCTTTCTTTCTTGCTTGTATTTGGCTTGCTTATGGTTCTGCGTGTTTTCTAGTGTGCTTTTTGTTCTGCTTCTTTCTGTGCTCGTTCCTCATTCTGCTTGCTTGCTTGCTTGCGTTGCTTGCTTGCTTGCTTGCTTGCTTGAGTTGTGTGTTGTTAACCGGTTGGAACGGTTAGTGTAAAAAATATTACATAAACAATTTGTTCGTCATGTCGTCACTTTTGTGTGACTAGTTAGGTATCTGTTGACGATAAACAAACTAAACAGAAGAAAGTTGTTGTTTTTTTTCCATGAGGATGCACGCAGCTGGAAGTCCATTTATCAAACACTTAAACAAACAAACAAACAAACAAACCGTCTTATTTGACTGTTCATGGGTTTCACTTCCAAGTTTTCTCCAGATGGCGCTTCTGCGCTCGCAGAAAATTCCACACGTAACCAACATTGATGATGGATGAAATTCAAAATGACCTTGACACAAGCCACACACCATAAGACATAAGCATAAAGCCGGCACATAAACCAAACACACTAGCAATGAATATGAATCGTACGTTGTGTTACCACGAAGAAAATGTCAAAGGAACAACATCTACACATACATGAGGATGTTGAAGGAGTTGGGGCTTTTTTTTTTCTTTTCCTAATTTTTCCTTTGTCTCTCAAACTTGATTAATTTACGTCATCAGTAACAAGCAGCAAAGACAAAAATACGATCAGCAGAATGCTCTCTCTCTCTCTCTCTCTCTCTCTCTCTCTCTCTCTCTCTCTCTCTCTCTCTCTCTCTCTCTCTCTCTCTCTCTCTCTCTCTCTCTCTCTCTCTCTTTCGGAAGAGGTATGAAGCAACCTCAAAAAACTCAAATCGAATGTGCGACTCATCTACAGCACTACAACTTTGAAAAAAACAACTCTTGTCTCATTTTCATTTCATTTGATCTGCTAAAACAAAGCCCATAATATCTACACACACATACATGTATTTGTATATGTATGTACACGTACACTATTACACTAAAATATATATATATATATATATATATATATATATATATATATATATATATATATGTATATGTATATGTATATTATATATAATATATATATATATATATATATATATATATATATATATATATATATACATACATATGAATGTACATACATATGTTCATATATTATGTATACATACATATACATGTGTGTATGTATATTCATTTGTTTGTTTATTTGTTTGTTTGTTTGTTTGTTTGTTTGTTTAGCTATTTATTTACTTATCTATTTATTTTTGTATATCTATTTATATATATATATACATATACATCTCCGAAAATTGTGTCATGTGCTTTCTTGCTCCCCCCACCCCCCCACCCCCCCCCATCCTTCCCTCTTTCATCATGTTTTTTATTCCTTCTTAGCCAACTAGTTAACGCAACTGTAGATCGCACTCTACATACAATTGTACATATTTTGTGGTTAAATACTTCTTATCATGTTTTGTCAATATTTGTGTGTGTGTACATGGCAGTCAGGCTTTGGCTGTCGTTCTCATTTTATACATGTCCATAAAACAATCAAACGGTGTCACTGGCAAGGTCTGTACGGCTGGCTGTCCATCGGCTGTTGGTCTTCACTAGCCCTCACTGACAGGTTGGCTGTCCATCAGCTGATGGTCTATCACTATGCCTCACTGGACAGTTGGCTGTCCATCGGCTGTTGGTCTATCACTATGCCCTCACTGGACAGGTTGGCTGTCCATCGGCTGTTGGTCTATCACTATGCCCTCACTGGACAGGTTGGCTGTCCATCGGCTGTTGGTCTATCACTATGTCCTCACTGGACAGGCTGGCTGTCCATCAGCTGTTGGTCTATCACTATGTCCTCACTGGACAGGTTGGCTGTCCATCAGCTGTTGGTCTATCACTGTGTCCTCACTGGACAGGTTGGCTGTCCATCAGCTGTTGGTCTATCACTATGTCCTCACTGGACAGGTTGGCTGTCCATCAGCTGTTGGTCTATCACTATGTCCTCACTGGACAGGCTGGCTGTCCATCAGCTGTTGGTCTATCACTATGTCCTCACTGGACAGGTTGGCTGTCCATCAGCTGTTGGTCTATCACTATGTCCTCACTGGACACGCTGGTTGGTTCTTTTCATACAGCCGTGGACTCAAACATCTGATATCTCGAGTTCAATCCCAGCCCACAACATTTAAAAATGGCCTGTTCGCGGTCAATCTTAACCCTCTGACTGCCGCACATTGTCCACCAGCGTCCTGCCCTGCCAACGATGCTAGCAAAGCAAAAAACTTAACTCTTTGATTCTCTCACCCTATCCACCAGCTTCCTGCAGGAAGCTGGTGGATAGGGTGAGGGAATCCAAGGGTTAAGTTTTAAAAGTTGGAGGATAGGGAGCGGGAGACAAAGGGTTAATGTTTCCATCATTGCGGTGGTGTCAGCTTACAGTTTCATAGGTCCCTTCCACCTTTCCATTTCAAGACCTTGCCAGCTCATAGGGTTTTGCGCAGGCTCAGGGAATCTGCCAGATAACTGCTGACCGATGTGGGTAGAGCAAATAAGGCGTTGCCTGAGTGCGATGAATCCCTTTTGAACAAACTCCAAACTGAACGGAAATAGTAGCATTGGCTTTGGTGGTTGTTCGAAAGGGCTTCACCGCACTCAGACAATTCCATATGCAATCCACCCAAATCTGCCACAAATTTTCAGCCTTACTTCCTGAACATCCATAAAACCCTATGCTCTGACAAGGTCTTGAAACGAGGAAAGGTGGGGAGGCAGTAAAACATATGAAGCACAAAGCTGACACCACCAGAACGAAGGAAAAGGTTAAGATGGGCAGCGAACAGGACAGTTGTTAACGCTGATGCCTGGGATTGAACTCGAGATGTCACCAGGCCAATTTGACTAGCCAAAAAAAGACAAATTTCATCACACCTACTTGACTTACCAAAGAACCACATTTCATCAAAGATATGGCCAAAGAACCACATTTTCTCACTTACCACACTCACGACCGTCAAAAGAAAATCCTGTCTACAGTCCAGTAGACAGTCAATGTGACAGACCTTGCTATTGATAGTTTGATCATGAACCCAGAATAAAAACACAAAAATCGGAACGCGTATTTAATACAACCAAACAAGACAGGCGCAAATTTTCGGCCAACTGGCCTTTGTCAAGTGTAGACATAAGATCACAAACGAACAAACACCAAATACAGAAATTAGGACAAAAAGTCTCAAACTTCCATGCTGCTTCATCCAGTGGGAGAAAAGGACAAAAAATCACTGGACGAAGCAGCATGGAAGTTTGAGCCTTTTTCTCCTAATTTTTGTATTTGGTGTTTGTTCGTTTGTGATCTTTTGTCCGTTTGTAATCTTACTCCACACTTGACAAAGGCCAATTAGCTGAAAATTTGCGCCTGTCTTGTCTGGTTGTATTAAATACGCGTTCTGATTTTTTCGCAGTTTTTTTTTTTTTTTTCTGGTTCCTGTTTGTTGAACGAGGCAGCCACACTTGTGTTAGTTTAATCATATTAGATCCTCTCTGACCTGCGTAGTTAGCCAATCCACAATACAATATACAATAC
>CM060306.1:121233957-121248957 GCA_030674185.1 Monoplex corrugatus | reverse complement strand
CGCACACACACACACACGCGCGCGCGCACACATACACACGCACACGGCTATAAATGGGGAGAAAGAATAAAAGCAATGGAAAATTATAGAGAGCATATTACATCCAATTATATATTACAATGTGATTCCCCTCCGAGTGGAGACAGGCTGCAGAGGGGATCGAGTGAGGTCAGGATTTTATGCAGAGGAGAAAAGGTGAGTTTTGAGAGCGGACTTGAAGGAGACAAAAGTAGGTTGCTGACGGACTGAGAGAGGAAGTTTGTTCCAGGAGAGCGGACCAGAAACAGAGAAGGCTCGTGGACCATAGGTATTGAGCTTAGTGCGTGGAAAGCGAAAAGTCAGAGGATTGGAGGCAGAGCGGAGGGTACGTGAGGGAACATAGATCTCAAGTAGGCTTGACCCTGTTACCTCACTTGGTTAGAATGTTATGGTGATGATGCACAGGTCGTGGGTTTGACACTAGATGGATCACGATGTGTTGTACTTACTCATTATTGGTGGGGGGGGGGCGGTTTGGGGGGGGGGTTAAAAGATCATCACACTCAAAGAAATGTCTTTTGTGTTTATCTTTTTCTTTATTTCTTTTTTTATTTTCATTTTAGTGGCGAGGGGGGAAGGGGGGTTCCCATTTTTCATGCCACCTCAATGGCCACAGAAGCTGGCACATATTTTTAACAATGCCATGGTGATGATGGCAATGAGGATGCTAACCACGATGTCATAGAGTTCCATCTGGGATTAAGACTGCATAACAGGGCTGTACTCTACTTTTACTAGCATCACATATCCTGGCGTCAGGCAGGCCCGAAAAGTAAAGACAACTGCGGTGTTGGTCAGAAAGTTTGAGCAACACCCTCAATGTCGCGTCCGTGAAGTGGCTGAGGCTCGACTATGTGGTCCAAGTCTTCTCTAAGAGCCCATACCATGCTCAACTCTGGGTAGGAGCTGGTTGGAGCCGGGAAAAAAAATCCCGCTATGATTTTTGAAGGGTCGGTAGTCTGTTGCGCTGACTACTACACCATGGCGGCTGTCTGTTTATTTATTTTTGTCTTTGCTTATGTTTTTGGCTGCTCCGTCAAGCTCAGCTGGTTAACCCAGCTGACTCCCGCACCCTATCTACCAACAGCAAAAACTAAATCCCTTGACTCCTCAGACTAGCCACCAGCTTCCTGCGCACACACACACACACACACACACACACACACACACACACACACACACACACACACACACACACAGTCCCTCACCCCACACGAATAGCCTTTCCGCACAATAATATCAGAGTCTTTGACGGTCAACAAGGGAGAAAACTCGGCGGAAGTAGCACCGGAAGTGACGTTTTGCACACAATGGTCCGGCCAGAGTGTCTGGGGCACCACGTGACGCCCTCCCATGACGTCATCGCTGCAATCCACAGCATGGGGAAAGTCCTTAGGCACACTATCCCCATAGCACAGTGATCCTAAAACATACAACAAAAACAACAACACACACACACACACACACACACACACACACACACGCACGCACGCACACACACACACACACACACACACACACACACACAAAAACATACATACATACACACATACACACATTTTCATCATTTTCATTAATCACACACACACATGCACGTATGCGCGCACACGCGCACACACATACGCACACGCATACAAACAAATAAACATACATACGTATATCATACACTCTCTCTCTCTCTCTCTCTCTCTCTCTCTCTCTCTCTCTCTCTCACACACACACACACACACACACACACACACACACACACACACACGTACACAGAGAAGACACAGAGAGACATACAGACAGACAAACAGAAACAGAAATACAGACAGACCAACAGAAACAGACATACAGACAGACCAACAGAAACAGACATACAGACAGACAAACAGAAACAGAAATACAGACAGACCAACAGAAACAGACATACAGACAGACCAACAGAAACAGACAGACAGACAGACAAACAAAACCAGACAGACAGACAAACCAACAGAACAGACATACAGACAGACCAACAGAAACAGACATACAGACAGACCAACAGATACAGACATACATACAAACCAACAGAAACAGACATACAGACAAACCAACAGAAACAGACAGACAGACATACCAACAGAAACAGACATACAGACAAACCAACAGAAACAGACATACAGACAAACCAACAGAAAGACATACAGACAAACCAATAGAAACAGACATACAGACAAACCAACAGAAACAGACATACAGACAGACCAACAGAAACAGACATACAGACAAACCAACAGAAACAGACATACAGACAGACCAACAGAAACATACATACAGACAAACCAACAGAAACATACATACAGACAGACCAACAGAAACAGACATACATACAAACCAACAGAAACAGACATATAGACAGACCAACAGAAACAGACATACATACAAACCAACAGAAACAGACATACAGACAAACCAACAGAAACAGACAAACCAACAGAAACATACATACAGACAAACCAACAGAAACAGACATACAGACAAACCAACAGAAACAGACAAACCAACAGAAACAGACATACAGACAAACCAACAGAAACAGACACACCAACAGAAACATACATACAGACAAACCAACAGAAACAGACTACAGACAAACCAACAGAAACATACATACAGACCAACAGAAACAGACATACAGACAAACCAACAGAAACAGACATACAGACAAACCAACAGAAACATACATACAGACAAACCAACAGAAACAGACATACAGACAAACCAACAGAAACATACATACAGACAGACCAACAGAAACATACATACAGACAGACCAACAGAAACAGACATACAGACAGACCAACAGAAACAGACATACAGACAAACCAACAGAAACACACATACAGACAGACCAACAGAAACAGACATACAGACAGACCAACAGAAACAGACGTACAGACAAACCAACAGAAACAGACATACAGACAAACCAACAGACGTACAAACAGACCAACAGAGAGAGATGAACTACATACAGACAGACCAACAGAGAGAGATGAACTACATACAGACAGACCAACAGACAGGTCAACAGATAGACAGACAGACGCCTTACCCTGTGTATTATAGGTCAGATTAACAACAGTGAACGGCTGCATGCCGGGATGTTGGCTGGCAAAAGACACATGGTCAGCACAGTGCCAGTCCTGACTGATGACCACCACACTGAACAGACCTCCATGGTCCTCCCGTAACTTGTTGATCACCGGTATCACCTGAAACACACCTGTATGTATAGCGATATTTCACCTGTTGGTCACCGGTATCACCTGAAACACACCTGTATGTATAGCGATATTTCACCTGTTGGTCACCGGTACCACCTGAAACACACCTGTATGTATAGCGATATTTCACCTGTTGGTCACCGGTACCACCTGAAACACACCTGTATGTATAGCGATATTTCACCTGTTGGTCACCGGTATCACCTGAAACACACCTGTATGTATAGCGATATTTCACCTGTTGGTCACCGGTACCACCTGAAACACACCTGTATGTATAGCGACATTTCACCTGTTGGTCACCGGTACCACCTGAAACACACCTGTATGTATAGCGATATTTCACCTGTTGGTCACCGGTACCACCTGAAACACACCTGTATGTACAGTGATATTTCACCTGTTGATTACCGGCACACCTGAAACACACCCGTATGAATAGTGATATTTCACCTGTTGATCACCGGTACCACCTGAAACACACCTGTATGTATAGCGATACTTCACCTGTTGATCACCAGTACCACCTGAAACACACCTGTATGTACAGTGATATTTCACCCTGTTGATTACCGGTACCGCCTGAAGACCTTTGAAACACAAAGTTGACACAATTACAATGACGGAAACATTATGATGGGAAGGAAACTGGGAACAACTTGTGGATGACAAGATCTCTTGAAATACACCTGTATGTATGTAAAAATGATGATGATGAGATTGATTGATTGATTGATTGATTGATTGATGATGACGATGATGGAATGATTGATGATGATGATGATGATGATGACGATGACGACGACGACGACGAGGAGGAGGAGGAGGAAGAGAACAACGACAACAACGACGACGACAATGAAGATGATGATGACGACGACAAACAACGACGATGACAATGAAGATGATGATGACGACGACGATGACGATGACAACGATGATGAACATGACGAGGATGATGATGCTAGAGCCCTATCCACTGACCTCTTCGCCATCAGGGAGACCCAGACTACCACCAGGCAGGAAACATTCCTGGACGTCAATGATGACCAGTGCTGCCTTGTGTCCTCTGACTGTGGGTTGTACTGCTGTTAGTACTGTCACCATCAACACCAACACCAACATCCTGTGACATACATACCATGTGTGTGTGTGTGTGTGTGTGTGTGTGTGTGTGTGTGTGTGTGTGTGTGTGTGTGTGTGTGTGTGTGTGTGTGTCTGTGTGTGTGTCTGTGTGTGTGTGTGTCAATGATGAGCAGTGCTGCCTTGTGTCCTCTGACTGTGGGTTGTACAGCTGTTAGTACTGTCACCATCAACACCAACACAACATCCTGTGACATACATACCATGTGTGTGTGTGTGTGTGTATGTGTGTGTGTGTGTGTGTGTGTGTGTGTGTGTGTGTGTGTGTGTGTGTGTGTCTATGTGTGTGTGTGTGTGTGTGTGTCTGTGTGTGTGTGTGTGTGTGTATGTGTGTCAATGATGAGCAGTGCTGCCTTGTGTCCTCTGACTATGGGTTGTACAGCCGTTAGTACTGTCACCATCAACACCAACACCAACATCCTGTGACATACATACCATGTGTGTGTGTGTGTGTCTGTGTGTGTGTGTGTGTCTGTGTGTGTGTGTCTGTGTGTGTGTGTCTGTGTGTGTGTCTGTATGTGTGTCTGTGTGTGTGTGTCTGTGTGTGTGTGTGTGTGTGTGTGTTTCTCTGTGTGTGTGTGTCTGTGTCTGTGGGTGTCTGTGTGTGTGTGTGTGTGTCTGTGTTGTGTGTGTCTGTGTGTGTGTCTGTGTGTGTGCTGTGTGTGTGTGTCTGTGTGTGTGTCTGTGTGTCTGTGTGTGTGTGTCTGTGTGTGTATGTGTGTGTGTCTGTGTGTGTGTGTGTGTGTCTGTGTGTGTGTTGTGTGTGTGTCTGTGTGTGTGTGTGTGGTGTTGTGTGTGTGTTGTTGTGTTGTGTGTGTTGTGTGTTGTGTGTGTGTTGTTGGTGTGTGTGTGTGTGTGTCTGTGTGTGTGGTGTGTGGTGTGGTGGTGGTGGTCTTTGATTTAATGTCTATTCACTAAAGTGATTTTAGACACACACACAAACAAAACAAAACAAACAACAACAAAAAAAAGGGGGGGGAGGGGGGAGTGATAGAGGAGGAGTGAAGAAGATATTTGAAAATTGTCAATTTTGAACTTGAGAAAAGATGATCCAGAAAACAACTGTTTTGAAGAGGGGAAGGTAAAACTAACAAATAATGTTACCATAATTATCGATTTAAACAAACAAACTGACAAACAAAATTAGTAAATATCCGGAAGAAATGAATAAAAAGTAAAACTAATAATTGACTAACCACAACAACGAACAAGTCAAATAACATTTTAAAGGTAATTCGCTATAGGACTTTTTGACAGGCTAACAAAAAATTCATACAGTAATGATGATGAGGCAAATATGTCAGAAACTGTACTCACAGATAGTGTTGGAATATGTCGTTTTACCCTAACGCAAGAAAGAATATGACTATGTGTTATCTTCTTTCCACACAGACACACTATGTTATTGGTATATTTTGTTTTGAATGCATCAAGTTTCCATCTGTACATAAGGGACTGTATAGTTCTGCTGGCATGAAGCTGCTTAAGTGGTGTGTGTGTCTGTCTGTGTGTGTGTGTGTGTGTGTGTGTGTGTGTGTGTGTGCGTGTGTGTGTGTGTGTGTGTGTGTGTGTGTGTCAATGATGACCAGTGCTGTCTTGTGTCCTCTGACTGCGGGTTGTACTGCTGTTAGTATTGTCACCATCAACACCAACACCAACATCCTGTGACATACATACCATGTTGTGTGTGTGTGTGTGTGTGTGTCTGTGTGTGTGTCTGTGTGGTGTGTGTGTGTGTGTGTGTGTGTGTGTGGTTGTGTGTGTGTGTGTGTGTGTGTGTGTGTGTGTCAATGATGACCAGTGCTGCCTTGTGTCCTCTGACTGTGGGTTGTACTGCTGTTAGTACTGTCACCATCAACACCAACACCAACATCCTGTGACATACATACCATGTGTGTGTCTGTGTGTCTGTGTGGTCGTGTGTGTGTGTGTGTGTGTGTGTTGTGTGTGTGTTGTGCTGTGTGTGTGTGTGCAATGATGACCAGTGCTGCCTTGTGTCTCTGACTGTGGTTGTACTGCTGTTAGTACTGTCACCATCAACACAACACCAACATCTGTGACATACATACCATGTGTGTGTCTGTGTGTCTGTGTGTCTGTGTGTGTGTGTGTTCTGTGTGTCTGTGGTGTGTGTGTCTGTGTGTGTGTGTGTCAATGATGACCAGTGCTGCCTTGTGTCCTCTGACTGTGGTTGTACTGCTGTTAGTACTGTCACCATCAACACCAACACAAACATCCTGTGACATACATACCATGTGTGTGTGTGTGTGTGTGTCTGTGTGTGTGTGTGTGTGTGTGTCTGTGTGTCTGTGTGTGTGTGTGTGTGTGTGTGTCATTGTGTGTGTGTATGTATGTGTGTGTTTTGTGTGTGTCTGTCTGTCTGTCTGTCTGGTGTGTCTGTGCGTGTGTGTGTGTGATCAACCTAAAAAAGTACATCAGAAAGTCTACACGCAACAGTTAATTTTAAACACAAGCAAAATTTGAAATGCACAAACGGAATATTCCAAAATTGATTTATTTTTTTAAAGTCTAAAATTTGCAGTTAAAGCTGATCGTCAAGTATCACTAGTGTCATATGTCTGATGATGTAAGCTAATCGTCAAGCATGACTACTGTCATATGTGATGTTGTAAGCTGATCGTCAAGCATGACTAGTGTCATATGTCTGATGATGTAAGCTGATCGTCAAGCATGACCAATGTCATATGTCATGATGTAAGCTGATCGTCAAGCATGACTGTGTCATATGTCTGATGATGTAAGCTGATCGTCAAGCATGACTGGTGTCATGTCTGATGATGTAAGCTGATCGTCAAGCATGACTGGTGTCATATGTCTGATGATGTAAGCTGATCGTCAAGCATGACTGTGTCATGTCTGATGATGTAAGCTGATCGTCAAGCATGACTGTGTCATATGTCTGATGATATAAGCTGATCGTCAAGCATGACCAATGTCATATGTCATGATGTAAGCTGATCGTCAAGCATGACTGTGTCATATGTCTATGATGTAAGCTGATCGTCAAGCATGACTAGTGTCATATGTCATGATGTAAGCTGATCGTAAGCATGACTAGTGTCATATGTCATGATGTAAGCTGATCGTCAAGCATGACTAGTGTCATATGTCATGATGTAAGCTGATCGTCAGGCATGACTAGTGTCATATGTCATGAATGTAAGCTGATCGTCAAGCATGACTAGTGTCATGTGTCTGATGATGTAAGCTGATCGTCAAGCATGACTAGTGTCATATGTCTGATGATGTAAGCTGATCGTCAAGCATGACTAGTGTCATGTGTCTGATGATGTAAGCTGATCGTCAAGCATGACTAGTGTCATATGTCTGATGATGCAAGCTGATCGTCAAGCATGACTAGTGTCATGTGTCTGATGATGTAAGCTGATCGTCAAACATGACTAGTGTCATATGTCATGATGTAAGCTGATCGTCAACCATGACCAGTGTCATATGTCTGATGATGTAAGCTGATCGTCAAGCATGACTAGTGTCATGTGTCTGATGATGTAAGCTGATCGTCAAGCATGACCAGTGTCATATGTCTGATGATGTAAGCTGATCGTCAAGCATGACTAGTGTCATGTGTCTGATGATGTAAGCTGATCGTCAAGCATGACTAGTGTCATGTGTCATGATGTAAGCTGATCGTCAAGCATGACTAGTGTCATGTGTCTGATGATGTAAGCTGATCGTCAAGCATGACTAGTGTCATATGTCTGATGATGCAAGCTGATCGTCAACCATGACCAGTGTCATATGTCTGATGATGTAAGCTGATCGTCAAGCATTACTAGTGTCATGTGTCTGATGAGTAAGCTGATCGTCAAGCATGATTGACTAGTGTCATGTGTCTGATGATGTAAGCTGATCGTCAAGCATGACTAGTGTCATATGTCATGATGTAAGCTGATCGTCAAGCATGACTAGTGTCATATGTCTGATGATGTAAGCTGATCGTCAACCATGACCAGTGTCATATGTCATGATGTAAGCTGATCATCAAGCATGACCGATGTCATATGTCTGATGTCGTAAGCTGATCGTCAAGCATGACTAGTGTCATATGTCTGATGATGTAAGCTGATCGTCAAGCATGACTAGTGTCATATGTCGATGATGTAAGCTGATCGTCAAGCATGACCAGTGTCATATGTCATGATGTAACCTGATCGTCAAGCATGACCAGTGTCATATGTCTGATGATGTAAGCTGATCATCAAGCATGACTAGTGTCATATGTCTGATGATGTCAGCTGATCGTCAAGCATGACAAGTGTCATATGTCTGATGATGTCAGCTGATCGTCAAGCATGACAAGTGTCATATATCTGATGATGTCTCGTCAGGCACAGTTACTGGTGAGCCAGCTCATTTCATTGCAAGTGATTTATTTTGTCAGACAGACAGTTACAAGTAACTCTTTCTCCGAGATATGAGGAGTTATTTGTCTTTTAAATACCTGTTTAACTAGTATGCTAGTACACACACCTTACTCCCCCTCCTGGCTTCACCCCCTTGATGTTTCGTCGTTGTTGGTGACTACTTTGGTGAATGATGAGAGTATGCGCCTTGATTTGATTCTTGAATCAAGATTTGGCGACTTATCATCATCATCATCATCATCATCATCATCATCATTATTATCATTATTTTTATTATTATTATATTATCATTATTATTATTATTACCAAATCAAAAATCGTAGCTAACCAGACCAGCTCAGCTCTGTGTCAGTAGCCAATATACCTCATTTCCCAAGAGCCAAAAATGCACTTAATACACGTATCCAAGTATCAATCCTAAGAGAAAGTACGAAAGACGTTTTCGAGCACATACAGGTGAATGGACCAGCACGGCAGAAAATGATAGAAAGAAATGACAGAAGGAAGAAAGAAAGGAGGAAGAAAGAAACAAAGAGAGTGGCAGAAAAGAGGAAAAGTCTTGCACAGAATTTCCAGGTGGCAATACCATTTATACTAAAAGAGCTCCTGGCATCCCCAGGGGGGTAGGCCGCCATCTTACCTTGCTGGCAAGATTCTCTTGACGCTACCTAGCCTTACTTAGTGAATACCTAGCCATGCTTGCCACTAGGTAGAATAAAGAAACGCTCCTACCAAGAGCACTTCGCCTAAATCTCGCCTACGAGCCCGTATAGCCCGTATCTAGCGCAAAAGAAACGGGGCTCTGTCTTGACCGATCAGCGGTCCTCCAGTTCCACAAGTGCTGAATACTACCAACGCCCGACAACAAGAAACAAATCGTCATTTTAAGTTCAAGGTCATATTGCTTACAGCCCGGCCGACTACTAGAGCCATATCAGGGCTAACACCACCTCAAGTTCAAGGTCATATTGCTTACAGCCCGGCCGACCACTAGAGCCATATTATGGCTAACACCACCTCAAGTTCAAGGTCATATTGCTTACAGCCCGGCCGACCACTAGAGCCATATTATGGCTAACACCACCTCAAGTTCAAGGTCATATTGCTTACAGCCCGGCCGACCACTAGAGCCATATTATGGCTAACACCACCTCAAGTTCAAGGTCATATTGCTTACAGCCCGCCGACCACTAGAGCCATATCAGGGCTAACACCACCTCAAGTTCAAGGTCATATTGCTTACAGCCCGGCCGACCACTAGAGCCATATCAGGGCTAACACCACCTCAAGTTCAAGGTCATATTGCTTACAGCCCGGCAGACCACTAGAGCCATATTATGGCTAACACCACCTCAAGTTCAAGATCATATTGCTTACAGCCCGGCCAACCACTAGAGCCATATCAGGGCTAACACCGCCTCAAGTTTAAGTTCATAATTATTGCTTATAGCCCAGCCGACTACTAGAGCCATATCAGGGCTAACACCACGTCAACAACGACAACCAGGTTAAGATAAAAGATACGCTCACTGTTAACCTTGCAAGTCTAAAATGCAATTAAAGAAAAACAGACGTAAAATGACATCGGATGAAATCTATTGATCTCTTGTAAAAACTGGAAAATTGCATCAGGAGGGACGTCTCGGAAGAGGTTCTTTAAGGAGTCCGCCGTGTAGTGCTTATGTCTCACATCGTACAAGTCTCAGCAATCAAGAAAGAGGTGTCTGATGCTCAACGGCTCGTCACGCAAACATCTCGTGAATTTCGCTCCCATCGATCCTCAATCACACGGATCCATCCCCGCCATAAAAGCTCGACCCGGTCGCAGAACCAGTTTCAGGTAGAACCAAAGATCTTGACCAAGCCCTAACAACTTCGATCCCATCAACTTCAATTATCTGTGAAAATTATCTCAAAATGGCAATTAAATTCCGGCTATAACCAGACTTTTTCTCTAAACGTTTTAAAGTTAAAAACTGTAATAGGTTTCAAGAAGCAATTTCACAGCTAAAAGATGGATTTGGGAAGCAAATAGCGCTTGGGGGGGTGGGGGTGGCCTAGAGATCAATTAACTGCCAGAACCCAGCGTTCGATTTCCGGATCAGACAGTGATTTGTCTCCCCTCCCCACCGCCCTCCCCTTCCAATCACTACACCTTTAGTGGTGGTCTGCGTGTTTCACTTCATGTGAAACTTTGAACTTCAAACATTATTTTACATAAGGATATTAGTATTAGCTATAAGATACAAAACCCATAGGCTAGGTAGGACCTCAGGACCTGACCAGCTCATGGGCTCAAGTGCTGGCTTAAGGCTTGCGCCATGATCATTCTGGATCTTCTACATCACATGGCACCTTTGACGTTAGTGCATATGGAATTCATTATAATTGTATATAATATGCTCTCCATAATTTTCCATTGCTTTTATTCTTTCTCCCCATTTATAGCCATGTGCGTGTGTGTGTGTGTGTGTGTGTGTGTGTGTGTGTGTGTGTGTGTGTGTGTGTGTGTGTGTGTGTGTGTGTGTGTGTGTGTGTGTGTGTGTGTGTGCGTGCATGTGTGTGCGTGTGTGTCTGTTCAGCGCTTAGATTTGATTTTTATCAAGATTTTGCGCTATATAAATATTGTAATTATTATAATTATGAAAAAATTATTCCAAGCGTGGAGACGTAATCTTGAGAAACTGAAACTGCATCAGGTCCCGTCAGACCTGTCTTACAGCTAGTCCTTTCTACTCAACACATACATCAATAAACAGATGAACTATAACACCCACAACATGAAAGAAGTCATGAAAACGAATTGTGACAAAGCATTGACTTTTATACAGCGGGTGCAAAAGTAGGTATACAGTAAGTATCACATCATTATTATAATGCTTAATTCCGCTCTCGATTAGAGGAGTGTGTGAATACCGACGGCAAGCAGTTTGAGTATCTGAGGGATTAAGGCTGTGCTTGTTATTACATGTATATGCAGTATTCATTTGTTTGTATAATAAATGCAATAAGTATTGTACGTGTTTTCTTTTTTCATAACTGTATACCTATTTTTGCACCCCCACCCCCCACCCCTGTATATCAACTGGTCAAGCGTTTCACAAAAGCAAGGGAGACAACAGCAGACACATGTAAAGCAAGAGATAACAAACCCTAAAAATCACAACCAAAGTCACATAATAATAACAGTAGTAGTCATCATCATCATCAGGTGCCTGTCCGCATGGCGTTGGCGATCATGGACTTCCATCTGTCTCTATCTCTCGTTGCCCCTAGCATCTCCCCCACCCTCCTCGTCCCCAGCCACTCTGCAAGTCCGTCCAGCATTTTCTCCCTGAGTCTACCCGGTGCTCTCTTTCCCTCCAGCTTTCCCGTTGTGACCAGGTGCTCCAAATCCCCCTTCCTCATAAAATGGCCAATAAATGTTGCCTGTCTTTTCCTAATCTTCCTTATGAGTGATCTACTTGTGTCTGCCTCCATCAAGACTGTCTCGTTTGTTTTCTTTGCTATCCATGGAACTCTCAACATTCTTCTTAGAAACCACATCTCGGTTGCCTCTATCTTGTTCTGGCTTTGCTTGTTGACTGTCCACGCCTCACATCCGTACAACAGTATTGGTTCTATATAACATTCAAGAACTCTCTTCCTGATGTTGATTGACAGGCATTTGTAACAGTAGTAATAGCAGCAATAATATGCACATTCATGTTGATAAAATATAGAGGGAAGAAAAGAACATTACAGACATAGAAATCAAAAGAAAAGAAGACAGAAAAGGAATAAGCAACAAAACAAAAAATACAACAGGTGGGTGGGCATGTTAATTAAAAGATAAACTGAGGGCAGTGTACACCATGTACTTTACGCACGTTAAATATCCCACAGTAACAAAAATGCTTGTCTTGGCATAATTGTGCCGAAAATTCCCATTCTACAGGTCTAACAAAACCAAAAGCATACAAGGAAAAATGACAGGAGTATGGATTCAGTTCAAGAAGGATAACACATCGTACTGGGACAATTCCATATGTGCTCTACTGAAATCTGCCTGCAGTTATCTGGTAGACTCTTTGAGCCTGCACCAAATTCTGTGATAAAAAAGACTGGTGCCTGGCTATGGCCACATGGTTTGTCTGTGGACAGCAACCCACAGTTCACACAGACATTTTGGTTGTATCTAAAAAGATCAAATCCATTTGTTACATTTCAAAAAAAAAAGAGAAACTCAATGTGAAAGTGCCAATGCGAGAAGAGAAGTGTGACGTCAAAATGTGTCTGTCGATTTAGCTACTGTCCGCTGTTCGTTCTTGAAGATTGTTTTGTGATTCACTGTATAATGAATCGAGAATATTTGTTTTGGTTTATGCTAACACTGAAAATATATGTTTAAGTTCGATTTCGTTGTATGGAAATATGTAGAATCCTTTGGAACAATCTAGAAATGACAAGAAAAACAGCTTAGATCTTTCTAGAATGTTCCGGAAATCGTAAATAAATTTAATCTGTACAATGATTGGCTACAAATTTAACCTGAACAATGATTGGGTAGAACTATAGAATATTCCAGAAAGGGAAGGTTCGAGAATGTGGCTATGATTGGCTGAAAATCTAGGGAAAAGCCGAGAATATTGTGGAACCTTCCATGATGTTATAAATAAAGCGTGACACAGAGAGAGAGAGAGCGATCGAAAGAGTTGAAGCGTAAGCCTGCTGTCAGAGATAGAGAAGTTGCTATAGATTCGTGGAGTTGCTGTGTGTAGATTCGAGGACTGGAGAAGAATAATTCTGCAAACTAGGAGTGGTGCATTGGATGTGTGAAGTTTTTACCCAGTTCCTGTTGTGTTTCATTCGTTCTTCAAATAAAGGATCATTTTCGTTTAACCTGGACTGGTGTATTTTGTCTCTGAGAAGGGCGATCAACTGCTAGATCTTCACGAACCTGCATAAACTGCAAGACACTGCCAGTCACCTACATACATCTTTACATGTGACACCACACCAATTCAATCCCATCTAATAAATCTAAGTTGGATAGTTTTGTAACAATCATTATGATTATATACCGTTCATAATATTCCGCCTGATCTACTTTAGTCTACGCGTCCAACCGTCCTTTTCAAACTTCTTTTTTCTTCTTCCCCTTAACCCCGTGAAGAGCCATTCGGGCACCTCACTAAAGAACTGTTCACCAGATACTTCCAGCTCAGTCTGTTCTGTGCCAAAGCCTGGGTCTCTGCAAGTGGCTTCTCTATCCATTCTGAGACGTTGTCAGTCTTTCGTTTCCTGTCGTCCCTTTCGTCTCCTTCCATCAATAACTCTATGGAGGACAGATCTATCAAAGCCACTGGATCTTGTTACATGGCCATACTTGGAGGACAGATCTATCAAAGCCACTGGATCTTGTTACATGGCCATACCTGGAGGACAGATCTATCAAAGCCACTGGATCTTGTTACATAGCCACACCTGGAGGACAGATCTATCAAAGCCACTGGATCTTGTTACATGGCCATACCTGGAGGACAGATCTATCAAAGCCACTGGATCTTGTTACATGGCCATACCTGGAGGACAGATCTATCAAAGCCACTGGATCTTGTTACATGGCCATACCTGAGACACGATTATCAAACCACTGAACTTGTTACATGCCATAATCTGGAGGACAGATCTATCAAAGCCACTGGATCTTGTTACATGGCCACACCTGGAGGACAGATCTATCAAAGCCACTGGATCTTGTTACATGGCCATACCTGGAGGACAGATCTATCAAAGCCACTGGATCTTGTTACATGGCCATACCTGGAGGACAGATCTATCAAAGCCACTGGATCTTGTTACATGGCCACACCAACGTAGTTTTCAAACTTGATGATTGCAAACCAAACACACGATGTTATCTATCACAATAATCAGGTGGGTAGACGACAGACTTCCAATCGGAAGGTCCCGGGTTCGATCCTGCTTGTCTGCTTCCCATTTCAAGGGTTAAGGGTGGAGATGTTTCCCATCTCCCGGGTCATTATGTACGCAGACCTGCTAGTAGCGCCTAACATCTGTTCGTGTGTATTGTACAGAGAACATCAAATACGCACGTTAAAGATCCGGTAAGTCATGTCATGTCAGTCACCTGGGAAACATAAAAACACTCATCA
>CM060306.1:121221457-121231457 GCA_030674185.1 Monoplex corrugatus | reverse complement strand
GAAACACTTGGACTTTCATAATATCTGAATGGAATTAAACCAGTGCATAAATAATTTAGACTGGGGCAAAATAAAATATGTACTTCATCTTCAGTGGAAGTATGACATAAACGACAACTGAAATTCGGCTCATTGGGACGTTTGTATGTTGTGTATGGAATGTAATACATCATCATCATCATCAGGTGCCCTGCAGCATGGCGTTGGCAATCATGGACTTCCATCTGTCTCTATCTCTCGTTGCCCCTAGCATCTCCCCCACCCTCCTCATCCCCAGCCACTCTGCAAGTCCGTCCAGCATTTTCTCCCTGGGTCTACCCGGTGCTCTCTTTCCCTCCAGCTTTCCTGTTGTGACCAGGTGCTCCAAATCCCCCTTCCTCATAAAATGGCCAATAACTGTTGCCTGTCTTTTCCTAATCTTCCTTATGAGTGATCTACTTGTGTCTGCCTCCATCAAGACTGTCTCGTTTGTTTTCTTTGCTGTCCATGGAACTCTCAACATTCTTCTTAGAAACCACATCTCGGCTGCCTCAATCTTGTTCTGGCTTTGCTTGTTGACTGTCCAGGCCTCGCATCCGTACAACAGTATTGGTTCTACATAACATTCAAGAAATCTCTTCCTGATGTTAATTGACAGGCATTTGTTGGTAAGAATGCTTGTCATCTTCTTAAATGCTGTTTTGGCTTGGCCTATTCTGCCGGCTATTTCTGATGTGCATCTGCCGTCTGATGAAATGATCGTTCCCAGGTATTTGAATTTATCAACCTGTGTCAAGGTTGTGCCATTTGCTGT
This sequence comes from Monoplex corrugatus, assembly GCA_030674185.1. Classification (NCBI taxonomy): domain Eukaryota; kingdom Metazoa; phylum Mollusca; class Gastropoda; order Littorinimorpha; family Ranellidae; genus Monoplex; species Monoplex corrugatus. Next base: position 121,230,664 of record CM060306.1, on the reverse strand, counting down.
TATTTTGCAAGAGGGGATTTCAAATGTAATACCTACAAAGATAAATTCAAATTTCATCAGAGTCTGAGTAATAAATCTTATGAGTTTCACCATAATACAAAGTTCCCTACAATTAACTTTTTGTTCTACGAATGCAAAGAAGGACAATCATCACGCAAAGTCAGAACAATATTGAGGTAGCTGTAATGTGGTTTCAATAAAGATACTAAACATTCCAAGGACAGCAAAGAAAACAAATGACACAATCTTGAAAAAGGAAAAAAATCACACATAAAAGAACATTAATGAAGAAGATTAGGAAAAGACAAGCAACATCTATAGGACATTTTATTATGAGGCAAAAAAAATTTCACCACACAGTCACAACAGGAAAGCTAGAGAGAAAAAGAGCACCAAGTAGACCCAGGGAAAAATATTGGGACAGTTTTGCAGAGTGGCTGAGGACAGAAAGGGTAGGAGATATACTTGCAGCCACAAAAAATAGATTCGTACGGAGGGCCATGATCGCCAGCGTCATGAGGCAAGGCACATGATGATGATGATGATGATGATGATGATGATGATGATGATGATGATGATGATAATGATGATGATGAGGAGGAGGAGGAGGAGGAGGAGGAGGAGAATTAACTAACAACATAGTCAGAACATAGGCAAGTCCTGTGAACAATCTCAGGTTTTCAAATGATCCCGCTCACGTCAAGACAAGGGACGTAACTGTTAGACAGCCAAAGTAATCCGCACATGCTGTAGAAAAGCGGTGACGGTGAAAAACTTGGCCAGTTCAACCTCTATGATAAACACACAACCCCACACCCCACTCATGGTAAAAATATGTTGATAAACAACCGAAAAATCCTTATCAAGTGGTCTTATATTTTGGGTCATACGCGCGCGCCCGTTCACACACACACACACATATACGTGTCTGAGTAGTAATTATGAGACGTGTTTGTGTATCGCGTTCAGAAGTTGCAACTCACATTCTTAGTGTTGGCTTGCCCATTGTAACGAGTTACCTCCCTTAAGATCAGTGCCGCGTGTTGGTTTGGGGACATCCGCAGCATTGAGTTACTGTTGCCCATTTCTCAGACTGCGTTTGGTTTGACTTGGTTAGTTTGACTTTGGCAATTTATATTGTTGATTGATTGTTCAGGGTAATGTGGGTGATGTGTGTGGTGTGCGTTTGGGTGGTGTGCATGTGGGGTTTGGGTGGTGGGTGTGTGGGTGGTGTGGAGGTGTGGGTGTGGTTGGGGTGTGGGTGTGGGTGTGCTTCTGGGTGGGTGTGGGTAGTGGGGTGGGTGTGGGTGGGGTGAGTGTGGGGGTGTGATTGGTGTGGGTGGTGTGGGTGTGGGTGGTGTGTTGGTGGTGTGGGTGTGCTTGTGCTTGTGAGTGGGGTGTGGGTGGGGTGGATGTGGGTGGGTGAGTGTGCAGGTATGGGTGGTGGGTGTGATTGGTGTGGGTGTGGGTGGTGTGGTGTTTTGGTGGTGTGGGTGTGGGTGGTGGGATGTGGGGGGTGTGGTAGTGTGGGTATGGGTATTGGGTGCTGTAGGTGTGGGTGGTGTGGAGTTTGGGTGAGGGTGTGTGTGAGTGGGGAGGGGGTTGGGGTGTGGGTGGTTTGGGTGTGTTGGTATGGGGGTGTGGATGGTGTGGGGTGCATGGTGTGGGTGTGGTGGGTGTGGAGGTTATGGGTGTGGGTGTGGGGTGGTGTCAGGGTGTGGGTGGTGGGGGTGCGGGTCTGGGGTGGGTGGGGTATGTGGGTATGGGGTGTGTGGGTATGGGGTGGGATGGGTGGGGTGGGTGTGTGGGGGATGTGGGTGTGTGGGGATGTGGGGTGTGTGGGGTTGTGGGGTGTGTGGGGTTGTGGGGTGTGTGGGGTTGTGGAGCGAGTGGGTTGTGGGGTGTGTGGGGTTGTGGGGTTGTGGGGTGTGTGGGGGATGTGGGGGTGTGTGGGAAGTGGGATGTGTGTGGTTGTGGGGTGTGTGGGGTCATGGGATGTGTGGGGGATGTGGAAAGCGACACATCGGGCAAGCAACAGCAAATCATCATTCCATCAAAACAGATGCTGGAAGATAACAAGGAAACTGGAACTGGAACAGATGTCAGGATGCCAGCATCGTCTGTCCATGAGAACTCATCTGATCAGTCACCAGTCATCAAAATGTCTGAGACAACCAGCAGCAAGGAGCCAGATGAAGTTATCATACAAACAAGGACAGGACAACCCGAACCAGTTAGTTCTCCTTACAGAACAAGATCTGGAAGACAAAGCAAAAGGCCAGATTTCCTGAAATATGAATGAAACTGAAGACTCTACCATAATCAGATAAACTGAAAGCATTGCGAAATATGGACATGATAATGATGGATAGTATTATATGATCAGAGATAAAATGAGGTGGTAGTGATGGAGCTGCAGTAGTAGTGTTAGTGATAGAACAGCAGTAGTGATAGTGATTGAGCAGCAGTAGTGGTAGTGATTGAGCAGCAGTAGTGGTAGTGATAGAGCAACAGGAGTGGTGGTAGTGATAGAGCAGCTGCAGTAGTGGTAGTGATAGAGCAGTAGCAACAGTAGTGGTGGTAGTGATAGAGCAGCTGCAGTAGTGGTAGTGATAGAGCAGTAGCAACAGTAGTGGTGGTAGTGATAGAGCAGCAGCACTAGTGGTAGTGATGGAGCTGCAGTAGTAGTGTTAGTGATAGAGCAGCAGTAGTGGTAGTGATTGAGCAGCAGTAGTGGTAGTGATAGAGCAACAGGAGTGGTGGTAGTGATAGAGCAGCTGCAGTAGTGGTAGTGATAGAGCAACAGGAGTGGTGGTAGTGATAGAGCAGTAGCAACAGTAGTGGTAGTGATAGAGCAGTAGCCACTGTAGTGGTAGTGATAGAGCAGTAGCAACAGTTGTGGTAGTGATAGAGCAGTAGCAACAGTAGTGGTGGTAGTGATAGAGCAGCAGCAGTAGTGGTAGTGATAGAGCACCAGCAGTAGTGGTGGTAGTGATAGAGCAGCAGTAGTGGTAATGATAGAGTAGCAGCAGCAGTAATAGTGGCAGTGATAGAGCAGCAGTAGTGGTAGTGATAGAGTAGTAGCAGCAGTAATAGTGGTAGTGTAGAGCAGCAATAGTGATAGTGATTGAGCAGCAATAGTGATAGTGATTGAGCAGCAGTAGTGGTAGTGATAGAGCAGCAGCAGTAGTAGTAGTGGTAGTGATAGAGCAGCAGTAGTAGTAGTGGTAGTGATAGAGCAGCAGTAGTAGTAGTGGTAGTGATAGAGCAGCAGTAGTAGTAGTGGTAGTGATAGAGCAGCAGCAGTAGTAGTGGTAGTGATAGAGCAGTAGTAGTAGTAGTGGTAGTGATAGAGCACAGCAGTAGTGAGTGGGTAGTGATTAGAGCAGCAGATAGTAGTGGTAGTGATAGAGCAGCAGTAGTGTAGTGGTAGTGTGATAGAGCAGCAGTAGTAGTGGTAGTGATAGAGCAGCAGTAGTAGTGGTATGATAGAGCAGCAGCAGTAGTAGTGGTAGTGATAGAGCAGTAGTAGTAGTAGTGGTAGTGATAGAGCAGCAGTAGTAGTAGTGGTCAGTGATAGAGCAGTAGTAGTAGTGGTAATGGTAATGATAGAGCAGCAGCAATAATAGTGGTATGATAGAGCAGCAGCAATAGGTAGTGGTAGTGATAGAGCAGTAGCAGCAGCAGTAGTGGTATTGATAGAGCAGCAATAGTAGTGGTAGTGATAGAGCAACAGCAGTAGTAGTGGTAGTGATAGAGCAGCAGCACAGTAGTAGGAAGTCATAGAGCAGTAGCAATAGTGGTGGTACTGATAGAGCAGTAGCAATAGTGGTAGTAGTGATAGAGCAGTTAGCAATAGTGGTAGTACTGATAGAGCAGTAGCAATAGTGGTGGTAGTGATAGATCGGTAGCATAGTGGTGGTAGTGATAGAGCAGTAGCAATACATGTAGTAGTGGTGGTGATAGAGCAGTAGCTATATAGGGTGGTAGTGATAGAGCAGTAGCATACATGTAGTAGTGGTAGTGATAGAGCAGTAGCAATACATGTAGTAGTGGTAGTGATAGAGCATAGCAATACAGTAGTAGTGGTAGTGATAGAGCAGTAGCATAACATGTAGTAGTGGTAGTGATAGAGCAGTAACATAGTGGTGGTAGTGATAGAGCAGTACATACATGTAGTAGTGGTAGTGATAGAGCAGTAGCAATACATGTAGTAGTGGTAGTGATAGAGCAGTAGCATAGTGGTGGTAGTGATAGAGCAGTAGCAATAGTGTGGTAGTGATAGAGCAGTAGCAATAGTGGTGGTAGTGATAGAGCAGCACATAGTAGTGTAGTGATAGAGCAGTAGCAATAGTGGTGGTAGTGATAGAGCAGTAGCAATAGTGGTGGTAGTGATAGAGCAGCAATAGTAGTGGTACTGATAGAGCAGTAATAGTAGTGGTACTGATAGGTGCAATAATAGTGTACTGATAGAGCAGCAATAGTAATGGTAGTGATAGAGCAGTATGCAATAGTGGTGGTAGTGATAGAGCGCAGCAATATAGTGGTACTGATAGAGCAGCAATAGTAGTGGTAGTGATAGAGCAGTAGCAACAGTAGTGGTGGTAGTGATAGAGCAGCAATAGTAGTGGTACTGATAAGCTAGCAATAGTAGTGGTAGTGATAGAGCAGTAGCAATAGTGTGGTAGTGATAAGCAGTCAATAGTAGTGGTACTGATAGAGCAGCAATAGTGGTGGTAGTGATAGAGCAGCAATAGTAGTGGTACTGATAGAGCAGCAATAGTGGTGGTAGTGATAGAGCAGCAATAGTAGTGGTAGTGATAGAGCAGCAATAGTGGTGGTAGTGATAGAGCAGTAGCAATAGTAGTGGTACTGATAGAGCAGCAATAGTAGTGGTACTGATAGAGCAGCAATAGTAGTGGTACTGATAGAGCAGCAATAGTAGTGGTACTGATAGAGCGGGCAATAGTGGTGGTAGTGATAGAGCAGCAATAGTAGTGGTACTGATAGAGCAGCAATAGTGGTGGTAGTGATAGAGCAGTAGCAATAGTAGTGGTACTGATAGAGCAGCAATAGTGGTGTAGTGATAGAGCAGCAGCAATAGTAGTGGTACTGATAGAGCAGCAATAGTAGTGGTAGTGATAGAGCAGCAGCAATAGTAGTGGTACTGATAGAGCAGCAATAGTAGTGGTAGTGATAGAGCAGTAGCAACAGTAGTGGTGGTACTGATAGAGCAGTAGCAATAGTAGTGGTAATGATGGAGCAGCAGCAACCGATTTTTTTTTTTAAACCTAGACGCTTGAATTACGTATTCTTCTGCATGTCATGTGTATGATTGTTTTTGTTGTGATGCAAGCTCTCTCTCTCTCTCTCTCTCTCTCTCTCTCTCTCTCTCTCTCTCTCTCTCTCTCTCTCTCGGTCTCTCTCAGTCTCTTCTCTCTCTTGGTCTCTCTCTCTCTCTCTCGCTCCTCTCTCACTCTCTCTCTCTCACTCTCTCTCGCTCTCTCTCTCGTCTCTCTCTCTCTCTCTTGGTCTCTCTCTCTCTCTCGCTCTCTCTCTCAGTCTCGGTCTCTCTCTCACTCTCTCTCTTGCTCTCTCTCTCTTTTGACACGTCTCTCCTCTCCCTCATTTGCTTTTAATGCTTACCTTATTCCCTACTTTTCTTAGTTTCTGTGTTCGTAATTTACGTGCCTATTTTTGTTTTGTTCTACCAGAATATAGCTATTTTTGTTATTATTGTTAAGCTTTCTTTTTATGGTTATTGCTATTACATTTGCTTTATGTGTTTTTGCCTTCACTTGTCATGCTTTAGCAAAACACTTGATTGACTGGCACATGGAAGTCAACATTTTATCATAATTCATTTTCATAACTTCTTTGACATTGTATGCTTTATATAGCTCATGCGTTTTCATTATAATGCTATACTTGACATGCCTTCCCCATCATTCATTTTTATTTGTTTTTAATGCTTCCTTTATCTTCGTTTTGTTCATGTGTTATATTTGATGTCAAAGGGGATTTTGTGTGCCTCTTTTATTTTTATTCTTCAACAATCCAATTTCCACATAAATGTTAAATCAAGGAAAACAAATTAATCAAAGTAAGCAATAAACTGATAAAGAAGCGCAAATTATTTTTAACGAATGAAAAAAAAACCAAAGACAAATGAAGGAAATGGGGACAGATGAAAATGGATTGACCAATGAACAAACAAATCGACAAACAAACAAACAAACAACTAATTAGCTAACTAACTAACTAAATTAATGGATAAATAAATTCATAAATAAATAAATAGTAAATCATATAAAATCAATCAACAGAAATAGGCAAGAAATATGCTGCAGCTAATGAATAAATAAATATTGATACAAACGTATGAAGGAAAACAGTAAGAATTGGAAACAGCTTATAAAATTCAGTCAAATAAATAGAGGAAATAAAAGATTAAATAGATAAAGGAACCAATAAATATATAAACAAAAATAGAAATAAACATAAAAAGGATAAATAAACAAATAGATGTATAAATAAATAAATAGAAAAGCAAGTAAATAAATAGATCAATAAATAGATAAATAAATGATTGAATAAATAAATAAATAAATAATAAATAAATCAGTAAATAAATAAAATAAGTGAATAAATAAATAATGAATAAGTAAACTAAATAAATAAACAAATAAACAAATAGACAATAAATAATAAACAAATAAATAAACAAATAGACAATAATTAATAAATGTATAAATGAATAAATAAATAGATAAAAAAAACAAATAATAAATAGGTAAATAAATAAAAGGATGAATGAATAAACAAAAAATAAGCAAATGAATAAATAAAAGAATAAATTAATAACTAAAATGATAACTAAATAAATAGATAAATAAATTAATAAACAAATAAATAAATAAAGCATAAAAACGAACAAACAAATAAATAAATAAATAGATAAATGAATAAATATACAATTGAAATCAAGCCACACACAGACAGCATTTAATTCTAAAAAATGTATTAAACTACTAAAAACAAAACAATTGAAATCATTCAACACCAATGTAAATTATTCAGTGAATAAGTCTATTAATATCAGTGCTAGACAACAAAATCAGTCATATTTTCAAAATAAAGATGGTAAAATAACAACAATAACACCCTCAGCACTTACACAGCAATAACAATAGACAGAAAACCACAAAGAAAACAATAGATCAATCTCAGACAGAAAAGAAGCCAAAGAAATACACTTTTAAACCGACTAAGACTGAAAAGCTGTGCGACTCAATCTGTGTGAGAACAGGGTCAGTGGGATGTAGTAATAAAGGGACGTCCCCAAATTACTACAAGCAAAATATGTAGTAATTAGGGGACATTTTTTTAAATTACGTAATTTATATTTTATACGCAATAGTATACCATTTTAAGCTTATCTTTTTTTTATTTTGAACCAATTTTAATTTTGTGTATTTTGGGGACGTCCCCAAATTACACACACGTCCCCTTTCTACTACCTACACGTAAAAATGTCCCCTACCTACTACACACACACACACACACACACACACACACACACACCACACAACGCACCCACGCACATGAACACACACACACACACACACACACACACACACACACACGCACGCACGCACGCACGCACGCACAAACACACACACATACACACACATAAGCATGCACACACGTACACACACACTCGTGTACGCACGCACGCACGAACACACACACGCACACACACACACACGCACACACACACACACAAACAAACAAACAAACAAACAAACAATGTGAGACACAGATAAAGAGACAGACAGACGGAGATAGCGAGAGACACAGGAGAGACACAGAGAGAGAAAGAGAGAGAGAGAGAAACTGACAGACAAACAGACGGACGGACGGACAGATGGACAGACAGACAGACACATTGGCAGACAGAGACAGAGACAGACAGACAGTCCCCAACCCCACCTCCATCTGACTTTAAACAGTCTCTGTCTCATGATACAAAAACGAAGACTACAGACAGACAACAATCAAAGCCACTGTGTAATTACCTATCACTTTTGTTTGAAAAAAAACAACAGATCAAATCATCACAATCTATTTTCACCACCTGTTATCACTGACTGATATGTAAGTCTGCCTCTGTCTGTCTGTCTGTCTGTCTGTATGTCGGCACTAACAAGAGTCAGCACAGACCGCTGACTGATTAGGGTCCCGCTGACCATGGCCTTGACCTGCTGACCTCTGGGGTCATCACAGCATGGGGGGCCACATGTGAACAACGACGCACTCCATGCACCATCATTAACCCTTTAACTCCCGTACCCCTATCCACCAACTGCAAAAACTTAACCTTTTGACTGTCCACGCCTCACAACCGTATAACATTATTGCGCATTATTGTTGTTGCGCTACATTTCACAAAACTGAGTGGTTCAATAAAAGAATTCATATTCATGTTCATTTCTTTTTGTCACAACGGATTTACCAAGTGAAACTCGAACTGCCCTCTTAGTTGAAAACACAACGCCGCAGTGAGGTGCCAACTTTTTTTTTTTTTACTCGAATGTTTTATACTAGGGCAGCCAGGCGAATTCCCCGCTCTTCACGATTTTCAACTGCCATGGAATCTTTAACGTGCGCAGGCCAGAAGGCATACGGGTCCGACATATTTTTCGTCCCCTTCAAAATCTCTCGAATATTTTATACTAGGGCAGGCCGGGCGAATTCCCCACTCCTCACGATTTTCAACTGCCGTAGGATCTTTACGTGCTCAAACCAGAAGACATATGGGTCCGACACATTTTTCGCCCCTTTCCAGCTCTATTTTCCGGTCAAACTTAGGGGAAAAGCCGAGACCTCAACGAGGAACGAACCTTGTATCTCAATTTTACTTTACTGACAGGCGAACGTCTGAACCATTCTGCCACGCTTCTCTCTGATTCTGTATCTCTCACAGATAAACTTGGACACAAGTTTCAATCAATACAGTTCTTTTTTTCTTTTTTTTTCTTTTTTAAGGTCTCATTCTTAAAAAAGATCCGACTTCGTCCTAGTTGATAACATCAAAATGAGCGGGGGAAAAAAAAAACCCTGATAGGTCCGCCCAGTTGAACTGATGACATACTTTACGAATATAATGCTTTTAGCGAACTCGCTGGTCCTTGGTTGAGCTATGGA
>CM060306.1:121193957-121208957 GCA_030674185.1 Monoplex corrugatus | reverse complement strand
CCTCTTTCTGTAACAATGCGTACATAAAAATAGAGATTCTTAGAATGGCTTGACTCTTTTTCGTAGACATCAACCTCTGTCATTGGCACTGATGCATTTATGCACAGGCACAGTGATCGAATGTATAATGAATTGAATGAAGTCCAGACACCCAGCAACGCCAGCAGTGTCAGTTTTCAAGGTCAGCCTGCAAGCCACACCATTGTGATTGTTAATCAACAATCACTCCTTTTCAGCTAACTCTTTTAAATGATCATTTTGTTCGGTCACAGTTTCACACTGATGTCATGAGTCATACACCATACTCCACACAGGCGGATTTTGGTCTTGGTGGATGGGGTTTGAGTCTAGGAGACATCCTCTCCGGAAAAATAATTGTGTCCGGATCATTAAAATGTAAATCATTTCGTACACGCTACGGTAATTTGATTAACCAAAAAACATTTGATTAACAAGGAAGGACTTAATAAGGAAGGACTTTAGTACAGTGAGGAACAATGGGCAAAGTTTAGAAACACGATTAATAATGAAGCTTGTGAAGAAATCGCTAGAGTTGAACGAAAAGCAAACAAGAACTGGATGACAAAAGAAATCATAGGCTAAATGGAAGAACAGAGGAGGGCAAAAGAAAAGGAGGAAGAATACAAAAAGATGCATAAGGAAATCAGGAATACGTGCAATGAAGCTAAGAAAACTTGGCTGGAAACAAATTGCAAAGAAATAGAAGACAGACACAAAACATATCATACATTTCTGTACAGAAACATTGAAGAAATCACCCACAGGAAGAAGACGTGCACATCAACTGGTTGCTAAAAATCGAAAGGTGGTAACGATTATTATAGAAAAAGACTTTTAAATTAAAAGGCAAGAACGCAAATTGGCTTTCAAGGGGAAGGACTTGGGAAATCAACCCACCTCTCCAATGTTTTATACCAGGGCAGCCAGGAAACAGCTTTGCTCTTCACAATTTTCAACTGCCGTGGGATCTTTAACCTTTTGACTCCCGCACCCTGCCCACCAGCGTCCTGCATAGTCAACCATGCTAGCAAAGAAAAAACTGAGCCCTTTGACTCCCTCACCCTATCCACCAGCTTCCTGCAGGAAGCTGGTGGATAGGGTGAGGGAGTCAAAGGGTTCAGTTTTTGCAGTTGATGGATAGGGTGCGGGAGTCAAAGGGTTCAGTTTTTGCAGTTGGTGGATAGGGCGCAGGAGTCAAAGGGTTAACGTGCGCAGGCCAGAAGGTAGGATCGAACCCAAGTCTTCCGACTGTTAGCCTGACGTCTTACCTACTTGCCTACCGGGCCTGCGTGAGTTGAACAAAGTCTGTACACACATAAGTGCTGACATAATCGTGTTTCAGCTCCCAGATGACAGCTTACGCTACACACCACAGCAATAACTCACATCACATCACATCACATCACAGCCACATGTTTAGGACACTAACACCACACGTTTCTATTCCCAGCCATGAAAACAAGCAGTTTGGATTTTTTTTTTTTTAAGATTTTTCTTTCGCTTTTGATTTTTTACAAGAAAGAACACACACACACACACAATAAACAAACAAACACTCAAAAACACACACAAGTACAGACACGCACGCACAAACACACACACATATACACACAAACACAAATACACACACACACACCAACACACACACACACACAAACACACTCATACGCACAAACACATACACACACACAAACACATACACACACACACACACACACACACACACACACACACACACAAGCGCACACACACACAAACACACACACACAAGCACACACACACACACACTCACATACACACACACACAAACACACACACACAAAACACACAACAATCTCTCTCTCTCTTTTTTTCTCTCTCTCTCTCTCTTTTTCTCTCTCTCTCTCTCTCTCTCTCTTTCTCTCTTTCTCTCTCTCTCTCTCAGCATACTTACTATAAGGTTGTGACTGACCTTCGACAATGTCAAAAGCTGTGTGTAAACCCAGCTGACACGCACAAAACCCAGCTGACACGCACAAACCCAGCTGACACACATATCACACTCATCAGCGAGTTTCAGTCTTCTATCACCAACTCCTATCGCCTGATCTGGCATCCCGAAATGGAGATTACATGACCACAAACAGCTCACAGTTGTGTGAGTGAGTGTCTACATAGAAAATTGTTGACAATCATAACCCGAAAATAAATCTGACTGCCAGTAGGAAATATCCTAGGTTCACTCCGCTGACACACCTCCGTCGGGTGGGTATAGGATCGCAATGTTTTCAATATCCTAGGTCAGTATGTTCCATTCCTGCCAGTGCCTAAACCCCCTCGGTGTGAATATTCAAATAAGCACGTTCAAGATCCTGTAAGTCATACAATGGCCGGCCTATAGATACATAAAAACATCTCTTGTGTGAATATTCAAATCAGCACGTTAAAATTCCTATAAGCCATGCAGTGGCCGGCTCATGGACACATAAACACACCCTTTGTGTGAATATTCAAATCAGCAAGTTAATCACTTAAAATTCCTGTAAGCCATGCAGTGGCTGGCTCATGAACACATAAACACACCCTTTGTGTGTTAATATTCAAATCAGCACGTTAAAGATCCTGTAAGTCATACAATGGCCGGCTTATAGACACATAAAAACACCCTCTGTGTGTTAATATTCAAATCAGCACGTTAAAGATCCTGTAAGTCATACAATGGCCGGCTTATAGACACATAAAAACACCCTCTGTGTGTTAATATTCAATTAAGCACGTTAAAGATCCTGTAAGTTATACAATGGCCGGCTTATAGACACATAAAAACACCCTCTGTGTGTGAATATTCAAATCAGCACGTTAAAGATCCTGTAAGTCATACAATGGCCGGCTTATAGACACATAAAAACACCCTCTGTCTGTTAATATTCAATTAAGCACGTTAAAGATCCTGTAAGTCATACAATGGCCGGCTTATAGACACATAAAAACACCCTCTGTGTGTTAATATTCAATTAAGCACGTTAAAGATCCTGTAAGTCATACAATGGCCGGCTTATAGACACATAAAAACACCCTCTGTGTGTTAATATTCAATTAAGCACGTTAAAGATCCTGTAAGTTATACAATGGCCGGCTTATAGACACATAAAAACACCCTCTGTGTGTTAATATTCAATTAAGCACGTTAAAGATCCTGTAAGTCATACAATGGCCGGCTTATAGACACATAAAAACACCCTCTGTGTGTGAATATTCAAATCAGCACGTTAAAGATCCTGTAAGTCATACAATGGCCGGCTTATAGACACATAAAAACACCCTTTGTGTGTTAATATTCAATTAAGCACGTTAAAGATCCTGTAAGTCATACAATGGCCGGCTTATAGACACATAAAAACACCCTTAGTGTGTTAATATTCAATTAAGCACGTTAAAGATCCTGTAAGTCATACAATGGCCGGCTTATAGACACATAAAAACACCCTCTGTGTGTTAATATTCAATTAAGCACGTTAAAGATCCTGTAAGTCATACAATGGCCGGCTTATAGACACATAAAAACACCCTTTGTGTGTGAATATTCAATTAAGCACGTTAAAGATCCTGTAAGTCATACAATGGCCGGCTTATAGACACATAAAAACACCCTTTGTGTTAATATTCAATTAAGCACGTTAAAGATCATGTAAGTCATACAATGGCCGGCTTATAGACACATAAAAACACCCTTTGTGTGTTAATATTCAATTAAGCACGTTAAAGATCCTGTAAGTTATACAATGGCCGGCTTATAGACACATAAAAACACCCTTTGTGTGTTAATATTCAATTAAGCACGTTAAAGATCCTGTAAGTTATACAATGGCCGGCTTATAGACACATAAAAACACCCTTTGTGTGTTAATATTCAATTAAGCACGTTAAAGATCCTGTAAGTCATACAATGGCCGGCTTATAGACACATAAAAAACACCCTTTGTGTTAATATTCAATTAAGCACGTTAAAGATCATGTAAGTCATACAATGGCCGGCTTATAGACACATAAAAACACCAGCATGCATGGCCACCAAAGACGGATTATGCAGACTGTGCAGCAACATACCACCTGTACACTACGGTCACATACAACCTGTACACTACGGTCACATACAACCTGTACACTACGGTCACATACACCTGCAAACATCCGAGACATCAGAACGCTAATATATATCAAAAATGAATAACTTGAATATAATATAACAGGCTGAGTTCCACAACAGTCGGACTCAAACAATAAATCGAAGTAACGATTTTTCTGTTTCAGGCCTATTTTCATGTTATTCACATGGCATCAATTATTTCTGCTTTAATACCTACCCCTGTTCAACAGCTGAGTGATCTTTAACATTGACTCCCGCACCCTATCCACAACAGCAAAAAATTAACCCTTAACTCTCAGGAAGCTGGTGGAGAGGGTGAAGGAGTCAAAGGGTTAAGTTTTTGCTTTGCTGGCATAGTTGACAATGCAGGATGCTGGTGGACAGGGCGCAGGAGTCAAAGGGTTAATGTGTGTAGTGTACTTTCAGTTTCTCAAAAGAACCTCTCCACGCTCGGAATATTGTTACTGTTATTTTTGTTTAAAGCCCAGCCGACTGTGTAGAGCCATATCAGGGCTACAACCGTTTCAAAACATACACAATACTTCAACAGAGAAAAAAAGGGGAAAAGAAAAGTACACATGCCAATAATAATCTAAGGAGATGCCCCTGGCTTTGACCACTCCGTCCAATTCATCACACAGGGGATTAAAAACACACACCTGAATACAAATGAAATATAACAAAGGACACTAAAAACATGTAAAAATGGGCCTAAATTACCTAAAATTGTTTCCACATATCACGTTTCCCTAGAGTCATAAACGCAATTAATACATGTACCCAATTATAACCCCTAAGAGAAAGTACGTAAGACTTTATCGAACACATACAGGTGAATGGACACGGAAGGCAGAAAATGATAGGTAGAAATGACAGAAAGCAAAGAATCAAGAAAAAAAACAAAAAACAAAGAGAGTGACAAAAAAAAATTTTCAAGACAGATTTCCAGCATAAGAGAAATTATACTAGACACCCGAATTTCCCCAAGGAGAGTGGACGAAGACGATTTATTCTGACACAGACGGCCGCATGGCCAAGGCAGGAAAAGATGGAAAATGACGGCATAATAAGCCATAACACTGAACAAGTGCTGACAAAGATGGACAATTATCTGCCAGTAATTGTCCTAGCGCTGGAGTTTTATGTTCTGACAAGATCCCAGGTCTGTCATAGAAGTCAGGGTCATTATGAAGTCTGTCATTATGAAGTCTGTCATTATGAAGTCTGTCATTATGAAGTCCTGTCCATTATGAAGTCGGGTCATATGAAGTCGTCATTATGAAGTCTGTCATTATGAAGTCTGTCAATGAAGTCTGCCATTATGAAGTCTGCATTATGAAGTCTGTTATGTAAGTCTGTCATTATAAGTCTGTCATATGAAGTCTGTCATTATGAGTCTGTCATGAAGTCTGTCATTATGAAGTCTGTCAATGAAGTCTGTCATTATGAAGTCTGTCATTATGAAGTCTGTCATTATGAAGTCTGTCATTATGAAGTCTGTCATATGAAGTCTGTCATTATGAAGTCTGTCATCATGAAGTCTGTCATATGAAGTCTGTCATATGAAGTCTGTCATATGAAGTCTGTCATCATGAAGTCTGTCATTATGAAGTCTGTCATTATGAAGTCTGTCATTATGAAGTCTGTCATGAAGTCTGTCATTATGAAGTCTGTTCATGAAGTCTGTCATGAAGTCTGTCATCATGAAGTCTGTCATCATGAAGTCTGTCATTATGAAGTCTGTCATTATGAAGTCTGTCATGAAGTCTGTCATGAAGTCTGTCATTATGAAGTCTGTCATTATGAAGTCTGTCATTTATGAAGTCTGTCATATGAAGTCTGTCATCATGAAGTCTGTCATCATGAAGTCTGTCATTATGAAGTCTGTCATTATGAAGTCTGTCATTATGAAGTCTGTCATGATAGTCTGTCATATGAAGTCTGTCATTATGAAGTCTGTCATTATGAAGTCTGTCATTATGAAGTCTGTCATTATGAAGTCTGTCATTATGAAGTCTGTTATTATGAAGTCTGTCATATGAATGTCTGTCATTATGATGTCTGTCATTATGAAGTCTGTATTATGAAGTCTGTTATTATGAAGTCTGTCATTATGATGTCTGTCATTATGAAGTCTGTCATCATGAAGTCTGTCATTATGAAGTCTGTCATTATGAAGTCTGTCATATGAAGTCTGTCATATGATGTCTGTCATTATGAAGTCTGTCATCATGAAGTCTGTCATTATGAAGTCTGTCATTATGAAGTCTGTCATTATGAAGTCTGTCATCATGAAGTCTGTCATCATGAAGTCTGTCATTATGAAGTCTGTCATCATGAAGTCTGTCATCATGAAGTCTGTCATTATGATGTCAGTCTTATAAAGTCAGTCATTATGAAGTCTGTCATCATGAAGTCTGTCATCATGAAGTCTGTCATTATGAAGTCTGTCATCATGAAGTCTGTCATCATGAAGTCTTGTCATATGAAGTCTGTCATCTATGAAGTCTGTCATCATGAAGTCTGTCATCATGAAGTCTGTCATTATGAAGTCTGTCATTATGAAGTCTGTCATTATGAAGTCTGTCATATGAAGTCTGTCATTATGAAGTCAGTCATTATGAAGTCTGTCATCATGAAGTCTGTCATTATGAAGTCTGTCATTATGAAGTCTGTCATTATGAAGTCTGTCATGAAGTCTGTCATATGAAGTCTGTCATTATGAAGTCTGTCATTATAAGTCTGTCATTATGAAGTCTGTCATTATGATGTCTGTCATTATGAAGTCTGAATGGAATATGCTTAATGTCTATGAAAATGTCTTGTGCGTAAACCTACAAAACATGACATGAGAAAACACTTCGTTCACCCTCTGACAAGTTCTCTCGCGTGTATGTAAAGGTCAAGGTTGTCCCATCACTCCCAGGTCGCAGGGGAGTGAGGTGGTAAAGGCCTCAACTTTACTCAGGGCCAACACTATGAGGATGGCGCCAATCTTCTCTACTGCGCTTCTTTTGCCTTCCCAAAATCCTGAACAGAGTCAGGTACCGATTCACAGCAGGGTGGACTGGCGGCCACACGCACACAAAGACTTTCTCAAGCCAGACTGGAACCCCGTGGAGGTTAAACAGGAAAGTGGAACGCTGTACCAGTGGGCCAAAGGGTCCCCGTGTGAACAGAAATCACATAAGAGGGGTGATGAACAACAGCAGGAGACCTTCACTCTTTGACTCCTCCGCCCTATCCACCAACTGCTAAAACTTAACTCTTTGATTTCCTCAACCTATCACCAGCTTCCTAAACCTTTGATTCCCTCACCTATCTGGGTCCCATCCGCACCCTCGTGGTGTTTCTTGTTAACAATATGTACGTCAAAAGATATTGTAAGTCATAATCAGTGTCTGGTGGCTTATGAAAACATAAAAACAGACAGCATGCAGGCAGCGGAAGACAGAATCTGCAGATTGCGCAGTGAAATACCGCCTGCATAGAGTGGGTAAAACAGCGTGCATACGTACACGCAATCCGAGAAATTTCGGAACGCTAAATACTTGTGTTTTTACTGATAACCTTATGCCCATTCTTCTTCTTCTCCTCTTCTTCTTCTTCTTCTTTTCTTTTTTTCTTCTTCTTCTTCTTCTTCTTTTCTTCTTTTCTTCTTCTTCTTTCCTTCTTCTTCTTCTTCTTACTTCTTTCTTCTTTCCTTCTTCTTCCTCTTCTTCTTCTTCTTCTCTCCTTTCTTTCTTCTCTTCTTCTTCTTCAACTTCTTCTTCCACTTCTTCTTCTTCTTCTCCTCTTTCTTCTTCTTCTCTCTTCTCTTCTTCTTCTTCTTCAACTTCTTCTTCTTCCTCTTCTTCTTCTTCTTCTTCTCGTCTTCTTTTCTTCTTCTTTCTTCTTCTTCTTCTTCTTCTTCTTCTTCTTCTTCTCTTCTTTCTTCTTCTTCTTCTTCTCTTCTTCTTCTCCTCTTCTTCTTCTTCTTCTTCTTCTCTCTTCTTCTTCTTCTTTCTTCTTCTTTCTTCTTCTCTTTCTTCTTCTCTTCTTCTTCTTCTCTTCTTCTTCTTCTTCTTCTCTCTCTTCTTCTTCTTCTTCTTCTTCTTCTTCTTCTTCTTCCTTCTTCTTCTTCTTCTTCTTCTTCTTCTTCTTCTCTTCTTCTTCTCTTCTTCTTCTTCTCTTCTTCTTCTTCTTCTCTTCTTCTCTCTTCTTCTCTTCTTCTCTTCTCTCTTCTTCCTTCTTCTTCTTCTTCTTCTTCTTCTTCTTCTCTCTCTTCTTCTTCCCTTCTTCTTCTCCTTCTCTTCTTCTCTTCTTTCTCTCTTCTTCTTCTTCTTTCTTCTCCCTTCTCTCCCTTCTTCTTCTTCTTCCTCCTTCTCTTCTTCATCTCTCTTCCCTTCTCCTCTCTTCTTCTTCTCCTCCTCCTCCTCCTCGACCTCCGCCAGTCTCGACTCCTTTTTCTATTCTATTTCACTTTTTTAAACAAGATTCTAAGCTAAAGGCAGTTGGTAGAAGTGACAATCCCCTCAGACAATGACAAGTGTTCGGCACAGTCAGGCAGTAACGGGATAGAGTGTCGGTATGTCCCCCCCCCCCCCCCCCCCAAGGGATCGTTAGATAACAATGCTGACAGTCAACACTGTGCTGGTCAGGTCACTGGTAATGTCACACTATATTCTCTCTCTCTCTCTCTCTCTCTCTCTCTCTCCTCTCTCTCTCTCTCTCTCTCTCTTGCAGCAAACACATACACACACGTTCAAAGACATATATTCTCTCGGCGTACCTTCTCTCTCTCCCTTTCCGTCCCTCCCTCCCTCTCTCTCTCTCCCTCCCTCTCCCTCTCTCTCTCTCTCTCTTCTGTCTTTGAAGGTGCTGTGCTTTGTGTGAGTGTGCTTGTGCGTGTGCATGTGTGTGTGTGTGTGCGTGCGTGTGCGTGTGGTGTGTGTGTGTGCGCGCATGTGTGTGTATGTGTGTGTGTGCTTGCGCGCGTGCAGGTGTGTGTGCGTGCGTGGGTGCGCGCGCGCGCGTGCGCGTGAGTGTGTGTATATGTGTGTACGTGTGTGTGTGTATGTGTGTGTGTGTGTGTATGTGTGTGTGTATGTGTGTGTATGTGTGTGTATGTGTGTGTGTATGTGTGTATGTGTGTATGTGTATGTGTGTGTGTGCGTGTGTGTGTCTGTGTGTCAGTGTGTCTGTGTGTCTGTAAGTTTTCTTGTCTTCTCGGGAAACAAAAACCACCCTCACCACACAGTTTACTAAAACCAAACATAAAAACCCAAGCACAGTAAACTCCACACTACAGAACTATATTGACCACAATGTTCTATCCTATGGCAAAAACACAAAAACCAACCACAATATAATACATGTAAATTACACACTACAGAACTATTTGACCACAATGTTCTATTCTATGGCAAAATCACAAAAACCAACCACAATATAATACATGAAAATTACACACGAATGCCAGGAATATGTGTGCTCATACTGTGTAATATTTTTGCTTGCTTGCTTGCTTGCTTGCTTGCTTTTAATATATGCCTTCATTATTTATGCATTAATTTCACAGGTAGTTTTCAATTTTGACTGACGGTATATCGTATGTGTGATTACTGAACTTAAAAGTCTATTGATATACTGAGTACAAACTGACATGGTGTGACGAGAGGTTGCAGTGAAGAAAGCAACACAGTGTTTCGAGTCATAGATTCTTTATCAGCGGGACTGGAAACATTGTTTCGATTATGCCCTCATCAAAATCGTCAGTTTACTTTACGTCTGGCCCCTTCCACTCCCTGACAGCCAACAACAATAGTTACCGCCTGTGTTCTTGTTCTTTCTGCTTTCTGTACCTTCTGCACTAAGACAATGACTATCACAGAGAGGTCAGTCGAGATGAATAAGGATTTATATTTATGCTTTGTTGATTATACCAAGGCTTTCGATCCGGTAAGACATCAAGAATTGATCAAAAAACTAGAAAGACTCAATATTGATGGAAAAGATCTACGAATAATCAGAAATATGTATTGGGAACAAACAGCTGCAATGAGAATAAAATACGATATAAGCTCTTTCCAAAATATCAAAAGAGGAGTCAGACAGGGTTGTGTTTTGTCACCAGATCTGTTTCACTTTACAGCTAAAACATCATGAGAAACCTAGAGGAAGATCCTGGATTAAAGGTTAGAGGAAAAATGATAACATTCGATACGCAGATGACACCGTGCTAATTGCAGAAAATGAAAGGGACCTACAACACCTTGTGAATATACTAGAAATAGAAAGCAAAGGTAAGGGCTTGGAACTAAACAACAGAAAGACTGAAGTCATGGTGATCAGTAAAAAACATGAAATCCCCTCATGCAAAATAACAGCAAACGGTTTAAATACCTGGGAACGATAATTTCACCAGACGGCAGATGCACATCAGAAATAGCCAGCAGAATCGGCCAAGCCAAAACAGCATTCAAGAAGATGAAAAGCATTCTTACCAACAAACGCCTATCAATTAACATCAGGAAGGGAGTTCTTGAAATTTGTATAGAACCAATACTGTTGTACGGTTGTGAGGCGTGGACAGTCAACAGGCAAAGCCAGAACAAGACTGAGACAGCCGATATGTGGTTTCTAAGAAGAATGTCGAGAGTTCCATAGACAGCAAAGAAAACAAAATAGACAGTCTCGATGGAGGCAGACACAAGTAGATCATTCATAAGGAAGATTAGGAAAAGACAGGCAACATTTATAGGCCATTTTATGAGGAAAGGGGAACTGGAGCACCTGGTCACAACGGGAAAGCTGGAGGGAAAGAGAGAGCACCAGGTAACCCAGGGAGAAGATACTAGACAGACTTGCAGGGTGGCTGAAGACAGGGAGGGTGGAAGAGATGCTTGAGGCAATAAGAGATAGAGACAGATGGAAGTCCATGATCGCCAACGCCATGCGGCAAGGCACCTGATAATGATGATGATGATGAAGACATTGATGACGATAACAGAGTTTTGATGACGATAAAGTTTGATGACACAACAGGTCACAAAACTTTGTTCCAGTTTTAGTTCTTTTATTGCCGTTCCTTCCTATATCGCTCTCCTTTTCTCTATCTCTCTTCTTTTTCAAGGAAAAAATACTTTGATATCCAAACCATGTGTGACTGCCCCGCGTTCAAGCAAACTTTAATAATGACAACAGATTTTGGTGACGAACAAAATGTAATGACGGTTTTGATGTCATAGTTGAAACAATGTTCCTAGTGCACGTAAACAAGTCTATGCCTCAAAAGTTTTGTTGCTTTCTAAACTGATTACAAGGTTCAGCGGTCACCACTTCTTCATTTAAGGATAATGATAATAATTACAGTATTTTATACGGCGCCAAATCTTGACAATTCAGATCAAAGCGCACTCACACACCAGGCATAAGCATACAATCGACAAAGACCACCTCACAACATTTAATATTAAAAAACAAAAGTGGACAAACTGACGGAAAAAAGTAGTTGAAGAATTTATTGTTGGGAAAAGAGATGGGTTTTTAACTTGGGTTCAAAAGTAGAAAGGGTAGGTGTTAGGCGAAGGCAGAGCGGAAGTCTATTCCAGGCTGACGGTCCTGAAACAGCCTACTGTCCTGAATTGTGTACGTTTAAAACCAATTATTTTTTTCCCAAAAACTAATTTTTTTCCCAACTGCCATTGCTTATGTGCATATTTGCTTAGAACTTAAAAGTTACTGAAAAAGAAACAAAATAGTACTACAAAAAATGGCCCTCTTACTGCCCATTTTAACATCCTAATTGTTGTTCTGATGGTGTCGGTAAAAGATTAGATAAGTCACCCTTCCTTCACTTCCCTGAGTTGGCTAACCCTGTACGCCATATCACCTGAGGAGAGTGCTGACGTAAAACCGATCCATTCCAATCAACCCACGAGTACTAATGCTCAGAGGCTGGCCCAGAACAGAAAGTATCTTTGATGCTGCCCCTCATGCCAATTTAAAAGGTTTTAGATAGACACGCTCGATAATAGAATAAGAACGTGTACTTAATGCATAAGACAGGAGCTGAGACAGACACTTTTGAAAAACGATAACAGGTAGACTACAGAGCTCAGAGCTCACCATGAAAAGACACGGCAACATGATGTTTATCTGCCCTCTGTGTGTGTGTGTGTGTGTGTGTGTTGTGTGTGTGTGTGTGTGTGTGTGTGTGTGTGTGTGTGTGTGTGTGTGTGTGTAAAATCATTATTGTGAACAGACACAAAATTCATCTCTCTCTCTCTCTCTCTCTCTCTCTCTCTCTCTCTCACACACACACACACACACACACACACAACACACACACACACACAGAGACATATTGAATTCAGAAGGAAAAAAAAAAACCGGGACAGACAGAAAAATCGTTTCGTCTAGCTGACATGAAAATGAACGCGTGAATGTCCAAAGCAAGAAATATTTCACTTTTCGGAGCAAACTATGTATATCCCTGCTATCAACCATTACATGCTACCATACATCAGCATACGTTTCAACGCGAATTGCGTTCTCTATCGTGTAGGCCTAGGCCTAACAGACAAGACTATGCGTGTAACAACGCGCTCACGTGTTAAAACTAACATGGCCTCAGAGAAAACGCACGCACGCTACAACTCCCTCGGGCAAGATTCACTCGAACAAAAATTTCAATGAAGAAAAATGGAACCACTTTGCTTTGTGCGACAGGAAACTCAAACGAGTTTGCATTGATTAGACAAGTACGATCACGCTGTTTGCAAGAGGGGAATCACTCCTCCATCGGTTGTCCGGTTACCGTAATGGTTGTACTCCGTGTACGGCCAAAATTAATCTGCAGAAAATAATCGCGTCTACTCGGTCCTCTATGCCAACCACGCAACGGTCTTCACAAAAATCTGTGAGGAAATGACAACACGTGTGGTGATCATGATCACGCGAACTTAGGTTTGTTGCAGGGCAAAAACTAATGAACACAAACTGGCAGCTTACCTTGTTTTGACGAAGCCAGCGATTTTCTATTTCGTTTCACAAGCGCGAAGGCTACCCCGCGTCTGGTGCTTGTATGGTGTACCCTTTGAATCTTCTGTAGGTTTTACATATAATTTCCAGCGTGCGTCTTGTCTCGTATTGTGTGTGTCACAGGTAAATAACATTAAATAGGCATTATGTGGGTCAGGCAGCTGTAGTATCTAGGAAGATGACGTCATGCAGTCAGCGCAAGTGTTTTGTTGAGCCTATCACCAGCGCATTGCTCGATAGCTGTACTCAACAACCGACCTACTTTTTTTTCCTATAATGTGCTGATGATCCTAAAACAATTGGATTTCTTCTTTTTCTTTTATCTATTTATACTATCATCGGTGTCGCGGGAAGAAAGAGTTGGACAGCGTGCGCGCGGGGAGCGGGAAGGGGAAGGGTGGGAGGGAATAGGAGCTGAAATCAAGACTAAAGAAATGCCATGTGATGGTAAAAGTTTCTTGCAGGTCATCGATCCAGATCTTCTTAAGTCTGCCTCTCGTTTTTAAAAACAGAAATCTTTTCGTCGTATGATGCTTAGCCAATTAGTGCACCCTTGGTTAGATGACCAAACCACGTAATTCTGTGTTGATAAATACAGTGATGGACTGATGGCGTTCCCACCGTCTCTGATCTCGGTCGCTCTGTATTCTCACGCTTTGCTAGCATTGCATCAATGTTGGTTGGTGTATACATGAGCACTTGTATGTATCTGTTTCCTTTGTGTTCTTCTTGTTGTTCTGTTGTTGGCCATCATGCTGTGTGGATATGAGTGAGTATATATGAATGTAGGCCTATGTATGTGTGTGCGTCTGTGTGCGCGTGTGTGAATTTGTGTGCAGTTACTGTTGTTTGTTCTTATTTCTCATTTCTTACGTGTTTATTTATCTATATATTTATTTATTTATTTGTTTGTTTATTTATTTATTTATTTATTTACTTTAATTTTTACTTTATTCGCTTATCTGTTTCCTCTTTTCTTTCCTCGGAAGTTGACGACAGACTGGCAGGACTATGATTAAGGAAATATTGTCTTCACTTTGTTGATAGGCAGCTGAGGCTTTGTGCATTGACTGGGGGGCTTTCTGTGATGTAAGAGGAGTTTATACTGAGTGGCTAGCTGTGCTGTGATTCAGGTCTTTAATTATTTATTTATCTTGTTTATCTTTTGTTTTCTTTGAAGATAAGATACACAGATACAACATGCCATTTACATGTAACCAAGATTGTTCAATCAAAAAAGAACTGTAGGCTGGGTAAAACATAGGCTAGATAGGGCCTCAGGACCTGGACAGCTCATGGGTTTATGTACAGGTTTAAGGCTTGTGCCATGATCACCATCACATAGCACCTGTGACGTTAGTGCATATGGAATTCATTCCGAGCGCGGAGACGTCATCTTGAGAAACTGAAACTGAAATCTCCTCGATCGTTCATGTCACGTCTGGGCTTGTGTCAGGCCCTGTTCGCAAAAAACACACCTCACAGTTGACTATTGCCCACAAAACAGGCTTCTAGCCAATTGGTTTATTGTTGTTTGTTCTGTACGTGTCCAGATCAAGTCATTTTTTTTCATAAAAACAACAAAAGATTGCAACCATCTCGAAGAGGAAATAGACTACTTTCGCATAAGGATCAGTTACTCTGACCTACTAATGCACCAATCGCAGTACCCTTTCCTCCTATCGTGTTTATGCCAGTTGTGGATTCCCACGACATACAATATCAAATTAGATTTACGTATTGTTTTTCATTTCAAACTATTTATGATGGGTGAGATAATCAAGTAGGTAAGACTTCCAATTGTAGGGTCTAGGTTCAATCCTGCCTGG
>CM060306.1:121046457-121191457 GCA_030674185.1 Monoplex corrugatus | reverse complement strand
CAAAGGGTTAAACCCAAACAACGCGAGCCTTGCTGAGTGAATTGTGATTTGCATAAAGTTCTACGAGTGAATCCCGACAAGGTAACTGATGGCTGGGTCCGATTGGGTCATGCAGCGCATGGACAGCCCCCCCTTGCTTGATGAAACGACTATTGAGTGGCGTCGGGAGCTTGCGGGGTGGTTGTCCAGAGGGGTCGAGGCATTGATGCTCCAGATCTCACCCACACCCTCATAGTGTTTCTTGTTAACTAGCCTACCGACCGAATCCCATCTATTACATGCAAGTCCTCAGTAAATCCACACAATGCGACTCCTACTGGGTGAATCCCTACTGCACGATCCCTAATAATAATAATAATAATTACAATATTTATATAGCGCAAAATCTTGATAAAATCAAATCTAAGCGCTGAAGCAGACACACACGCAAGCACGCACGCACGCACGCACACACACGCACGCACACACACACACACACACACACACACACACACACACACACTCACACACACGCATGGCTATAAATGGGGAGAAAGAATAAAAGCAATAAAAGCAAGAATAAAAGCAATGGAAAATTATAGAGAGCATAGCATATACAATTATAGGCCTATATTATAACCATGTGATTCCCCTCCGAGCGGAGACAGGCTGCAGAGGGGGGGGGGGGGGGTTGAGTGAGGTTAGGATTTTATGCGGAGGAGAAAAGGTGAGTTTTGAGAGCGGACTTGAAGGAGACAAAAGTAGGTTGCTGACGGACTGAGAGAGGAAGTTTGTTCCAGGAGAGTGGACCAGAAACAGAGAAGGCTCCCTACTGAGTGAATCCCTACTGCACGATCCCTACTGAGTGAATCCTTACTGCACAATCCCTACTGAGTGAATCCCTACTGCACGATCCCTACTGAGTGAATCCCTACTGCACGATCCCTACTGAGTGAATCCCTACTGCACGATCCCTACTGAGTGAATCCCTACTGCACGATCCCTACTGAGTGAATCCCTACTGCACGATCCCTACTGAATGAATCCCTACTGCACGATCCCTACTGAGTGAATCCCTACTGCACGATCCCTACTGGATGAATCCCTACTGCACGATCCCTACTGAGTGAATCCCTACTGCACGATCCCTACTGAATGAACCCGTAGGCCTACTGTGTGGATGCCAGCCAACTGAATTAACCCATACTGTGTAAAACCCACACACATCCCATGTAAAATGTTTGTGGTTAAGCCAACTGAGCGAATCCCTGCCGTAGCAACCTTCCGTACCCTCCTCTCTTCTGTCCGGTTTGAAGTTAAGAAAAAATGTCGCAATAAACCATACAGTTAAATGTTTGACTCGCGTCCATAAGCATCCTACACTGTCAACTATGCTAGCAAAGCAAAAACGTAACCCTTTGACTCCCTCACCCTATCTACCAGCTTCCTACAGAAAGCTGGTGGATAGGGTGAGGGAGTCAAAGAGTTACATTTTTGCAGTTGGTGGACAGTGTACGGGAGTTAAACCACACAGGTAGGTTACCAGTATGTTTATTGTCACACCGTAATGTAAGATGGGACTCTTTGTCTAGCGTGGAAGGGTAGCTATTCCTTTGTTCTTATTGCAATTTCTTTCATCCAATGTTTAAAATCAAGCATAATCCTTCTGTTTTCCCCACCTGTCTGTTACTTGCATTTACCAGAGAACAACTGTGCGTGTGTCTGCATAAGGCAAGGCAAACTTCACGTGTATCGTGCGTTAGACCATGACTGTGTAGTGTAAAGGGGACAAGACTATCCTTCATACACAAATTGTCTCCCGTTTCTAGGATTCTCTCAGTAGGCCAACGGCTTTACGGTTTCCGCAAGAGGGAGGGAATTGTTCAGTATGGAGAACAATATTTTCTTCGCCATTTGGTTTGACCGACTTATAATTATGGTCTAACCTTTTGACTCCCGCACCCTATCCACCAGCTGCAAAAACTTAACCCTTTGACTCCCTCAGCCTATCCAGGAAGCTCGTGGATAAGGTGATGGAGTCAAAAGGGGTAGTTTTTGCTTTGCTATCATTGATGACGATGCAGGCTGCTGGATGCAGAATGACAGTAGATAGGGTGAGAAAGTCAAAAGTTCTGATGTTTCATGTGGAATTTAAATTTAAATACCCGGTATGAAACTTTTATTGCCAAAGATAACCCAGTATTGGAGGATGGATACCAAACAAATTTGGATGAACATTTCTTCTTTGCATCAAGATTGGTCTAAGATCAACGTTCAGAATCTTGACCCGAGTCAGCACAGTTTCTCAAAAAAAAAAGAAAATAAATAAAATAAAATAAAATAAAAATAAAATAAAAAATACAACAAACAAAAACAAAAACGCCAAAATTGTTGGGTAAGGCATCTTGTGTTGGTAGACCTACAACTTATCCCTGTGAGAGCATTATGTTGTACAGTGCATGCTGCAGTATGTGGTGATGGTACAGGGTTGACAAATTTATGCTTTGTTGGTCACCTTCCTCCCCGAGTAATCTCAACCGTCAGGTCAATTACTGTCACTGTAAGGGGTGATATAGGGGGTCTATTGCACGGGTTTTTTTTTTTCTTTTTTTTTTTTTGGGGGGGGGGGGGGGGGGATTGTTATAGTCTAAAAGCCCTTGATACAAAAGCGTCGAGTCTTGGCCTCAATGATTTCCTTCGGCAGGTTGTACCGATCTCTGACAGTTCTTAGCAGGAAAGACAACCGCTGTAACTGGTATAAACCCTGCTGGGTTCTGTTTGTGTCTCGTTGGTGTCCTGGTGGACGTAGTGGTGGTACTTTGAGCTTGTTTTGATGTCTTTAGTATCAACGATGTCATTGTGTATCTTACTGACAGCAAAACGAGCCATCTTTCTCCAGCCTAGGAGAGGCCCATTTTAGGTCTTGGGTCATAATGGAGGCGCTGGAGGCTCTTTTATTGTAGTGCGACACACACCACTTGATGCTGGATGGCCTCAATACAATCCATCTTTCCGCTTGTTGTTGGGACCTCGGCTAGACCTGTGTAAACCCTCGACTTCATCCTATCCACCAAATGTGAAAACTTGAACCTTTTGACTCCCTCACCCTATCTACCAGCTTCCTGAGGGAAACTGTAAGGTGAGGGAATCAAAGGGTTAAGTTCACGCTTTGCTAGCAAGGTTGGCAAAGGGTTAGTGTCTTTGGGAATTGCTCACTCATTTTGTTCATTCCATGGTGCGTCTACTTGGCTGCAAAAACCCAAGGAGAAAAAGGAAAATCAATATGAATGCAACTGGCTTTCTGTATTGGATAGTTCCCTGACCCTGCCGGCCCTTCCCCACCCACCTCAAAATCACTTTTCTTTGGGAAGCAATTCACTTAAGACCACCAAATGGAAAGTGCACAGGGGCATGGTAAAATCTCAAGACCCTGGTAGAGGTCGCTTAATCAGCCACCATTATTGGAAAAAAAGTCACAACTCTGGCCATTTCATCATAGCACATACAAGGTTGTGCACAGCCACGTCTTTAACAAACCGAAACAGCCACATCCAAATAAAATGGCAGAGATGGGAAGTGGGGAGTGGTACTTAGCAACAGACAGGATCCTCCACTTTAGACAAAGCACAGCATCCTGTACGTCTAGGTATACCAAGGTTGTTCCTTCTGCTTGCCACTCAGTGCTTCCTCCATCAACCTCAGGGTAGGCTGCTTTCGGGACAGTTGGGTCTTGTACAGTGTGTGTGGTGAGACGTGACCAAGCAAACTTTTGTTGCCTCACTCAGTTGCCAGAAGTGGTTCAGGCATTCATCTGAGCCCAGCCAAAGGGCTGAAGCCATTTCACAGATGTGCCAGTGCATCCTCCTCCCTCTTCCTAAAGCACTTGTTCTGGTTCTACGGACACTACATAAATGTAGCCTACAAGCTTTACCACATGTTGGCAAAGATCTGTGAACATATTTTTATATGTTCCCTCTCCTGTCAATTCATTTTTGATGGAATGCAGGCTCAAGCTTATAACTTTTTTTAACAAGGGTTATTTAATGGGATGTTGCATGTGTGTGTGGTATGTGCGTATACACACTTTTACTGTTAATATGTACTATCTATTTACCTTATTTGGCTATTTTTTTTACTCTGGTTTCTGCTGCTTATGTTACTAAGGTTCCCAAATAATGGGGTTTTTTTCATGTCGCCGTCTGCTTTTATATATATACTTTGTAGGCCTAATCATCCGTTTTCACTTGACCGACAGTTTAGTAATTTCCATTTCTGTGAAGTGTAGCAAGCATATTTTTGACATGGACTGTTTGCGATATACGAGTGAATTTATTATTACTGCTGTTGTTCTCTTTCATCCCTTTCCAGGGTCTGCAATGGACACAGCAAACAAGTTCAAATTCTGTCATAGCTGAGCTACTTTTTCACTTTACATAAATGTGCTGTCATAAAAGGCAATTACATAACTGATCAGCTATCAGACACAGTAGACCGCATGCAATCAATCTAGAGCTATGTGAATGTGCTTCTTTGAACAGTTCAACATACCAAGAGTAATCTCTCCCATTTATAAAAATGCCAAGGAATACCAACAGTATTCTGAATAAAAAATAAGGTTTGGAAATTATCACTCTGACCCTTTCATTTTCACTTCCACTAAATCCAATGTAATAAAACAAGTTCTGAAATTTTTTTTCCAATTTAAACAGGTATTATGTGGATGTCAGAAGTTGGGATATCCAGTGTTGGTGGTGTTTCAGCTTTCATGGCGTGTTATTACAATTGTATTCTTGTTAAATATAACTTGATTCCTGTTAAATGTCATTTGATTCAACTGGTGAAGAGTTTGTAGTGTTGCTACACTTTGTCATTTTTGTAGACATTCCATTGTTTACATCAGAACAAGGCAAACGAGAAGGATACATACAAAACACTGCACACAGTGAAACATTTCAGTTTTATTATTTTATTCTGAAAGAATCCTTTTCACAGAATAATTCTCTGCAGTCATAAACAAGTGAGAAGTCAGCTTAGTCTTCTTCTTCTTCACTGCCACCTCCCTTTCCCTTCTTCATGTTCTTCCTCTTGACACGACCTGCACACAAACCATTCAATTATGTCAATGGGTAGACATACACGCTAACACCAACCAGCAACTATGTCAAGGGTAGCCAACACCATAAACCCAACCATTCAACTATGTCAATGGGTAGCACATACACCGCTAACACCAACATTCAGCTATGTCAATGGGTAGCACATACACCGCTAACACCAACCATTCAGCTATGTCAATGGGTAGCACATACACCGCTAACACCAACCCATTCAGCTATGTCAATGGGTAGCACATACACCGCTAACACCAATCATTCAGCTATGTCAATGGGTAGCACATACACCGCTAACACCAACCATTCAACTATGTCAATGGGTAGCACATACACCGCTAACACCAACCATTCAATTATGTCAATGGGTAGCACATACACCGCTAACACCAACCATTCAGCTATGTCAATGGGTAGCACATACACCGCTAACACCAACCAGTCAACTATGTCAATGGGTAACACATACACCGCTAACACCAATCATTCAAGCTATGTCAATGGGTAGCACATACACCGCTAACACCAACCATTCAATATGTCAATGGGTACACATACACCGCTAACACCAACCATCAACTATGTCAATGGGTAGCACATACACCGCTAACACCAACCAGTCAACTATGTCAATGGGTAGCACATACACCCTAACACCAACCATTCAATATGTCAATGGGTACACATACACCGCTAACACCAACCATCAACTATGTCAATGGGTAGCACATACACCGCTAACACCAATCATTCAGCTATGTCCAATGGGTAGCACATACACCGCTAACACCAACCAGTCAACTATGTCAATGGTGGGCACATTACACACTATACACCAATCATTCAAATTATGCAATGGGTAACACATACACCGCTAACACCACAACATTCAATTATGTCAATGGGTAACACATACACCACTAACACCAACCATTCAATTATGTCAATGGGTAACACATACACCGCTAACACCAATCATTCAGCTATGTCAATGGGTAGCACATACACCACTAACACCAACCATTCAATTATGTCAATGGGTAACACATACACCGCTAACACCAACCAGTCAACTATGTCAATGGGTAGCACATACACCGCTAACACCAATCATTCAGCTATGTCAATGAGTAGCACATACACCGCTAACACCAACCATTCAGCCCACTGACTCCCTCAAAAAACAAGTGGAGAGGCCAAGTAGTCCAAGGGTTAGGCTGTCATCTCAATTTCTAGAAGCCAGCTAACTAAACGCAAGTTCAAGCATACCACTTTATTGAACTAATTTGTCTCGTGGACTTTATGACAATATAAAAGTAAAGTTTGCATGGACTTTATGGCAATATAAAAGTAGGTTTGTGCACTAGTTCATAAATGTACAAGAATTTATGATGTATGTACACAAATCAATAAAAGAATCTATAAGTAATGAATTCATAAAAGAAAACACAAAATAACTTATCTACCAACTATAGATAAACACACAGTACCTCCTCTCTCTCTCTTTGAATCAATACTAGCAAATGCTTGTTACATCTGAAGATTCCCAAACCACTCCCCATATGTTAATATCAAAACCTGAAAAAAGGAAGAACCCCACTTGTACCATAGTAGTAAAATTGTTGGTAGATGACAACCACAAGACACACAGGTGAAGTATGGACAATCAGAACCTTTGCTCTTACAGTGATGAAACGCCAAGCCAGTAACAGGACTACTGGCAAGGAGCTGGCACTGTGTGCATCATTTGTTTATAATCCATTACCTACAGCACAGTTCATCAAAGCTTTTCACAAAATTATTCTGTATACCTTACAATCCCAATATAAAATAAGATATGCTTTTCAAAAAAATATGGTCTTACATCTTTTGAGATTCAATAGAAAAAGACTGCAGTCACAATTCAACAAGAAAATATACTCAGATCTCTATGGATGCACTCATTCTGTATAGCTATCTAGAACCATTCTAATTATCAACATATTTCAAGCAGCTACTTTTTTGTACAAAAAATGATGGAGAACTATGTTCTTGGTCTGGTAAGCCGTTTTTACTGTTACAACCATAGTCACAGTAACATGTTTTATCACATTTCAATCTGGTTTATTACAATCATGCATGTGTAACATGTATACATACCAAAAAAAAATATCTGTATTTAGATGTAGCCTTCATGTTTGTATTTGTCATGTATTTATACTATGTATTTGAAAATTATTTTTAAAAAACAACAACCTCAAGACTGTTTTTTGGGAAAAATGTGATTCTATTTCCAAATAAATCTGACCGATCATCCGATCTGCCTAGACGTGATTTCCGGACATTCCCAATCTCCATGATAATACGCCAAAAAACAACTTTCCTTTTTCATTTTTGAATGACATATTCCATTTTACGACATCATAAACTTGTGATATCACACCTAATCATGACTTCTCTCTTTTTTTTCTGAATAAATCCGTCTTATTAACTTGGCAATAGTTACACAACCATTTCAGTGTTTCCAAAATTGTTCCATTTTCAACTTGCACTATATCACAATGAACATGTCAAGTACAAAGTAACCTGTATGCTCCACAGTTTCTAAAAAAAAAAACCTGTTGCATGCCCACCTCAGTATCAACTAAATGGCTGACAGCACTCTATTAGATCGCTGACAATGACATGCTTCCTCTGTTTAAGTCATTCAGTTCCAGCAACATGACACCTGTATTTTCATAAAGTTCATGTTGTATAATTTGCTGAAAACAATTTTCAATAAAGTAATAAAAAATTGTTGGTAGATGACGACCACAAGTCACACAGGTGAAGTATGGATAGTCGAAACCTTTACTCTTACAGTGATGAAACGCCAAGCCAATAACAGGACTACTGGCAAGGAGCTGGCACTGTGTGCAACACTTGTTCCTGATCCATTATCTACAGTCCATCAAAACTGTTCACAACACTATTCTGTACGGCTTACTTATGACCACCATCTAAAAGAGATATGATCAATGGTTGGAGATATTTTAAAGATTAATTTCGATCATATGAATTTCAAAAACAAGTTACTGACTTCTAGATATGCATGGTATACATGAAATTACATACAAGATTTAACTTTGTGGCACCACCTCAATTTGTGGTATTACAACCAAACCCAACTTTACTTTTCTTTTTACTGAATGCATCAATTTACATCATCCTAAACTGTGAGTACACTGAACAAAACTTTTTCCTTTGTTTTTAATAAATGCGTCTTTGTACTAACTTGGCCCTGACTGTACTTTTTTTTAAATCAAGTTGGCTCTGACTGTATAACTATCATAACAATGTCAAATACAAAGTAGGCTGTGTGCTAAAATTTTGATACAACTGAGCATCCTGTTGCACATAAGCAATATCAACTACACAACTGACAGGGACTATGAGATCGTTCTCTACACCAACCCTTATTTTATTCCAATAAATTATCAAGAAAGTTCCAATGTAACCCTATATTCTTCTTTTCATACAGTTCTTCCATTCCAAAATTTGTAGGAAACGCTTAAATCACAACTGGAGCGTTATTACAAGTTACATTTACTGGAGCACAGAGAACACGAGCTGTAAGGTAATGACCATACTCCACAGTGTTACTATATAGTAGGCTATCTGTGGTGGACGTGCATGCTGGATGTTTTTATGTTTCCATCAGACAATGACACGACTTGGATCTTAACCATGCAAATCTGCATGTGCATACACATGAAGGTGCTTTATGCACTGTCTGACCTGGATAAAAAAAATTATCCACCCTTTACCCACTATGTAGAAATATCTAGGCAGACTAGACCAGGGCTTTCCAATTGGAAACCCAATCTCCACCCAACTAACACGCATGTGGTATTGTAGTAAGTTGTTGGTAGATGACAACCACAAGTCACACAGGTGAAGTATGGCAGTCAGAACCTTTACTCTTACAGTGATGAAACGCCAACCAGTAACAGGACTACTGGCAAGGAGCTGGCACTGTGGACAAGCGTTCATCACACAATGACCATGACAGAATGATGACAATGCGCCAAGGCTTGCTTGAAATATTTATTTCATGTCGGAATTTCTTAACAGGTAAAACATCTGGTCCAAATCTGTCAGATCTATACACAGCCAACTGTTCTCAGTAACACTTATCAAATAAATAGCTAGTATTCTTTTGCACTGCTTTCAGTGACTCTATCCAGTAAACATGTAAATGTTTTGCAAATGTGGGTAATAGTTCAGTTATGAAAAAAAAATCCGTTGGATGCCTTTTTCAGTATCACACTACGAGTGCAAGATGTTAAGGGTGATCAAGTTCGCGGCGGAACCTCCAGATGCTATTCTTGGCCGATGTCCAGGGGCAACATCCCACTGCAAGACCTGGGAGGGCTTTAACTCAATTTGAAATTTACAATGCTTTTTCCGAGTTCTCCTGTAAATCTGTAAATGAATTTTCTTCTTTGCGTATATGACTTAAGAACCTGACGAAAGTTGTGAAAAGGAAATGTTCCTCTAGGGTTCCCCCACATATACTAGTGGTGGCTAGTTGCAAAATCACCTTTCAAAAATAAACATCTGAGAATAACAAATCAGTTTAAAACATAAAAACTGGACAATAATCTGGATGGACAAAACAGCCCCACCTCAAATAAAAATCTGCTAAAAGACAAAATAGTCCTAATCACAAATAATTATTGGATAAAACAGCTGCTAACTTCTGCCAACATATTGTTCAGATCTACCTCTTTAAATGATCTACTGTCAATTCTTTTTACAATTTCATTTCTGTATTCCTGTCATAATGATGCTGAAAAATAAATTCCAGTATATCAGCATGATCAGGTAATACCATCTTTACAGCATCTGTTATATGTCCATGACAGCCATGGGAAAAGAAAATGTGAAGTAGGCCTATTATCACAACTTACCAGGGCGACCACCACCATACGGAGAGCGCAGGGAGAAGTCAATATGTTTCTGACTGTCCAGACGTACGACGTAGCTGGGAATGTTGACCACCTGCTTTCTCACCCTGCACACAACACACAGCTATTCACACAAGGCCTCACAATAACATCACAAACTGACTGCTACACACAGTTTTCCAGAATGAAGCAACAAGAGTAACCCTTCTGCGTTCGCATTGTCAAATGTAAAACGTCCCTTAGTGTTTACATTTTTTCTGCATTTTCACACAAATATGATCACGCTGATGAACATAATGCAGTTTACACAAAACTACAGAAAACATATTTTTAAACCTGTTAAGACTTCCATTATTTAGCCATTACAGTCATTGGTAAATGGCACATACAGGGTTTCACACAGGTCTCACAGACTGCATCCACTGACTGTATCTAATATAAATATTATTTTGCACATTGGACACTGTTCAGTTATGCACTTATGAAAATAATAACTTCAGTACACTGTTGGACATATTTTCTAAATCACAAAGCGAGTACAAAATCATCTCATTAATTCGAGTAATAATCATCTGGAAAATATTAATCACAAACTTTACAAAATTGTTTTTTATGTGTGTATATGTGTGTAGGCCTATATGCGTGTGTGAATGTTGTGAGTAAGAATGTTTTTCCACCCCCAATTCAGTCAAAAAAGTGCGTCAGACAAAGAGTAAACAGATGTCCAAACAAGTGTTTCATGGTCACCCGTTTTCAAAATGTAATCTAAAACAAACAGTCAGAAATAATCACCCAACCAACAAACAAAACTTAGTGCTCATAAGCAGGGACAGCAAAATGGTAGCATTACTTACAGCCCAGTAGCCACACAATGTCAACCATCCTAGAGCCCCCTGTCTGGATCCATGTGAGGGAGACTCTCCGGTGTGAGATTGGCGCCACAAGGACAGACGTAAGGTAAACCACCTCAGTGGCCTGCCCTGCTACATCATGCTATGGGATGTTTTCAAGGACAGGCTTGAGATGATGGGCACAAGGCCCAACACCACATTGGTCTGCCCTGTTTCATTATGCACTCTGTTCCATCTTGGAAGAACACATCCAAGGCATGGGAAAAGAACGCACCATCTCACTGGCTTGCCGTGACAGTTTTACTCATCCTAAGAACAGGTTAAAGACCAGGCATGAGGAGATGGGCACAATCCACATCACCACATTGGCCTGATCTGTCACATCATCAACAAAGCTGTAAGGGCAGGCATGAGGCATTCCAGCAACACCACATTGGCCTGCCCTGATACATTTCACACAATACCCACTCTTTACATCCTTCAGGCATTTCTGAAAACAAAACCACCTCGAAGATATGAGCACACAATAGACAGTGAATACAATCAATGGACTACCAAGCCACTTTTCATACAACACATTCACTATGAAAAAAAATAAATTAAAAAAAACCTTACTGAAGAAAAAAACAAGCACAAATCAAATATTAAGATATCAAAGGGTAACAGCCACAGTAAGATGAATACATTGTATGCACAAATCAGTTCTACAAACTTTATAACTGATGCTGGTAACAAAATATATTTTTA
This sequence comes from Monoplex corrugatus, assembly GCA_030674185.1. Lineage (NCBI taxonomy): Eukaryota > Metazoa > Mollusca > Gastropoda > Littorinimorpha > Ranellidae > Monoplex > Monoplex corrugatus. Next base: position 121,179,841 of record CM060306.1, on the reverse strand, counting down.
AAATAATGACAAAGTAAATCAACTATGAACATCATTATTTCCTAACCAAGATTAAAACGCAATATCACTAAATTAAAAAACAGCTCTTGCTTTTGTTTCCCTCCCTTATTCGCAGTGGAAATGTGCTCAACCCACCTGATGTGTCTCTGTCTGATCAGAACACGGGCATGGTGGATGGACTTGGCCAAACCCAGTTTGAACACCTGTGTCTGAAGACGACGCTCCAGGAAGTCTTCCAGGCGCAGACCCAGCACGTAATCCAGTTTCATTTTGTTCTCATCCAGCACTCCAATACGTACCAGACGGCGCAATAAAGCGTTACCTGCAAACGACCACATTTTCATGAAATCCAAAACAAGCGCGACTGCCCGCGATCAAGCAAACAGGAACCAGAAAAACGCGAAAATATCATCACAACGCGTATTTAATACAAGACAAGACGAGCGCAAATTTTCCACCAACTAGCCTTTGTCAAGCGTAAATACAAGATCACAAACAAACACCAAATACAAAATCAGGAGAAAAAGACCAAAACTTCCCTGCCGCTACATCAAGTGGGAGATGAGGACTCAAATTTTTTTTATTTTCAACTAATACTAGGTATTCCAAAGTGCTCTTCGCGGGCGGCAAAAGTACGGCAAAGTGCGATTTTTCACTGGTTTTCAACTTGCTCGTTCTCAACAAAATGCAGTGTCAGAAATAAAAAACATAGATCATGTTGATCTGTGATCCTTTAAGCTTTGTTTAAAGTCAAAATAAATCAATAAGTGTAACATTTACCGTTTGAAATATGCTTTTGATGATGGGTACTAAATTGCGATTTTGCTGCTACTGGAACGACGAAATCGGAACGCTGTTTTGACACCTACCTTGAAAATTCGCCTCGAGGAGATTCGCTGGGTCAGATATCAACAAACCATTTACACAGTCAAAAAGACGACTAAATTTGCTTTCATCCGATGTAAAAAGTGAACTGATAAGCTTCCATTTAGTCGGTCGTTTCGTGCGTTAAAAACTTCTGTCGATGATTTCGCAACCTTACTCAAAACCAATCTCGCCATATTTTCCACTGTGCAAAAGGGCAAGGTTTCAACTTTCAACTTCTGCTATTTGCATATGGATTCAACCTCGAGGATTGAGAACAACGCAACCTATTTTCGCTTTCTCTTAGCGTCTGATGCGCAATGATGGACACGCGCGAAGATCGTTCGGGCGAGCACATGGACGTCAAAGTTTACGTCGACCGCTCCAGCCACGACGAATCAAGCGATCCAACTTATCTAGAGGGTAAGTGAAATATCTTGCAGTTTGTTTACTATTACTTTTCGACATTTTGTTTCCTGATTTCAGAAATAATTGTTTGGAAAGCGCACAGCTGCAGCACCCACAGTATCATGAATATGTTAGAAGGTAGGGGTAGGGGTAGGTGACGGTTTGGGGTGCGGTAATTTTACAGAGAGTGAGATCAGGCATATGATTAAAGGAAAATGTTTACAAAAGATTTTTTTAATAATCCATGCCTTTATTATATTTATTTATAATGATGTTAATGAGAGATTAGCGATTTATTGTGGTCACGTGACCAACGCTTTGATCGATTGATAGTCGAATCGGCCGAGTGCCCTCCCTTGACTTCACTCAATCTGGTTCAGTGTCGTTCAATAATTTCACAATGTTACACCTTTTTCTTTTCTGCCTTTGTGTAAAACTTCCTGAATGGTACCATTGAAACAAATTTGCATGTTTATCAATCCTATTATTTTTAGGCCCAATATTATTATCACCTAGTTCAACAGCTTTAAAAGTTTATTATTATTATTATTGTTATATTTTTGTTATTGTTATTATTTTACTATCATTATTCATTATTATTTATCATTATTATTATTTTATCATTATTTCATTATTAGTTTACTATCATTCATTACTATTTATTATCATTACTATTATTGTCATCAAAAATAATATTTAAACAAAATAAAGTAGGCCTACCAGGTTAATGGGTTGGACACTATGAACCTTCCTAACTAGGCCTAGTGTTTATGAGATGAATTTTGTTGTGCTGATTTGAGTAGGCCTAAATGTATGGGACATTTTACTTTGCCCACTGCTTTGTGAGTTAGGGTAAAGTATTATAATTTTATTTTCAAAGCTGACAATAATACTGGTAGGCTTCTTACAGCTCCACACCAATCTCTCTCTTGATCCTTTCTCTCTTTGACAGGCAGGAAAGTTAATTGAGCAGGGGTACAAAAGTCCTTGTGTTCCTGCATGTTTTATGTTCTTGTTTTTTGATTTGTTTTTGTTTTTGGTCAGTATTTGCCTCTTGCTCTGTATGTATAGGCCTGTTTGTCCCTACAAATGGGATTTTCACATTACGCTACAGGATAGAACAGATAGATGTACAAATACTTTCCCTCTACACTATTTTTCTCAGAGATGATCTCTTCATGAGGATGAAGGAGCGATTTCTTAAGACTGGCAGAGGGCGGAGACCTAGTCTTTTGGACAACTTTGACAGCAATGATGATGAACTGCATCTTAACATGTTTTAATTTCCTGTCACTTGTGAAGGGGAATCACTGATCATAGTATTTTTTTACATTTCATTACATGTTTTTTGTAAAAAGAGATGATTTCTATCTTTTGTGCTTCCAGTTTAAGTTGAAGGCCAGGACAGTTATCTACTGTGATTAAGCAACAGTGAAAGGTCAAGACAATGATGTGGAAGCTTTTGATAATGTTCTACACACAGTTAAGGAACAGTTAAAGGTCAAGACATGTTTTAATCGTTGTTTAATGATAAAAAAACAAAACAAATTGGCATGTAAAAACTATGAAGATGACTTCTTTGAATGAATGTTGTTGATGTACATGTCTTGTTTGATTCGATATGTAAACAAAACGCATTATTTGTTACTATTATCAGCTGACATTTGTTATAATTTTGTCATCTGATTTTTGTTTACAGAAAGATTGAAACCTAATGTCTTGTTTGTTATACTGACAGATCATAAAAAACTGATCATTTTGGTATATGGTACTTTGTACTTTGCAGTAGGATGAATGTGACAGAAGTTACGGAGTCTTGCAAAAAGCTAAAATACACATTTTTTTCAAAATAGGTATTTTATCCTTACCCAAATATGGTTTGATTAAACATACAGATGTCTGGGGTTGTTTTACATTGAAAGAGTTTGTCATGCTGAGCAATTTGATATCAAAACCATTTTTGTAACTTTAAAGTGAAAAAAGTTATGGTGCACCAAATATGTGTAAAATTCGCCATTTTTTTCACTGTGACAAATCTGCATATTTCACATTTTTGACATCTGATATCTTTTCAACCAGCTTTCAGATGAAGCTGGAAAAAATTAGGGTTAAATTCCTTAATATGTTTATCATATATGATTCATTTCAGTGTCACTGTATTGTATTTCTTAAAGATAATGGAGTTTGAAATTAATGAAAATGGGTCCCTTGCCCAGTTGTTTGGAACGGCGGCGTCCAATTTTGCTATTTTTTGTCATTTTTCATAGGTCTGTATTTTTATTGATATGCATTTCTGTCCATATGTTTTTTGCACATCAACTTAACAAGTAAAAACCTCCTCAGAAATGATTTTCTGGACTTGTGATTTTATATGTGTGTTCAAGGCATGTCTGAATGTGGCCTAAAAAAACGTGTTCAAAAAGAAAGGAAAAAATCATAAAAAATTTATTTTTTATCCCACATTAAAAAATAAAGTATGTATGTGTTCAGAATGAAAATCTCTATTTTCCCAGCTGATTTTTATACAGACAAGTTCAAATTTGAAAATCACTTTGGAATACCTACTAATACACACGTACTTTATACTTTTTCTGTCAAAGATCATCTTTGTCTCTTTCTAATCTTTTTTATTTTCATCTTACAGTCTTCGATAAAGCCCTCTTGAACATACTCCGAACTACAGCAACAGATATAGCTGTTTATTTCTGTTTTTGCATGAATACAAGGCTGAACTGTTAATCTAATTTTAGCCTTATAATTTTAGCCTTTAAAGACATGTTCTCTGAATTACTCCACTGTTATGTTGCTTTACAAACTACCGAGTAACAATAATGTCTGTAAATATGATTTAAGAAAATATGGGATATTTTGGATGTCTTCTAAACAAAACAAAACAAAAACTGAAAATAACTTCTGAAAATTGCATGTGCTTGTAATATGAGACGACAGACAGAATGTATGGGTGTGTATGTGTGTGTGTGTATGTGTGTGTGTGTGTGTGTGTGTGTGTGTGTGTGTGTGTGTGTGTGTGTGTGTGTAGAAAAACAAAATCCTTTTGCTTTAGGGATGTGGTGTCAGTGTTCAAACTGAATAATCAAACCCAATTTATCAAATCGCAAAAAAAATTTTCATTCAAACTGAAAACATGTCAATCACAGTAATTTGTGAGTAATTTCCCACCAAAACAGGCTCAACAATTGCATTAATATTACAAATAAGCCTAATGATACCCAGTAAAAAAAAAAAAAAAAAAAAAAACCAATATTTTCTTTCCTTCTTATTCACTGCCTGTTCTTTTTAACTACTGATTCAACCATACATAGTAAAGACAGTACCGAAAGTGAATATTCCCGGAAAGAGAATTCTCCATGTCGCCTAGCAGTACTATGTGATAATGTCACTATATCGTCATGCATTCCCTGTTAACTCAATGACAATGATGTCATAAACGACGTGCCGCTTCCAGGGAAGCGGCGGACGTAATTAATTTTTCACTGTGTGAAGCAGCCTTGCTATTCAAGGGAAATCAACCAGTCATCAAGTTGAAACCTTCCACTACACAGTTCCTTCCCTTAGACAGTCTGCCAACACTTTTCTTTGAATCAGGTTTGTTTTCACCATACCGCAATTGACTGACTGATAATCTTTTTTATTTTGTGGCATAAATGACTGAAAAGGATCAAACTGACTGAAATTTTGCTGCTCAAAGCTTCTCCTGCCATCATTTGACCCAAAAAGACACTAAAGGCAGGAAAATATTTGACAATGAATTGATTTCATAATGTTGCATGTGTGCAAGTAGGTATTCCAAAGTGCTCTTCGCGGGCGGCGAAAAGTACGGCAAAGTGCGATTTTTCACTGGTTTTCAACTTGCTCGTTCTCAACAAAATGCAGTGTCAGAAATAAAAAACATAGATCATGTTGATCTGTGATCCTTTAAGCTTTGTTTAAAGTCAAAATAAATCAATAAGTGTAACATTTACCGTTTGAAATATGCTTTTGATGATGGGTACTAAATTGCGATTTTGCTGCAACTGGAACGTCGAAATCGGAACGCGGTTTTGACACCTACCTTGAAAACTCGCCTCGCGGAGATCAGCTGGGTCAGATATCAACAAACCATTTACACAGTCAAAAAGACGACTAAACTTGCTTTCATCCGATGTAAAAAGTGAACTGATAGGTTTCCATTTAGTCGGTCGTTTCGTGCGTTAAAAACTTCCGTCGATGATTTCGCAACCTTACTCAAAACCAATCTCTCCATATTTTCCACTGTGCAAAAGGTCAAGGTTTCAACTTTCAACTTCTGCTAGTTGCATATGGATTCAACCACTGGCTGTCTTCCGCGAGGACTGAGAAAAAGCAACATATTTTCGCTTTCCCTTAGCGTCTGACGCGCAATGGCGGACACGCGCGAAGATCGTTCGGGCGAGCACATGGACGTCGAAGTTTACGTCGACCGCTCCAGCCACGACGAATCAAGCGATCCAACTTATCTAGAGGGTAAGTGAAATATCTTGCAGTTTGTTTACTATTACTTTTCGACATTTTCTTTCCTGATTTTAGAATATAATTGTTTGGAAAGCGCACAGCTGCAGCACCCACAGTATCATGAATATGTTAGAAGGTAGGGGTAGGTGACGGTTTGGGGTGCGTTAATTTTACAGAGAGTGAGATCAGGCATATGATTAAAGGAAAATGTTTACAAAAGATTTTTTTAATAATCCATGCCTTTATTATATTTATTTATAATGACGTTAATGAGAGATTAGCGATTTATTGTGGTCACGTGACCAACGCTTTGATCGATCGATAGTCGAATCGGCCGAGTGACCTCCCTTGACTTCACTCGATCTGGTTCAGTGTCGTTCAATAATTTCACAATGTTACACCTTTTTCTTTTCTGCCTTTGTGTAAACTTCCTGAATGGTACCATTGAATCAAATTTGCATGTTTATCAATCCTATTATTTTTAGGCCCAATATTATTATCACCTAGATCTAGTTCAACAGCTTTAAAAGTTTATTATTATTAATATTGTTATATTTTTGTTGTTATTATTTTACTATCATTATTCATTATTATTTATCATTATTATTATTATCATTATTTCATTATTAGTTTACTATCATTCATTACTATTTATTATCATTACTATTATTGTCATCAAAAATAATATTTAAACAAAATAAAGTAGGCCTACCAGGTTAATTTAATGGGTTGGACACTATGAACCTTCCTAACTAGGCCTATAGTGTTTATGAGATAAATTTTGTTGTGCTGATTTGAGTAGGCCTAAATGTATGGAACATTTTACTTTGCCCACTGCTTTGTGAGTTAGGGTAAGGTATTATAATTTTATTTTCAAAGCTGACAATAATACTGGTAGGCTTCTTACAGCTCCACACCAATCTCTCTCTCTCTTGATCCTTTCTCTCTTTGACAGGCAGGGAAGTTAATTGAGCAGGGGTACAAAAGTCCTTGTGTTCCTGCATGTTTTATGTTCTTGTTTTTTGGATTTGTTTTTGTTTTGGTCAGTATTTGCCTCTTGCTCTGTATGTATAGGCCTGTTTGTCCCTACAAATGGGATTTTCACATTACGCTACAGGATAGAACAGATAGATGTACTAATACTTTCCCTCTACACTATTTTTCTCACAGATGATCTCTTCATGAGGATGAAGGAGCGATTTCTTAAGACTGGCAGAGGGCGGAGACCTAGTCTTTTGGACAACTTTGACAGCAATGATGATGAACTGCATCTTAACATGTTTTAATTTCCTGTCACTTGTGAAGGGGAATCACTGATCATAGTATTTTTTTACATTTCATTACATGTTTTTTGTAAAAAGAGATGATTTCTATCTTTTGTGCTTCCAGTTTAAGTTGAAGGCCAGGACAGTTATCTACTGTGATTAAGCAACAGTGAAAGGTCAAGACAATGATGTGGAAGCTTTTGATAATGTTCTACACACAGTTAAGGAACAGTTAAAGGTCAAGACATGTTTTAATCGTTGTTTAATGATAAAAAAACAAAACAAATTGGCATGTAAAAACTATGAAGATGACTTCTTTGAATGAATGTTGTTGATGTACATGTCTTGTTTGATTCGATATGTAAACAAAACGCATTATTTGTTACTATTATCAGCTGACATTTGTTATAATTTTGTCATCTGATTTTTGTTTACAGAAAGATTGAAACCTAATGTCTTGTTTGTTATACTGACAGATCATAAAAAACTGATCATTTTGGTATATGGTACTTTGTACTTTGCAGTAGGATGAATGTGACAGAAGTTACGGAGTCTTGCAAAAAGCTAAAATACACATTTTTTTCAAAATAGGTATTTTATCCTTACCCAAATATGGTTTGATTAAACATACAGATGTCTGGGGTTGTTTTACATTGAAAGAGTTTGTCATGCTGAGCAATTTGATATCAAAACCATTTTTGTAACTTTAAAGTGAAAAAAGTTATGGTGCACCAAATATGTGTAAAATTCGCCATTTTTTTCACTGTGACAAATCTGCATATTTCACATTTTTGACATCTGATATCTTTTCAACCAGCTTTCAGATGAAGCTGGAAAAAATTAGGGTTAAATTCCTTAATATGTTTATCATATATGATTCATTTCAGTGTCACTGTATTGTATTTCTTAAAGATAATGGAGTTTGAAATTAATGAAAATGGGTCCCTTGCCCAGTTGTTTGGAACGGCGGCGTCCAATTTTGCTATTTTTTGTCATTTTTCATAGGTCTGTATTTTTATTGATATGCATTTCTGTCCATATGTTTTTTGCACATCAACTTAACAAGTAAAAACCTCCTCAGAAATGATTTTCTGGACTTGTGATTTTATATGTGTGTTCAAGGCATGTCTGAATGTGGCCTAAAAAAACGTGCGAAATTTTTCTAAGTCCAAAAAGAAAGGAAAAAATCATAAAAAATTTATTTTTTATCCCACATTAAAAAATAAAGTATGTATGTGTTCAGAATGAAAATCTCTATTTTCCCAGCTGATTTTTATACAGATAAGTTCAAATTTGAAAATCACTTTGGAATACCTACTAATACACATGTACTTTATACTTTTCTGTCAAAGATCATCTTTGTCTCTTCCTAATCTTTTTTATTTTCATCTTACAGTCTTCGATAAAGCCCTCTTGAACATACTCCGAACTACAGCAACAGATATAGCTGTTTATTTCTGTTTTTGCATGAATACAAGGCTGAACTGTTAATCTAATTTTAGCCTTAAAAGACATGTTCTCTTTGAATTACTCCACTGTTATGTTGCTTTACAAACTACCGAGTAACAATAATGTCTGTAAATATGATTTAAGAAAATATGGATATTTTGGATGTCTTCTAAACAAAACAAAACAAAAACTGAAAATAACTTCTGAAAATTGCATGTGCTTGTAATATGAGACGACAGACAGAATGTATGGGTGTGTATGTGTGTGTGTGTATGTATGTGTGTGTGTGTGTGTGTGTGTGTGTGTGTGTGTGTGTGTGTGTGTGTGTGTGTGTGTGTGTGTGTGTGTGTGTGTGAAAAACAAAATCCTTTTGCTTTAGGGATGTGGTGTCAGTGTTCAAACTGAATAATCAAACCCAATTTATCAAATCGCAAAAAAATTTTTCATTCAAACTGAAAACATGTCAATCACAGTAATTTGTGAGTAATTTCCCACCAAAACGGGCTCAACAATTGCATTAATATTACAAATAAGCCTAATGATACCCAGTAAAAAAATTTTTTTTTTTTTTAAAAAACCCAATATTTTCTTTCCTTCTTATTCACTGCCTGTTCTTTTTAACTACTGATTCAACCATGCATAGTAAAGACAGTACCGAAAGTGAATATTCCCGGAAAGAGAATTCTCCATGTCGCCTAGCAGTACTATGTGATAATGTCACTATATCGTCATGCATTCCCTGTTAACTCAATGACAATGATGTCATAAACGACGTGCCGCTTCCAGGGAAGCGGCGGACGTAATTAATTTTTCACTGTGTGAAGCAGCCTTGCTATTCAAGGGAAATCAACCAGTCATCAAGTTGAAACCTTCCACTACACAGTTCCTTCCCTTAGACAGTCTGCCAACACTTTTCTTTGAATCAGGTTTGTTTTCACCATACCGCAATTGACCGACTGATAATCTTTTTTATTTTGTGGCATAAATGACTGAAAAGGATCAAACTGACTGAAATTTTGCTGCTCAAAGCTTCTCCTGCCATCATTTGACCCAAAAAGACACTAAAGGCAGGAAAATATTTGACAATGAATTGATTTCATAATGTTGCATGTGTGCAAGTATGACTTCAGAATTTTCTTATTTTTTGCATTTACATGGCATTTTGACCTGACATTTTGGAAATTTTACCTGAATTACTCATACAAGTTGGTTTCATTTCTAAAAAGTAGACATAATGAGCTTTCTAAAAATGTAGGCTATAACTTTGTCTTTATTGCAAATAGAAGGGGCTCAGAATTTTTGTAAAACTGCTAAAAATAGTGCGTCTCGGGAAATTGCCCGGGTCTATTTAGCCGCGTCTTCAATGAGTTAAGCTTGTCACTCCTGACCATGGCTATATTCATGAGTGCAAAGTGTCTGAAGCAATTTCTCAAGACATTTTAGCTTGATTTTGGGTTTTGTTGTTGTTGTTTTTGTTTTTTTGTAAAGCAAAAAGTTATTAGTATAACAACATGGCTGCCTAGAGGAACACTGCACAAGAGGGGCCAGATTTTGGTTTGATATGCCACACGATGACAACAATGATAAAAATATGGCTGGAAATGATGATAGTGATGCTGATCAACTCGATAATGACTGGAGTGATCCAGATTATCCTGAGATGGAGGTAAAGGCCATGGTCATTTCTTAAAATCTTGATTATCTTGTAAAGACCGAGTCAAATGCTATTGCAAGTAATGCAATGCACCCAATAGCCAGGTGAGATGACTGCTACCGGTGAACAGTGTGATGATCAAAGTCGAACAGCCAAAACGAATCATCTCTGAAGAGAAAAAAACAGCCTTTTCTCTTGTCTTGGATAATCAAGGAAGCGGGTGGATTTCTTCAACCTGACTATGAAACTGCAATTGCAAGCAAGGCAAAGAATACATAGCCTAATGACACACATTTATTTGATTTTCCACTCGTCTTGATCTCACCAAGAAAACGTTTCAGTAGCACCAGATGCCAATGTTTATGTGTGTCATCACAAACTTTATCTAGAAATATTCTCTTCTGTGAATTCAAAATTCAAGAGTCATAAAGTCACATTTTTTAGGATCCTTTATTTATTTTTCAGGTCCCGTCGTATTTTTAGTTTTGAAAGAAATTTAACAATGCACAATTTTGAAAGAAATTTAACAATGCACAATCATAACTGCAATAAATGAAACATTTATAAATACAATGAATTTATAAGATTTTTTTTTTTTCAAATGAAACAATTCTCTTTATACTTTAACAGCAAAATGTGTAGGCCTAACCCCTGTATAAGAAGAAGAGTAATAAACTAATTTAAATTGTTCTTTTCCTCACTACAAACTAATTTAATGTACAGAATAACCAATATAGCAACAAAACAGAATGCTAGATCTAAGCTGAAAAATCTAGGCTGGAATTTCAAAATAGCTTTGCATACCTTCCAGTACCACTAACAAAATATACAGGGGAAAACATGTTCTAAATGCAAAGAAATATGTCCTTGCAATGGTATGATAAAAACAAATGCAAAGAAATATGTCCTTGCAATGGTATGATAAAAACAAGAGTTCAAGTAAGTAGTTTCACCTAACCATTCACCAACATTGGAAAGTTTCGGTAATCAGACTTGAAAGAGTAACTCATTCTCTTCCAGGAATCACATCCAACTTGTTCAACACCAGCAGAACGCTTGTGAAGGACTTGTTAGCTGTGAATACATGGAAGCTCAAATGACACGCATGATATCATCATCTTACCACTTTCCATTTCATGGGCTGTCCATATTTTTCAATCACCAAAACTAGAAACTGATTTGAAAGTCCTCGTTCCAAACAGTTTTACCATTTCTAACACAACACAAAAGCTTATTCTAGGATTTGGCCCACACATTTTAATCTTAGAACTACCAATGCTAGTCTTAAATTTTCAAAGTTCAATACTTTCACAGCATAAAAACCATTTCCGGAAAATTCATTCCATTAACCCTTCGACACCCGCAACCTATCCACCAACAGCAAAAACTTTCCCTCGATTTCCAATTAGGCTCATAAAAAAAAAAATTTAAAAATAAAAACCCACACACACACACACAAAAAATCCAATTACTAAGCAGAAATGTTTACCTTCAAACAAACGCCTTTGGTCTTTCTCTTCAAGAGTGAGCAGTTCACGAGCAGCAGTGCGGATTTTACCCAGGGTATACTTCACTCGCCAAACTTCTCTTTTGTTGCGAAGTCCATATTCGCCAATCAGTTTCAACTCCTGATCAAGCCGCTCCTTTTCAAAGGGACGCCTTGGAGTAGTGTAGGTTTTGCTTTGAATCGTCTTAAGACGCATCTTCACTGAAAAGTGAAATGAAATCGGTTACCCTGAGCGAGAAAAATCATGAACGCCTATAGATCTACTCAAACTGGCTATTGTATTAGACTATTCCAACTACTCACTACAGTGGTGTAACAGTCCACACGGCCAAAGCCGGCATAGGCCTAATTATTAGTAGGCTAATTAAGGAAAAGCCATCTTGACTTCGCACACCATGATATTTAGAGCATGTACTTCGATTTTTACCATTTCACCTACAAGTTCTCTCTACTAAGTACTAACAACCGGTTTGCAGACACATGTGCAACATGCATTCGCCCGTGTAATCCTCATGATCGAGAGCCCGGCCGATCGAGCTGACCTGTTCTTTTCAAAGTTCTAGAAAGAAGCTGATTTTTTCAAAAATAGGAACAAAACGGAAGAATCTCCAACATCATTCTAACTCCAAACGTATAATACATCAGAAAAAGTTTCTTATACTAGCGAAATGAGCACAAAATAGCAAAGAAATGAAATAATTTGCCCACCTGCTTAAGATTCTCACCCTCTCCACGTGTTGGCCAGAACTGAAAGACCGATCGATGCTAGGTGGCGCTGGAAGACTGACTGTCAGCGGAACTAATACTGAACACTTTTTCATTGGTAACTGTATATCATCCAATGAAAAATCTCCAGCCTTATTTCCGCTGATTATCTCGGCTTTTCTCCACTTGGTTTTTTTTTTTTTTTTTTTTTTTATAACTACGTGCATAATCTTTATTTTACGATTTCATTGTTGTCCCTTTAAAAAATTAATGACTGCAGTCTCATAATTTTTATAAAGAATAAATTTACTTTTAAATTTTATGGGAAGTAGGTATTTGCAATGGGTCGTGTGCAGATGACGTCACTCCAGTCCGAAAGGAGTTATGTTTTCTTCCTTACGGCACTGGTCGGGTTGCGTATGCGAGTCCGCGGGTTGGTCCGTGTGGGCATTGTCGGTTCCATACTTTTGTACTGTTTACCACTTTGACACCAGAAGGAAAAATCAATAACAGAAGCTAGGAAATACAAAATTAGAGATGGTAAACAATTGTTGTATGAAGGATGTCACAACAAACAGTCGTGAAAAAGACAAAACTACAGATCACCTCGAGTGAACGAGGTGAAAAGATGAGGGGGCTGACATGGCAGAGATGGAGAGAATGGCTGGTAGTTTCGGCTCAAAGGCCTTATATTTGTTCTGACCACTTTGAAAATAGTACGTTGTCATGAGTGCCACAGATCTGTATTTGTTTTTGATGCATGCATAATCTTGATAGAGATCTACTTTTGCTTTCACACACACACACACACACACTCTCTCTCTCTCAACCTCACAGCAGAGAAAGAACAATTAATGACATGAACTGACTGACTCATGAAAATTTGCAGTTCAGACAGGCACTTGCTTGCAAAGAAATCACTTTAGAATTTTTGCACAATCAAGTTTTTTGTTTGATTTTGTTTCTCACCTACCTCAGATAAACTGATCCAAGTTTAAACCATTGATTCTTTGGCCAGATAGACCTAGTATTTATATGAGTTTGCCAGTTCAGTTCAAGGCATATCAATGGCAATGGCGCATCACTAATCATGGTGCATCACTAATTGACTGTTTTAAAATATTCTTCAAGTGGTCTTCTAGTTCAGACACAAGTGCACTAACATGGTCACATTACAACCATGATAACACAATCAAATATTTCATATCAGTTAAACCACAGGAACATATTTCTTTTACATCCAAATGATAAGGTAGCAGGATTAGTGACAAAAATATGTGAACAGTAGGGATATTTAAACAACTGCCTCTCAAACGATATTGTTTTGGCAGACAAGTCTTGATATATTTGATCTAGCTACCATGCAAGGGGCTGACATAAAAATTCCTGCTTTCACAAAAAGTCAAATTCTACTGAGTGCATTACCAACTGAATCAACAAGAAATCTAGCATGCTTACAGTTTCACGTTGAACATGTGATTGGAATGGTTTGCAGAAAATACAAAATTCTCAGCAGCTAGAATTACTGTTTAATCATAATAATAATAATAATAATAATTACAATATTTATATAGCGCACAATCTCGATAAAAATCAAATCTAAGCGCTGAACATACACTTACGCACGCGCGCACACACACACTTACACATGGCTATAAATGGGGAAAAAGAATAAAAGCAATGGAAAATTATAGAGAGCATATTATATACAAATATATATTACAATGTGATTCCCCTCCGATTGGAGACAGGCTACAGAGGGGGGATGAGTGAGGTCAGGATTTTATGCAGAGGAGAAAAGGTGAGTTTTGAGAGCGGACTTGAAGGAGACAAAAGTAGGTTGCTGACGGACAGACAGAGGAAGTTTGTTTCAGGAAAGTGGACCAGAAACAGAGAAGGCTCATGGACCATAGGTATTGAGCTTGGTGCGTGGAAAGCAAAAAGTCAGAGGATCGGAGGCAGAGCGGGGGGTACGTGAGGGAACATAGATCTCAAGTAGGCTTGACAGGTAATGGGGAACTGCGTTATTGAGGCTTTTGTAGCACATGGTGTCTAGTTTGTACTGTATGCGCTTTGATACAGGGAGCCAGTGAAGTTGTGCCAGGACAGGAGATATGTGGTCAGCTTTTTTCGTTTTGAGTACAAGGCGTGCAGCATTGTTTTGAATGCGCTGTAGGATGTGAATGGTGGAGGCAGGAAGACCAGACAGGAGTGAATTGCAATAGTCAATGCGAGACATTATGAAGGAGAGAACGAGTTTTGCAGTTGTTTCCACAGAGAGATACTTCCTGATCAAGCTTATACGATGGAGGTGAAAGTAGCAAGATCTGGCAGTTTGAGAAACAAAGTTGTTCATGGAGAGGATAGAGTCAATGCAGACACCAAGGTTTTTAGCTGAATCAGAAATTGGGACTGATGTGTTACATAATGGGAGAGAAAGAGGAGGCAGCTGAGAAAGTTTCTGACGGGTGCCAATGAGGATAGCTTCTGTCTTGTCGTCATTAAACTGAAGTTTGTTGAACGTCATCCAGTTCTTAATGTCCGAGTAACACTCAGTGGTGCGAGTCAAGAGGCGCTGTATATTGTCTGGTGTGTCACTGTCTAGAAGTTGGGTGTCATCAGCATAGAAGTGGTGTTTTATAGAGTGGGAGTTGATGATGGTGGACAGGGGGGAGGTGTAAAGAGTGAAAAGAACAGGGCCAAGGACAGATCCTTGTGGAACACCACAGGTCAGGCATGCAGGTTGAGAGTAAGTGCCATTAATGAGAACAGTTTGTTTTCTGTTTGACAGATATGAAGTGAAAAAGGAGAGAGCAATGTCAGAGATGCCAAAAGTATGATGAAGTCTAGAAAGGAGAATACCATGATCAATGGTATCAAAGGCTGCAGACAGATCAAGGAGTGTGAGGAGAGAGACTTTGCCAGTATCAGTTGCAAGGAGGAGATTGTTGAGAATGTGTAGCAGGGCAGTTTCAGTGCTATGGCACTGGCGGTAGGCTGACTGGAAAGGATTGAGAAGATTGTTGGCAGACAGGTGAGAGTTCAGCTGGTTGAGGACAACTTTTTCAAGGAGTTTTGACAAGAAAGAGAGATTAGAGATAGGCCGGTAATTTTTCAGTTCATTTGGGTCTAAATTGTATTTCTTGAGGAGAGGGTGAACAATAGCAGACTTGAAAAAATCTGGGACAGTTCCAGTTTGAAGAGAAGTGTTGATGATGTCAGTGATGAATGGGAGGAGAGTAGGGAGACAGTCAGAGTAGAGAGAACCTGGAAGAGGATCCAGTTCGCAGGTTTTGAACGACATGGATCTGATTGTGTTGAGAATTTCTTCTTGTGAGACTGGGGTAAAAGTAGTAAGAGGTGTGCCAGAGAAGGAAGGGTCAGGCGGGCATGGTTGACAGGGTGTCCTGTCAAGCCTGTCACGAAGAGTTTGTATTTTGGTGGTGAAATACTTGGAGAATACAGATGGGAGTTCTTCATTTGTGTGTTTTGTTGGGAGAGGTAAATCTTTTCGTGTGCCAAGGAGATGATTCATGGTTGTAAAGAGTTCTCTTGAAGAAGAGGCATTCAGGATTTTGGTTTGGAAATAGTTTGTTTTTGCAGATGCAATGAGGGTGGATACTTTTGTTTTAGAGGCTTGGAAAAGTTGCCTATGTACAGTGAGTTTGGATTTGCGCCAGCGGCGCTCTGATCTGTGGCGGGCACGTTTTGCACAGGCAATCTCATGAGTGAGCCAGGGGGTAGGGGGGCGGTCAGGTAAAAGACGAGTTGTGGCTGGAGCATGAGTGTCCAGAAGATGGTGGAGAGTAGTATAGTAGTATAGTTCATGCTGAAGAACAGGTAACAGCACTTGATCATGAGCTCTTGTTAACAGGTCTCCCATTGTTTCATAAAAAGAAATGGCACCAGTATTACGTTTTTCAGTTGTAAGCGTGTTTCCGCACAGTCCATGTCTGTTGTAAGACCAAAACAATCTTCAGTCACAAACACTGAACTGTCTTTTATTGACAGCTGTGAAAACAAATATAAGCACAGACACAGAGTGGGTTTATCTAAGACATCTAACACACACACACACACACTCAAACACATGCACACACACACACACACACACACACACACACACACACACACACACACACACACACACACACACAGATGCATGCACATACACACACATGCCAAGGTATCTGGTCATATCAACAAATGACTAATTCTGCTTCCTGTGATTTTAGTCTTTCGTAGTGCACAATCTGGGTAAAACCATGAACCCATTGGAGTTGCTTTCAGTTTAGCACATGCAAAATGAAACAACTCTAATGGCAATATTATCACAAGCAACCTTGGACTCATATTCCCCTAGTCTGCAAAAGCAAAACAGACATACATATACTCTGAATTTGTCTTCATTGTAAACGCGCATCTCGTAAATAAAATTCATGATGCTGAATATACTTTAGCCTACATCAGGAAGACTGCTTGGGTGCGCATACCATGATTGTTTAAGAAATTCATATGAATAAACTCCATAATATCCACAATATCTCAGTAGTATCTTTATTTCTCCATTGGATTAAGCTTTTCCGCTTGTTTTTAATTCCAACAATCGTCATGATGCTTGAGTTTGCGTTGTGGCGTACATATCAATGACCCTCGCGCACCATAGCCAAGGAAGGCAACTCTGGATTACTTGTCGATCAGCACACAGCCCATACTCTCAGTTTAGTGGCGTCACTTGAGTGTTTTACAGGATCATCTCTTCCCTTTCCACTTTGAATTCCTTGCCAGAACGTAAGTTTTAGTGCAGGCTCAGGGAGTCTGTATACAGATGCTGTCAGATTTGGGTGGAGCGCATATGAAACTGTCCAAGTCTTCCATGAACAAATTCAAAACTACTGGATCTGTCTAAAAGCCAGTTTTAATTGCTATTCTATATATTGAATATAATTACACATAAAAGACTAAAGAGTTATGAAGTAAGGCAGGAGTGAGATAGAGCAAGAGGGAGAGAGACAATGACACTGGAAAAGGGCATAGACAGAATACAGTTATACACAAAAGATTCAAGTTCCAGTTCAGTTCCAATTTCTCAAGATGATGTTTCCACGTTCCGAATGAATTTCATAATATGCACTAACGTCACAGGTGCCATGTGATGGAGAAATCCAGAATGATCACGGCACAAGCCTTATACCTGCACATAAACCCATGAGCTGCCCAGGTCCTGAGGTCCTACCTACATAATTCCATAACCCTGGGGTCGTAGAGGAATGAGGTGGCAGAGACCTCAATTTTTCCCGGGGCCAGCACCACGAGGGCGGCATCCATCCCCTCTCCCTCGCTTCATATTCGTATTCACATTTTTTTTAACCAAGATTTCAGAAAGGCAAGAAGGCTAATTGGTCTTCAAGGGATGGGACCTGGGAAATCAACATATCTCCAATGATTTATACCAAGGCAGCCGGGCAATGCTCTGCTCTTCACAATTTTCAACTGCCGTGGGATCTTTAGCGTGCACAGCCAGAAGGCACATGGGTCCAACTCGTTTATCGTCCTCTTATGAAGGACTAGACCTTCAGTTCAATTTCCAGTCAAACTGAGGAGAAAACTCAAGGCCTCTACAGAGAGCGAACCCTGGAACCTCCAGTTTAGTTATTGGCAGGCGAATATCTGAACCATTCTGCCATTTTTCTCCCTTTGGTTGGCAAAGCAGGAAGCCAGTGGATAGGCTGATGGAGTGAAAGGATTAACCACCTGATGGCTTTGTCAAGCAACAAAAGATTAAAAAGTTAAAAAGTAAAGCGGGAGTGGGAGAGAGAACAAGGGAGAGAGACAATGACACTGAAGAAGGGCAATGACTCTGAAAAAGGGAGACAATGAGAATGACAATGATTTTTTCCCCTCTGTTTGAGTAATTAGTTTTAACCCTTTGGCTCCTGCACCCTATTCACCAACTGCAAAAACTGAACCCTTTGATTCCCTCACCCTATCCACCAGCTTCCCTGCAGGAAGCTGGTGGATAGGGTGAGGGAATCAAAGGGTTCAGTTTTTGCTTTGCTAGCATGGTTGGCAATACAGGATGCTGGTGAACAGGGCGCGGGAGTCAAAGGGTTAAAGTGTACTGGCTCAACTGCCCACACCCAGCAGGTCACAGATGAAAGATGGTAGATGGTCATCAGATACACAGGCCAGCTGCAAAACAAGCTAGATTTGAATGAACGAAAAAGCAGTCCCTAAGCGACTGGTTTGTATCATGATGAGGCAGGGTGGCATTTGGCCAGGACATACCAGGAAAATATTCAATGTGACCTCTGACAAATCCATCAGATGGTTAACCCTTTCACTCCTTCAGCCTATCCACTGGCATCCTGCTTTTGCCAACCATAACAGCAAAGCAGAAGTTTAACCCTTTGACTCCCTCACCCTATTTACCAGCTTTTGGGGGAGGGAACTGGTGGAGAGCATGAGGGAGTCCAAAGGTTAAACTTTTGGTGGTGGATAGGGTGCAGGAGTCAAAGGTTAAGGGCTGCCTAGAGCCCTGGCCCCCATGCAACCACAGGCTAAGTCCTGTGGCTTTGACTTAAAGGCAACATAACCCCTACAGGAAACCTGGAGAGCTGAAGTCAATACTGTAATGTTCGGGCTATTGGGGGCACCGGTATATAAGGTGCACCCATTAAATTATAGAAAAATCTTAACTATATTCACTCATAAGCCACACTGGTTTAAAAGCCGCACTTTCAATGGCCAGGCCGATCACCTTCAACTTGAAGGCTGCTTCGTAGGTTTTCGGCATGATGAGGGTGTACGCTTGACCAGAGCAGATCTGAATACCGATCTGAATGCTTCAATGTGTGAGGATTTGATTTAAAAACGTGAACAGTTAACAGTTGATACATTAGTGTGAACAGTTAACACTTTAACATGGAGCTCACCGAAAAATTCATGAAAGGTAAAAACGATTTTGATGAGTTAAAGAGAAGCTTAGAATAGACAAGTATGTGACACTCCTGGGATCGGGAAAATCCGCAAATAAGCTACATCATTTTTTTACGCCGCAGGGATTAAAGCGGGGGGAAAAAGTCGCGGCTTATAGCCCAAACTTTATGGTAGATACCAGGCCAGCAGTCACCTTCTAACACACCATGATACCATGTAATGTAACACACACCATAATACCATGTAATATAACGCAAATGTCTATACTGTCATCTACATCAGACAAGAATGGAACTCGCCATATGAGGTTCCTTCAGGGTGGAGCAGCTCTGGGTTGTGCGCCTCAACAGGACTTCAGTTCAAACTGATGCCTTCATCAGTCTGTCCCTTTGATCAGGGGGTGGGGAGGACTTCTCAAATCAGGAGATACAGTAATAAAACTGAAATTGAATGGGTAGATCAATGGTTGACAGAATCTTTGTACATCATTGTACTTTGTTTTAAAAGAAGTTGACCTGTTTCCATTACTCAGTGACTGTATGTGGTAATATGTGTGTGTGTGTGTGTGTTAAGTGTATGCATGCATATGTACATACGTGAGAGAGAGAAATTTATTTTCCATTGGTATAGATATTAGCACCCAGGCTAAGTTACGTATCAGCCATTTCTGATCTATGAGATTGCGTTTGGGAATGTCAATGTGTATGTATGAGTAATTGTGCACACATGCATGCATGTGTCTTTATTTCAATAAATGAAAAATAAAATGCAATGCAATGCACAAGAAAAGCAATTTGGTGAGGTCACACACACAACACACACACACACACACACACACACACACACCCCACATTCTTATATACAACACATACAACAATACATAATGGATCAACTTCTAATACAACTCCACACAAACATTTCATCTGCATATACAAAAATACTTTCTTTATTTTACAACTGACACAGTAGGAAAAGAAATATGAACACCCATGCAATATGTTGCATACACATTACAAACTCGTGAAGTATGAAACAAAAGCCAGAATTAAGCTTTGCAATTCCAATTTTGGAATTTATTGTACACATTCTTATGTTGTTGAAACTTTTTACAGAGCAATATCACAGGGGTTTTTTTTCTGTTGTACAATAACAGACCACATGACCTATACAACCACTTATCTACCAGTGTTCTTCATTTCATGTCTGTTGCGAAAAAATAGGTGTTTATACAACATACTGACAAGATTACTTAACTGGCTTTTGGACTCAAAAATGATTACAACTATTTAGCACTTTGCTCAGAATTTTTTTTCTGACAAAAATCAATACAATCACACAATATTATACACTGGTCAGTCTGGCCAAGACATGGGAAAAAAATCGAGGATTATCTGCCAGAACAGGGTATCTTCTTTCTTTAGTTCTTTTGTGATACACTGTTCTGGTAGGTAACCCTTGAGTTATGAAAGTCTGCATTTGGGTAAAGGTTTATCAGTTCCTGTACGCACGTGTGAACATCTATACATCGGTTCTTCAAACTGACTTTATGGACGGCATCTCTTTACAATCCACAAATACACATATAATGGAAGTCAGAGTACTGCAGCAGAAAAGGCAAAAGTAAGGATTTTAATAAACAATGACACAACAAAAACAAAACAGTTTAACTTTAAGAAACCTAAAAGACATTAAGTCCAGAAATACAACAAATCATGACTAAGACATACTGAAACCAAAGCTCAAAGTAGAAAAAAAAACACAGTTAATAATAACTTAATTCATCACTACCAGCTATCAATTAAAACTTTTGAACAGAAGCAATCATGTGCTGTCTTCTGTTCTGTATACTAATGCTACACCCATCTATGACTTCAGTCTCACCTTTCACTTCTTCACCAGCAGGAAGCTGGTAGATAGGGTGAGGGCTTGAACAGGTTAGATGACAATGGTCTTGCACTATACCTCATGCTTGAAGCTTTGCACTTTCATCACTTCCAAACATTCACAAATTATGGACTGTTTTTTTTTTTATTATTATTAATAGCCCCCTCTCCTCAGAACGAATAAGAAGACACAATCACCAGTAAATGCGTAGTCACTCTGAACTGAATACAGATCACCAGAAAAATAATTCTTTCTGTCTAAACTATACTGGTATGCAGTGAGCTTAGTTCTTTGAGTTTTTCCAAACAGTCAACAGTTTGTGTTACGCTGATTCTTGTGTTGAAATTCTTACACCAATCTTGTTTCAGATGAACAGCTTCACATTGTTTGCTTGAATGAAATTTCTAACTGTTCTTAGTCATACATAATCATTGGACAGGAAGTGAAAAGTTAACCGAAAAAAAAACTATGACCATCTATCCTAGCAGGGCAAGAAAACATTTTTGTTTCATCTTTGTTTTAATTAGATGAAATGTCTGAAGGGACTGTCCTTTCTGCATTGTGTAATACTTCATTGTTGAAGCATATACAATTTCCCAGCAATCAACAAAGTACAACATATCAGACATCCAAACCAGCCCTGATCTTATTCAATATCCTACACATAGTGCTGAACATCCTCTTCCTGAAACTGATTGGAAGATTTAAAAGGTGATTCAAATAATCAAGTCAGTAGCAGCAAGAAACTGTGGGGACAGCCAGACAACAGAAGATCCTCAAGGAGAAAACCCTGTCAAGCAAGTGTTTCAGCCCTTAACTTCTGACACTCTTAAGGGGTCGGTCCACTTCCAGGTCATGAACCCTGGATGCCCCCCTGCTATCGCTATTTTTTTTATTTTGTAAGCAGCAAGAAACTCTGGGAAGAGCTGGACAGCAGAAGGTTACATCATATCATCCTGAATAAAATACATACATCTTGGAACAATTCTTTAACTGGCCTTTCAAAATTTCTTACAATCTTGAATAAGAAAGACATTTTTTTTCTAAAACTATATTTAACAAACAAGTAAACATATCTTGTTCCAAGTTGATGGTACTTAGCTCCCATGGAAAAATGAAACAGAAAGTGGGGAACCAGACCAAGTCACATGATAATCCCGATTCCTGCAACAAACAGCGTCCTTTCTTCCAGCAGACTCTTGCAAGGGTATTTAACATTCTTTGCAATGTCAAGTACTGTGCTCTCCTTGTTTGTTTGTTCACCCTGTTCACCCTGTTCACCCATGAAGATGTTCTGACAGCTCCACATCTATCTGTCGATGCCAACTTGCATTAATGAAATCACAAATCTGGGCAGTTCTTTTTTCTTTTTATTTTTCCCCTCCCCATCATTATATTTCAGGTGTGCAAAATCAAAAACCGAAATATTTTCAATGTTCACTTTCTTGTAAATCATGGTACTACGCTGTACTGACAGCCTTCTGTTAATAGCCTGTGACAGGAGACAGTACAAACCACTGACAACTTTCCCTTTGTAAAACAGCAGAACACCAATAGCATAATGAGCAAGTGATAACCATTGAAAACTTTCACTTTGTACACTACAAGAAGTATAGAATACTAATAGCATAATGACCTAGCTATAACTATTGACAGCTTTTTGATTTGTAACACAGGGAATTCAAAACACCAACAGGTTTAACAAGGCCACTGCCTCACAGAGTTAATCATAAGTAGGCCTACTATGTGAACTACTAGCAGATTCTGACTTAATACTGCTCCAATCTTATGAACTACTTCACCTCCCTCTCCATCATCCGTCTGCTATCTGCGAGATCACAGGACAGAAATCATGGTCACCTGTTTCGAAGCTGTTGTTCCCTATTTATTTTCCCACTATGACACATTCATAAATAAATAAACAATCTATAAAAATAAAACTCAGAAGCGGTTCCTACAAAGTAAATTGAACAGACTGTTGACAAATACCTTAAACAAGGCCTTTTTTCCAGTTCTTATCACAGAAGAAATAAATATAAACAAATAATTTATAGAAAAGGGTGTAAGCGTATAACAAGGAATCAAGGTTGATATTTCGCCTGTCTGCATGAAACTCTAAACCTTCATTGGTACTTGGCATGCTGAAGTTCATGACGCAGACGGTCAGCTTCCATCTGCCTGAAGTACACATCGTCGTCATCACGGAACATCTGAGACTGAATGTCCTGAATTTCTTTCTCCATCTTTGAGCGCAGTTCTTTCTTCATCTGATCCAGCACCTGTCAACACCACCACACCGATCAGTATTAACCCTTTTGACTCCCACACCCTGTCCACCAGCATTGTTAACCAAGCTAGGAAAGCAAAAACTTAACCCTTTGACTTCCTCACCCTATCCACAGGCTTCCTGCAGCCAAAAAGAACAGTGCTGCCATATCCAAGATCAATATCCCTCTGCTTCTGAGTGCAGAAAGAGCTGACCTCCATTTTTTCAGTATTTGAATTTGTTGAAGAGGGAATCATCACACTCCAACAGTTCTACATGAGCTCCACCCAAATCTGATGGTAACTATCTGGCAGACCTCTTGTATCTTTGTGAACCCTTAACCCCTTAAGTGCCATCAATGTAAAACTTACGGAGCTCTTGGAGCCTTCTGTGCTGCCTACAAATGTAAACTTTACGTAGGTAGTTTGACACACATTTCAGCCTAATCAGCTAATGTAAATGGGAGAGAAGCACCGACTGATGTTGTCAGTCTCAGAGAGGGTTCATAAAAGTGACTAGCTTGCCTTACATGACTTTTTGACCTATGCAACCCTCACCAGATTGGTTTTATTTATCTGAAAAAAGAAACTGATTTTCAGCAAAATGCTGACACCAGAACTGTCTTGCAATGCTGCATGTTTTCAGCCTTTGAAAGCATGCGAGTTGAGTCAAAAACTTATAAATGACTGTAAGATGATTCAGAAGACAATTCTGACACAAGAAGATGTTGAAAACAGCAGTAGTTACTCGCTGTTGGTATGAAATGTGTACCAGACAGACCCAACATGAAAAGTACTGATTCTACGAGCACGTGACACAAAGGGTTTGTGGCCCCAGGCAGCTAGCCAACACCACACCGTTCAAACACACAGGGTTTAGGCACTGTAGAATAACCCAACACTGTCAGTGAGTAGTATTATAAGCCCCAAGGGGAGGACTAGGGTGATGGAATGGGGTGGGGGTGGGGGGAGTGGCGGCAGTGGACAACTTGACCGGGTCAAGCCGCTTAGTGCACTAGTACACTGTGGCTCACTGTAGCTCATCAGCTGTCTGTGATCTGTCAGTAGGTGGTCAGCCAAAGTCTGAATCTGAATATTTTTAGAATCGTCAGGAGGGCCATATCTTCCACTTTTTCCTTTGTTTCTTTGGTTTCTATCATGAGCGGTTATGAGTATTTTAAGGGAACATCCACAAAAAATTACAAATATGCAGTAATTTCAAAAGAAATTACTACATAAATCATCTGAAAATACATTTAGTCATGCCGAATGCATCATTCTGTGTAATTTCACGCATAGATTCCCATAAATATGGAAGCAACAGTTGTTTTAATGTACATGGTAGTGATGCAGCGTTTTTCACCAGCACATGGAAAACACCAGATGTCAAAAAACATCAGCACTCAAGGGGTTAAAACACTGGCAATCATGGTCTTGACACGAGACGGGAGGTGAAGGTGGGGAGGGGACCAGGGACCAGGACCTATGAAGCAAAAATGATACCACCAGACTACAGTTAATGTTATTTTTGCTTTAAGCCAAGCTGACTGCATACAGCCATATTAGGGCTATAACAGTTTCAAAACATACACAATACTTCACAGGAAAAAAGATGAAAAGAAAATTAAGAACAAACATCATTGCATTTGGGCACCTAATCTAAGGAGATGCCCATGGCAATGACCACTCCATCAAATTTATCATACAGGGGATTAAAAAAAAACATACATGAATACAAATTTAAACATAACTAAGGACACTCAAACACATATAAGACTGGGCCTAAATTACTTAAAGTTGCTTCCACATTATTCTTTTCCCTAGATACAAAAATGCACTTAATACATGTACCCAATTACAAATCCTGAGAGAAAGTATGTAAGACTTTTACCAAACACATACAGGTGAATGGACCAGCAAGGTAGAAAGTGATAGGAATAAATGACAGAAAGCAAAGGAGGAAGAAAGAAACAAAGAATGTGACAGAAAAGAGAAAATTTCAAGCACACAATTTCCAGGAGGTGGGGGACACTATTTATACTGAAAAAGCTCCCAGCATCCCCACAGTAGGTACCACCATGTTCAGTGGCAAATTACAACAGAAAGCCAATACATCAGTTTCTATGCCTACAGGCTAGGACTGAACTCATGACACAGTCCACACTCTATCAGCTGAGCAAATCAGCTCACATGATTCCCTTTGATGTTTTAGTGAAATGGTAGCCCAGAAATTTGCTACTGCTATTTCCTTCTGCCTGAAAAGGTTACAGACCATATCTAAAACTAACAGTAACATTCCATACCTCTGTAATCCACTCTTCTTTAAATGGGCTAAACATACACCATAAACATTTAAGCACCTGTACAATTTTTTTTCTTTCGTCACCCACTTATTTATATAATGACTGTGGCCAGCTCTTGGGTTTACGTACATGCTCAAGGCTTGTGCCGTCATTAATCTGGATTTTCTCCATCACATGGCACCTGTGACGATAGTGCATATGGAATTCATTCTGAGCACGGAGACGTCATCTTGAGAAACAAACTGAAACTGTGGCATTTACTTTTTAAACCCACATTCTGTGAGTGAGTACGTATGTATGTGTGCAAGACCTACCTTTTGATGAGCCTTCTCTCTGCAGGTCATGTCATCTTTGTCTTTCAGCAGTTTCTCCACCAGTATCTCAAACTGGTCACGATAGCTGTCTCTGTCAAGGAACAGTGCAGCACTTTGCTCATACACTACACACACTCACAACACCGCCCTCATGAAAATGCATCTGAGTGAAGCTGAAACTTTGCTGTATTTAAGACTCTCTCTCTCTCTCTCTCTCTCTCTCTCTCTCTCTCTCTCTCTCTCTCTCTCTCTATGTGTGTGTGTGTGTCTCTATCTGTCTGTCTGTGAGTGTGTGTGTGTGGTCTGTGTGTGTGTTATGCGTGTGTGTCTGTGTGTGTGTTACGCGTGTGTGTGTGTGTGCATGTGAGTGTGTGTGTGTGTGTATGTGAGTCTGTGTGTGTGTGTGTGTGTGTGTGTGTGTGTGTGTGTGTGTGTGTGTGTGTGTGTGTGTGTCTGTGTGTGTGTCTGTGTGTCTGTGTGTGTCTGTGTGTGTGTGTTCTATGTTTATCTGTGTGTGCGTGTGCATGTGTGTGTGTGCATGCGCACTCACGCGTGCATACTTGCATGCCTGTGTGTGTGCATGTAGGTAAAATATAGATGATTTGAATCGAAGATCACACACCTCACAGGCAGAGTGTACTCTGGCTCAGCTATGTGAGTAGATGTCGCGCCAGCAGGCAGCAAAAGTGTGTGTGGTATTTTACAGTGATTTTATCGTGGTTCTATTTGTTTTGTACATTGAATTTTATATCATTTATTCCTCTTGGGTCCCGACAAATGGTGATGTAAATATTTTTTTTAAATTTTGAATATTTTACCGGATAATCTGATTTTAGAGTTTCGTATGCCTACTTTTCGTCATTTTAATTCTGCCGTTTAGGTCGGACATTTAACCTGTGAACTGTGTTAACATTTTAGCCTACTGTGTTCGCCCAACGCTACAGCTCCCAAACCTTCGTTGTTCTCTGCAAGCATCATCCTCTCTTGACTGGCTCTCAATTATGGATCCGTCCGTCCTTAAACAAATTGGACTGACACTTTTTAAACACAGCAAATGCTACCTCGGTGGAGGCGTCTACCAGCGCATACGTACATTAGGGCTGTGTAGCAAGCCCCGCACTGCGCGATCCTGTCGTGGTGGACGTCTCCACCGACTTTGGCACAACCTGCCTCCTGCTGTGACAGCCCGACGCCACTTTTCTTTTTCTGCTTCCTCGTCTCCTCCACTGCCCCTGCCTTCGACCTCGCTGCTGCGGGCTTTGTCTCCTCCTCTGCCATCTTCGCCTTCGCCTTCTGTCCTGGTGGTGCCGCCTTCACCTTCTGTCCCGCCGGTGCTGCCTTCGTCTTCTGTCCCGCCGGCGCTGCCCTCGTCTTCTGTCCCGCCGGTGCTACCTTTGTCTTCTTCTTCTGTTCCGTCGTTGCTGCCTTCGTCTTCTGCCCCGCTGGTGTCGCCTTCGTCTTTTGTCCCGTCGGTGCCGCCTTCTTCGCCACCTCGGCCGCCGCCATATGATAAACTTAAACTATGCCTTTTTAACGCTCAATCAATATGCAAAGATGGCAAAGCTGAGGTCATTGCCGATTTTATCGCTGATGAGCACGTTGACATTGCTTTTATTACAGAGACATGGCTTAACCCCCTTGGTCATGAACCTATACATGCTAGCCTCACTCCGAGTGGTTACAGGCTTGCTTCTTTCCATCGCTCATCTCGAGGAGGCGGTATCGCCATCCTCTACAACGACTCACTCCATTCCCGCCTATCTTTCTCGCAGTCTCTGCCTTTCTCCCATCCTTCTTTCGAGCACGTTGAAGTATCCTTCCAATCCACCCCTCACCCCATCACCTTCTCCTGTGTCTATCGACCTCCACCTAGCTCTGCCAACAAACTCACCACATCCACGTTTCTCTCTGACTTTGACCAACTGCTTGACCACTACTGCCTCTTACCTGGAAATCTCATCATTCTAGGTGACATCAATGTCCACTATGACAACACTCACCGTTATGACACAAGACATATCATCAACTCTCTGTCCAATCACAATATGACTCAACACATTTCTGAACCAACCCATCAAAAAGGTCACATTCTTGACTGGATCATTTCTCGTGATCACCACAATTCAGCTACTAACAACTGCTTAGTTCTTTCTACCCGTCTAACTTCAGCCCTTCCATCTGACCACTCTGCAATTCTCTGTTCTCTTGACATTTCTCCTCCTTCCCGTACCACGCGCACAGTGACTCGACGCAATCTCAAATCTATCGACCTCTCCACATTTTCATCTGATGCCTCCCGTCTCCTTTCTGAAAAGTCACATAACCTTGCCGATGAATTCTATACTACTCTCCACCATCTTCTGGACACTCATGCTCCAGCCACAACCCGTCTTTTACCTGACCGCCCCCCTACCCCCTGGCTCACTCATGAGATTGCCTGTGCAAAACGTGCCCGCCGCAGAGCAGAGCGCCGCTGGCGCAAATCCAAACTCACTGTACACAGGCAACTTTTCCAAGCCTCTAAAACAAAAGTATCCACCCTCATTGCATCTGCAAAAACAAGCTATTTCCAAACCAAAATCCTGAATGCCTCTTCTTCAAAAGAACTCTTTACAACCATGAATCATCTCCTTGGCACACGAAAAGACTTACCTCTCCCAACAAAACATACAAATGAAGAACTCCCATCTGTATTCTCTAAGTATTTCACCACCAAAATACAAACTCTTTGTGACAGGCTTGACAGGACACCCTGTCAACCATGCCCACCTGACCCTTCCTTCTCTGGCACACCTCTCACTACTTTTACCCCAGTCTCACAAGAAGAAATTTTCAACACAATCAGATCCATGTCGTTCAAAACCTGCGAACTGGATCCTCTTCCAGGTTCTCTCTACTCCGATTGTCTCCCTACTCTCCTCCCATTCATCACTGACATCATCAACACTTCTCTTCAAACTGGAACTGTCCCAGATTCTTTCAAGTCTGCTATTGTTCACCCTCTCCTCAAGAAACACAATTTAGACCCAAATGAACTGAAAAATTACAGGCCTATCTCTAATCTCTCTTTCTTGTCAAAACTCCTTGAAAAAGTCGTCCTCAACCAGCTGAACTCTCACCTGTCTGCCAACAATCTCCTCAATCCTTTCCAGTCAGCCTACCGCCAGTGCCATAGCACTGAAACTGCCCTACTACACATTCTCAACAATCTCCTCCTTGCAACTGATACTGGCAAAGTCTCTCTCCTCACACTCCTTGATCTGTCTGCAGCTTTCGATACCATTGACCATGGTATTCTCCTTTCTAGACTTCATCATACTTTTGGCATCTCTGACATTGCTCTCTCCTTTTTCACTTCGTATTTATCAAACAGAAAACAAACTGTTCTCATCAATGGCACTTACTCTCAACCTGCATACCTGACCTGTGGTGTTCCACAAGGATCTGTCCTTGGCCCTGTTCTTTTCACTCTTTATACCTCCCCCCTGTCCACCATCATCAACTCCCACTCTATAAAACACCACTTCTATGCTGATGACACCCAACTTCAAGATAGTGACTCACCTGATAATATACAGCGCCTGTTGACTCGCACCACTGAGTGTTACTCGGACATTAAGAACTGGATGACACACAATAGACTTCAGCTTAATGACGACAAGACAGAAGCTATCCTCATTGGCACCCGTCACAAACTTTCTCAGCTGCCTCCTCTTTCTCTCCCATTATGTAACACATCAGTCCCAATTTCTGATTCAGCTAAAAACCTTGGTGTCTGCATTGACTCTACCCTGTCTATGAACAACTTTGTTTCTCAAACTGCCAGATCTTGCTACTATCATCTCCATCGTATAAGCCTGATCAGGAAGTATCTCTCTGTCGAAACAACTGCAAAACTCGTTCTCTCCTTCATAATGTCTCGCATTGACTATTGCAATTCACTCCTGTCTGGTCTTCCTGCCTCCACCATTCACATCCTACAGCGCATTCAAAACAATGCTGTACGCCTTGTACTCAAAAAGAAAAAAGCTGACCACATATCTCCTCTCCTGGCACAACTTCACTGGCTCCCTGTATCAAAGCGCATACAGTACAAACTAGACACCATGTGCTACAAAAGCCTCAATAACGCAGCCCCCGATTACCTGTCAAGCCTACTTGAGATCTATGTTCCCTCACGTACCCTCCGCTCTGCCTCCGATCCTCTGACTTTTCGCTTTCCACGCACTAAGCTCAATACCTATGGTCCACGAGCCTTCTCTGTTTCTAGTCCACTCTGCTGGAACAAACTTCCTCTCTCAGTCCGTCAGCAACCTACTTTTGCCTCCTTCAAGTCCGCTCTCAAAACTCACCTTTTCTCCTCTGCATAAAATCCTAACCTCACTCAACCCCCCTCTGCAGCCTGTCTCCGCTCGGAGGGGAATCACTTTGTTTTAATATATAATTGTATATGATGTGCTCTCTGTGGTTTTCCATTGGTTTTATTCTTGCTTTTATTGCTTTTATTCTTTTCTCCCCATTTGTGGCCATGCATGTGTGTGTGTGTGTGTGTGTGTGTGTGTGTGTGTGTGTGTGTGTGTGTGTGTGTGTGTGTGTGTGTGTGTGTGTGTGTGTGTGTGTGTGTGTGCGTGCGTGCGTGTGTGCGTGTGTGTCTTTTCGGCGCTTGGATTTGATTTTGTCGAGATTTGCGCTGTATAGATATTGTAGTTGTTATGTATGCATGTGCGTACGTATGTATGTATGTATGTATACGCTTAGATTTATGTATGTATGTATGTATGCATGTATACGCTCAGCTTAGATTTATGTATGTAAGTATGTAAGCATGTATGTATCCATGTATACGCTCATATGTATGTAGGTATGTGTGCATGTATACGCTCAGCGCTTAGATTTGATTTTGTCAAGATTTTGCGCTATATAAATAAAATATATTATATTATTATATTATATTATCATGGGGAAGGAGATACAGGATGACACCTTGGGTCAAGGGTCAAGCACCTAGACAGTAATGAACCCCAGCTCAGCATCCTCTATGTGTGTGCGTGTAACCGTGTGTGTGCACACACATTGTCTGTTCTATTCGTGTAAAGTGCAACGAGCATGCTCTTGACACAGACTATTTGCGCTATACAAGTGAAATTATCCTTATTATTATTATTATTATTATCATTATCATTATTATCATTGTTCTTGTTGTAATCATTATTATTATTAAGTAAACTTATTACTATTATTATTATTATTATTATCATTACACTATCTGTGTGCAGAATAATTCAATCAAAAATCATTGTGCTTTAATTATGCATAACAATCAAAAACAAAAACAAAAATCAGACTACCAGCGTCAAAGCAAACAGACACCAGAAACACAGGAAAACAGAACATGAAAGGGTACAGGGGATATGTTACACACAGAAAGGGTACAGGGGATATGTTACACACAGAAAGGGTACAGGGGATATGTTACACACAGAAAGGGTACAGGGGATATGTTACACACAGAAAGGGTACAGAGGGTATGTTACACACAGAAAGGGGACAGGGGATATGTTACACACAGAAAGGGTACAGGGGGTATGTTACACACAGAAAGGGTACAGGGGATATGTTACACACAGAAAGGGTACAGGGGATATGTTACACACAGAAAGGGTACAGGGGATATGTTACACACAGAAAGGTACAGGGGGATATGTTACACACAGAAAGGGTACAGGGGATATGTTACACACAGAAAGGGTACAGGGGATATGTTACACACAGAAAGGGTACAGGGGATACGTTACACACAGAAAGGGTACAGGGGATACGTTACACACAGAAAGGGTACAGGGGATACGTTACACACAGAAAGGGTACAGGGGGTATGTTACACACAGAAAGGGTACAGGGGGTATGTTACACACAGAAAGGGTACAGGGGATACATTACACACAGAAAGGGGACAGGGGATATGTTACACACAGAAAGGGTACAGGGGATATGTTACACACAGAAAGGGTAAAGGGGATACACAGAAAGGGTACAGGGGATATGTTATACACAATATACATTGTCATTACATCACACTTAATATATCACGCAGGGATCAAAGGGAAAGGATACAAGTTCTCCAATGAGTCAATTTCATCCTGGCGTTTCTGTGCCTGTTTATCTCGCTGTTCCTTAGCGTAACGTCGCACCTCCTGAATCCTCTCCTTCTGGATTGCCAGACCATCTTTGAAGAGATTTCGGAACACCTGTCAAAGATATTCCAGTTTTACAGTAAATACATCATCTTCACAATGAAAATTAAACAGCACTTGTGCATATAATGTATGTGTTTGTTCTTTCATCTTATGTCTTTTCATACTTATATGTGTATGGGCATACATGTGTGTGTGTGTGTGTGTGTGTGTGTGTGTGTGTGTGTGTGTGTGAGTGCGTGAGTGCATGCGTGCGTGCGTGCGTGTGCGTGCGTGGTGCATGCGTGTGTGCGTGCGTGTGTGTGTGTGTGTGCATGTGTGCGTGTGTGCGTATTGTGTGTGTGTTGTGTGCGTGTGTGTGTGTATGTGTGTGGGTGTGCATGTATGCAAGCATGTGTGCATTCGTGCGTGCATGCACATAAATATATATTCTTGTGTCTTTCTGTTTGTCTGTTTCATTTCTTGCTTGCTTTCTTTCCTTTCATAAATTCTTTATATTCTATATGAACTCTAACTGATGGTAAGTATACAGTCAAATATGTGTTTGGGTGAAAAATTCTTGCTCTTTTTTCAGCAGATGCAAGATGTTAACTTGCTTTAAAATTTAAAAAGACTCACCATTTCCTCTTTGTTTTGGCGTTTGAGCATCTTGGAGCGGGAACGAACTTGATACTCATTGTAGTATCGTCGAGCACGGGCAGACTGAGTCCTCTTCTCATGAAGTTTGTTGTTCAACACCACCTGTTGCCTCTTCTGTTCTTTGATCTGTCGCTGTACATACAAGAGGCATGATTCAGAGTCGTTATGCGTATTTATACTAGTCAAAACTTTTTAAACGGAAGACTAAATGATTCAATGACGTATGATATCAATAAACAGAATACAGTGTAAATGACAATGAGAGTTGTATGAACAAGCACAAACTGGCTCAAGCGTGTATGCACTTTCATCCTTGCTGAGAAAGAGATTCTTCCGACTTCAAAAAACTTTATCACAGAATTGAAGCATTATATCCTACTGGACCTGTCTTACAGCTAGTTCTTGCTATGCTACACATACTATATTTTAAAAAAATGTAACTGATGAACCATAATACAGTGTCAAAAAAGGTTTTATAAGCATGTGTGCAGAACTAGAAAAGGGGGCTGAGTTTGAATAATTGATTACTTTATTTCAAAGTTACCTGTGAAGCTTTTGATTAAAGCCGTTTAACATCACGTATGACTTGACGCTGGGCGCAACATATTCCAGATATACAAAAGCAGAGAAAAAAGAGAGAGTGCATGTGTGTGTGTGCATGTGCGTGTGTGTGTGTGTCTGAGCATGCGCACATGCAGTGCTGTATACAGTGTGTGTGTGTGTGTGTGTGTGTGTGTGTGTGTGTGTGTGTGTGTGTGTGTGTGTGTGTGTGTGTGTGTGTGTGTGTGTGTGTGTGTGTGTGTGTGTGTGTGTGTGCAGTCTGCACATGAGTGCTTGAGTGCTTACATGCATGTGTTGTATGCATGTGTGTGTGAGTATACCTAAAAATGGCCAACAAGGACCACACCAAATACAAGACACACACATCTGCCAATTTACAACAACCATGCTAACTTGGTTACCACTTACCATTCTCTGGTTATGATCCAGTTGTTTCTTGATAATGCCGGCCAACACTTCATGTTTCTTGGCTGCCTCTTCCAGCTGTCAACACAGCAACATAAAAGGGTCACACCCATTCAAAACATCATGCAACATCATAACAGTCTTCAACACCCTTGTACTTCTCCTACATTTAAAATATGAGCAAGATTCTTTTTAAATGACCCTAATATATTATGATACACACTATATACACATGAAAAATAGACAGAATGCTAAGTTAACTCAAAAAAGAAAAACAAGACAGATCCATAGTTCTGGCTTTCTGACCTTTGTGAAGGGTACACAAAAAAAGAACAAAGAACAAACACACAAAAGTTAGGGGGGGGGGGGGGGGAACAGCAACGCTTCTCTGATGTTTCAATGAGGAGGAGCAAATGGCTGATGTTCAATCCAATTTTTTTTAACCTGTTCAGTGCTTCCGACCGAATATTCGGTCGAAAGAAACGTATGCCTTCAGTGCCACTGACCGAATATTCAGTCGACGACTTTTCCTATTTTTAGCCAGAAAACTCCAACGCTTTCAGTGACGTATGAGATATCAACGGAAACTTCAGTATTCCCTCTGTGTATAGATGCTAATTATGTATGTGTGACATTTTACGGTCTTTTCTGCCCATGTGGTTGAAAATGTGACCCCCTACAGCTGATTACTATTCAGCGAGTGTAAACAATGGCAGACAGACTCACTTCAACACCGAGCATCGATCGGACCCGAAAAACAACTTATGCAGCAAAAGAAGTCGCAGAAATCGTTACTTGTGGAACTGATTCTGATTTGCAGTCTGTTGATAAAAGTGAAAATGACGATAATTTGGCGCATGCAGGCGATATTTTGGTGTTGATGTCCGAAGTCGGACTTGACCCTGGTAAGAGTCGAAGTGACATAACTAGCACTGGCGACCGTAAAAACGAAAGTACTGCCGCTCCTGGTGTGTTGTAAAGTATACTGAACAAGAAAATTTAGTGTTGTGGGGGTTTTCTAGGCTGGATGAAGAGATATGAATTTTTTTTATTTTAAGTCAAGATGTTTAAAACTCCGTGGCACAGGCGATTCACCTTTTTATTTACACTTTGGCAGAGAAAGGGTTAAAGATTCACCCTCACCTGGTTCTTTACCAGACCAAACTATAAATGGCAAAAGTCTGTGTATACAGATCAAGAGATCATGAGCGACCTTTATTGGGGTTGACTCTATGCCGCAATTTGGTTTTACATAAAATAAAAGATAAAGATTCTACATGGCAGATGCATGCATAGGGTGAAAGAACACTGTTCATCTTTTAATTTGATAGGCACAAGATTGGTCTGCTTGCACAAGGAAACGTGTACACAAGGAAACGTGCACACACATGTACATGTGCGCACACATTATACTACAATATTCCACACAATGGGAGAGCGTGTATCCTTTCACTGTGATCCCTGCTTGATTTAGCTAAGAAGGGTGTTTTATTAATATGAAACATGTATACTGTATTTACGCCATCCTGTGTGTGTGATTTAGCTAAGAAGGGTGGCTTATTAATATGAAACATGTATACTGTATTTACACCATCCTGTGTGTTTGATTTAGCTAAGAAGGGTGTTTTATTAATATGAAACATGTATACTGTATTTACACCATCCTGTGTGTGTGATTTAGCTAAGAAGGGTGTTTTATTAACTTGAAACATGTATACTGTATTTACACCATCCTGTGTGTTTGATTTAGCTAAGAAGGGTGGTTTATTAACATGAAAGATGTATATTGTATTAACACCATCCTGTGTGTTTGATTTCGCTAAGAAGGGTGGTTTATTAACATGAAAGATGTATACTGTATTTACACCAATCTGTGTGCTTGATTTAGCTAAGAAGGGTGGTTTATTAACATGAAAGATGTATACTGTATTAACACCATTCTGTGTGTTCGATTTAGCTAAGAAGGGTGTTTTATTAACATGAAAGATGTATACTGTATTTACACCATCCTGTGTGTTTGATTTAGCTAAGAAGGGTGTTTTATTAACATGAAAGATGTATACTGTATTTACACCAACCTGTGTGCTTGATTTAGCTAAGAAGGGTGTTTTATTAACATGAAACATGTATACTGTACTTACACCATCCTGTGTGTTTGATTTAGCTAAGAAGGGTGTTTTATTAACATGAAACATGTATACTGTATTTACACCATCCTGTGTGTTTGATTTAGCTAAGAAGGGTGGTTTATTAACATGAAACATGTATACTGTATTTACACCATCCCATGTGTGTGATTTAGCTAAGAAGGGTGTTTTATTAACATGAAAGATGTATACTGTATTAACACCATCCTGTGTGTTTGATTTAGCTAAGAAGGGTGTTTCGTTAACATGAAACATGTATACTGTATTTACACCATCCTGTGTGTGATTTAGCTAAGAAGGGTGTTTTGTTAAAATGAAACATGTATACTGTATTTACACCATCCTGTGTGTTTGATTTAGCTAAGAAGGGTGGTGTATTAACATGAAAGATGTATACTGTGTTTACACCATCCTGTGTGTTTGATTTAGCTAAGAAGGGTGGTGTATTAACATGAAACATGTATACTGTGTTTACACCATCCTGTGTGTTTGATTTAGCTAAGAAGGGTGGTGTATTAACATGAAACATGTATACTGTATCTACACCATCCTGTGTGTGATTTAGCTAAGAAGGGTGGTGTATTAACATGAAACATGTATACTGTATTTACACCATCCTGTGTGTTTGATTTAGCTAAGAAGGGTGGTGTATTAACACGAAACATGTATACTGTATTTACACCATCCTGTGTGTTTGATTTAGCTAAGAAGGGTGGTGTATTAACATGAAACATGTATACTGTATTTACACCATCCTGTGTTTGATTTAGCTAAGAAGGGTGGTGTATTAACATGAAACATGTATACTGTATTTACACCATCCTGTGTGTTTGATTTAGCTAAGAAAGGTGTTTTATTAACATGAAACATGTATATTGTATTTACACCATCCTGTGTGCTTGATTTAGCTAAGAAGGGTGGAGTATTAACATGAAAGATGTATACTGTATTTACACCATCCTGTGTGTTTGATTTAGCTGAGAAGGGGGTGGTTTATTAACATGAAACATGTATACTGTATTTACACCATCCTGTGTGTTTGATTTAGCTAAGGGTGGTGTATTAACATAAAACATGTATACTGTATTTACACCATCCTGTGTGCTTACCTGGACCTACATCAACAAGTGTACACCACTTTACATTACGTTATCCATCCTTTACTCCCAATACACACAAACATGTTTATGCATACATATTCATGTGCATACATGCACACATGCATGCATATACGAATGCAAGCACACATGCATGCACACACAAACACATTTACTTACACACATACACACACGAACACATTTACTTACACACATACACACACATACATGCACTAACACACACACACACACACACACAAACAACAATACATCAACAAACACAATCATGCCTCAAGTACATCAGAATCATCTTCTTTTCTGTGAGCCAAGACCCAACAGAACATTCAACAAGATGGTCAAGCCATTCTAATAATCTCCTTTTCAATACAAAGTAATTACAGAAAATCACATTTTGTACATGTCAAGGTCACTGTGACTGTAAAGCAGCATCAGGTGAAATAAAACTTGACATACAGTAGGACAATGGCAGATTGCCATTACAGAGAAAGCAGAACTGAAATACTATCAAAGTTCCTGACAAAATTTCTACCTACAAACCTGTCTCAAAAAGAATGACCTTGACCTTGGTGCAATAGTTTTTCAAACTTACGCATTCGCCGCTCCTAAATCAAGACCTCTGAACAAATTTAGTCAAGATCCATCCATAGACAACTTGGAAAATCTTGCTAATTCTCTCTCTCTCACTCTCTGTGTGTCACACACACACACACACACACACACACACACACACACACACACACACACACACACACACATCTCTCTCCAGTCTACATGAAAAATGTTGACTTATTCCATGACTCCCATATCCCTGATCCCACCATCTAAATACACGACACACTACTATACCTGCAGCTGGGCTTTGCTCTTTCGTCGTTTGTTTTCTTCATAAGCACGGGTGAGGTTCTCAATCTGCATGATGCCCTTGCGCCACAGCTCATGCCAGGTGTGTTCAGAGAGGCGTAGATGAGGAAACTCTTCCAGGAGCACTGGCATCAGATCTTCATCATCTGCAAGAGACACTAAAAAACACACAGGTATTTCAGAGACCAATAACTTTTGGGTTTTCCAAAGATTCCTTTAAAATCACATGTGACAGTTAAACACACACACACACACCCACGCATGCACACACACATACACGCTCACTCTCTCTCTCACACAAACACACACACATTCACTTTCTCAACACACACACACCACACACACCACACACACACACACAAACCAGACACACACACACATGCACAAATACATACACATACACACAACATATGCATTCACCACACACACACACACACACAATACAAACACAACACACAATACAAACACAACACACATTGACAGAAAAAAAAAACCCAGACAAATCATTCTGTTAAGACACACGGCCCACAACAGATTAACACTTTCTGCATTTCAAGCAGAACATATGGCATGACAGTCCAATGGTTACAACACTGCTCTTCCATTTGGAACATCTGGGTTCAAACCTGCCTGGGTACTGCCTGATGAGTAAAGGGCAGAGAGATCTTCTGGATCTCCTCGGTCAACATATGAGCAGACTCTAGTGCCTGAATCCCCGTCAAGTGTACAAGCATGCATAATATTAAATACATAAGTTAAAGAGATCTTGTACACCATGTATATGGTGGCTCATGGAAACTCAAAAACACCCAGCAGGCAGACTCCTGAAAATGGAGTATGATTTTTCTTTTTTTTTTAATTGTTGTTTAAAGTCCAGCTGACTACACACAGCCATATCAAGGCTATAACCACCTTAAAATGTACACAATACCGCACTGGAAAAGAAAATTCAGTTATGTTATCAATGCACTTGCGCACATGATCTACGGATATGTCCCTGGCATCGACCATTCCATCCAATTATCACCAGAGGTAAAAAAAACTAAATACAAATGTAAACCTAAGAACATTAAAATATATGTATAAAAAAAAAGGTTACCTAAAATTTCTTCTGCACATTGCATTTCCTTAGAACCCAAAAGTGCACTCCTATATTATCAATCCTAAAAAAGGTAAGGCTTTATAGAACACGCACAGGTGAATGGACCAGCAAGGCAGAAAATGGTAGGAAGAGATGACAGAAAGCAAAGGAACAAGGCAGAAACAAAGAGAGTGACAGAAAAGAGGAAATTTCTAGCACATGATTTCCAGAAGACGGGGATACTATTTATACTGACAGAACCCCTGACATCCCTAAGCAAGAGGAGTATGACTGTTTACATGGCAGGATAAAAAAAACCCAACAACAGCCACACAAGTAAAAGTCCACTTGTATATCATCAAGCGCACCTGGGAATGGCAGCCCACAAACAAAAAACACAACAAAAACAAAAACTAAACATCTATGTACATACAAGACTACATCTAAAACTGGGTAACAGACAATTCTTACATTCCTAACAGAACAATCCATATGTAAAACCATAACTGAAATTGTACTTAGTTATGTTACTTCTAGAAACTGCACTTAACTAAGTTACTATTTGAATGTATGGACTTTCTGGGTCACTCTGACCTACCAGACGGCTCAAGCACACAGAGGTGTGCACACTGAATGAAATACTTACATGGTCGCTCACGCACTTTTGGCGTGTCTGCAGATGTGGACTTTTTCTGTGCAGTTTTTCTGGGTCGGAGGGTCTTGGCCTTTTTGGTTTTGGGCACCAAGAACCCTGCAACCATCACAACAAAATTAAAGCAAACTCTACACATTGTATCTACATCACAAGTTCTCAGTTTGCCAAGTTGTTTCCATCACATGTTCCAAGAGCAAAATATCATCAAACTAAAAAATTCTGAGTACATAATAATATAATAATAATAATATACAATATTTTATATAGCGCAAAATCTTGATAAAATCAAATCTAAGCACTAAAACAGACACACACGCACGCATGCACACACACGCACGCACGCACGCACGCACACACACACACACACACACACACACACCACACACGCACACGCACACGGCTATAAATGGGGAGAAAGATTAAAAGCAATGGAAAATTATAGAGAGCATATTATATACAATTATATATTACAATGTGATTCCCCTCCGAGCGGAGACAGGCTGCAGAGGGGATTGAGTGAGGTCAGGATTTTATGCAGAGGAGAAAAGGTGAGTTTTGAGAGCGGACTTGAAGGAGACAAAAGTAGGTTGCTGACGATTGAGAGAGGAAGTTTGTTCCAGGAAAGTGGACCAGAAACAGAGAAGGCTTGTGGACCATAGGTATTGAGCTTAGTGCGTGGAAAGCGAAAAGTCAGAGGATCGGAGGCAGAGCGGAGGGTACGTGAGGGAACATAGATCTCAAGTAGGCTTGACAGGTAATCGGGGGCTGCGTTATTGAGGCTTTTGTAGCACATGGTGTCTGGTTTGTACTGTATGCGCTTTGATACAGGGAGCCAGTGAAGTTGTGCCAGGAGAGAGATATGTGGTCAGCTTTTTTCTTTTTTAGTACAAGACGTGCAGCATTGTTTTGAATGCGCTGCAGGATGTGAATGGTGGAGGCAGGAAGACCAGACAGGAGTATAATGCATTTCCTTCATCAGTTATTCCCTTCTCTCTTCTGACCACAATGCAAAGGGCCATAAAACTCAAAAATAATTTGATTATACAAGAGTATATTTGTTTTATTTCTGT
The DNA here is from genome assembly GCA_030674185.1 of Monoplex corrugatus. NCBI lineage: Eukaryota > Metazoa > Mollusca > Gastropoda > Littorinimorpha > Ranellidae > Monoplex > Monoplex corrugatus. The sequence continues at coordinate 121,139,062 of CM060306.1, read as the reverse complement.
ATTTTTTACATCTTCAAGTTTAATCCATTTTTCTGAAGAAGAAAAGGTCACAGTTCTGGGGATAAGTAAGTTGATAGAAGGAAGATGGACCATTCAGGAATTCAATAATCATGGCAGGAGAAATAAGCAACACTAGGTACTTTGACAGTCTGGTCACTGGCAGAGGACCAATCAAACAATGGATAAGTCTCGACTAAATGCTCTGAACACTTTGACAGTCTGGTCAGTGGCAGAGGACCAATCAAAACAATGGATAAAGTCTCGACTAAAGCTCTGACAACTATGACAGTTGGTCAGTGGCAGAGGACAAATCAAAAAATGGATAAGTCTCGACTAAATGCTCTGAACAACTATGACAGTCTGGTCATGTGGCAGAGGACCAATCAAAACAATGGATAAGTCTCGACTAATGCTCTGAACAACTATGACAGTCTGGTCATGTGCAGAGGACAATCAACAATGATAAATCTTGACTAAATGCTCTGAACAACTATGACAGTTTGGTCATGTGGCAGAGGACAAATCAAAACAATGGATAAATTCTTGACTACATGCTCTGAACAACTTGTTTATAATGATCTTTGTGTCCATCTGGTATTTCCATGATAAACTATATTACATATTATGTGCGCAGTTTGCCCACAATGAATAAAGACTGTCTTACTCTTCTCCACCAGAATTCTGCAGGTGAGGGAGTGAGAGGGTTTAGTTTTTGCTGTTGCTATTATGTCTGATAACGAAAGAAAGCTGGTGGCTAGGATGGGGGAATTAAAAGACTGAAAAAAAAAAAGACATCCCTCCCACCCATCCGTGCATATCTTTTTCAGCTCTATAAAACATCAACGATACAAACCTTTGGTTTTGGAAGCTGGCTTGGTTTTCTTTGCTGACTTTTCTGCGGCCATCAACATCAGCTTTCTGTACTCTTCTTCCTGCACAAACACAAAAGCAAATCAACCATTTTTTTTTTATTCTATGTGGGAAAATAATCACTGTCATAAACTACTTTATTTAGCTTACTTTAAAAGTACTGAACAATTAAAGCACTATATACAGTTTACACATCTGAATAAAGAACACATAATGAGAAACAATAATCTCACGCCATCTAGACTTACTTGTTCAATAGCAACAATGCTATAACTATGCAAATGCTACTGGTCTCCAACAGCAAAAATAAAGCATACAATGATTACCATACATATCTGTATTTCAAATAAACCCAAACCCAAATACTAACACTTTGTGATGAAATTCTTGTATACTGATGTCATTAATTATTTCAAAAACAGCCAACATTCACTCACTCCCCCCCCCCCCCCACCCCACCTCACTTAAATACACACTCACACAAACATCTTCACGCACACACACACATACACACACACACACACACACACACACACACACACACACACACACACACTAACACATTCTTGCCAAGACACTGGCTTGACAGAGTCAGCCAGGTGCCTGTCAGTATTCAGTCAACTGACTGAGAAATAAGCAGTCGCTCATAGACAGTCACTGTCAGTGTCCAACGTACCATGGCCTTCATCAGCTTGCGATCCTTGTCCACCAAAGTCTTCACTTCATCCACAGCATCATCAAACTCTTCCTCATACAGCTTCTTCACAAACTGAAAGTGTATAAGCCACAACATTACAACATGACAGAATCCATATTACATCATCACATAAGGCACAACCAGTCAACTGTGTCGTGTGCCCCAAATTATAACATCATTACACAAGGCACAAACTCAACTGTGTCGTGTGCACCAAACTAAACATCATTACATAAGGCACAAACATCAACATGTCGTGTGCACCAAACTATAACATCATTACACAAGGCACAAACAGTCAACTGTGTCGTGTGCACCAAACTATAACATCATTACATAAGGCACAAACAGTCAACTGTGTCGTGTGCACCAAACTATAACATTATTACATAAGGCACAAACAGTCAACTGTGTCGTGTGCACAAACTATAACATCATTACATAAGGCACAAACAGTCAACTGTGTCGTGTGCACCAAACTATAACATTATTACATAAGGCACAAACAGTCAACTGTGTCGTGTGCACTAAACTATAACATCATTACATAAGGCACAAACAGTCAACTGTGTCGTGTGCACCAAACTATAACATCATTACATAAGGCACAAACAGTCAACTGTGTCGTGTGCACCAAACTATAACATCATTACATAAGGCACAAATAGTCAACTGTGTCGTGTGCACCAAACTATAACATCATTACATAAGGCACAAACAGTCAACTGTGTCGTGTGCACCAAACTATAACATCATTACATAAGGCACAGTCAACTGTGTCGTGTGCACCAAACTATAACATTATTACATAAGGCCGACTGACATCTGAAACGCATCCTCCCCAAAGGATGACATCCAAAAGGCATGCGGCCACCATTAATTCTAAAATGCATAAGCGAATAAAAATGGGGCTTTGCCCATGTACACAAGTACTACAATAACCCTTGTTAGGAAAGTTTTAAGTTTGAAATACCGGTACTCAACCACCTGAAACAAAGAAGACGATGCCATTTCCATTACTTTCTTTTTACACTATTTCATTTCTTTTACTGAACTGTTACTAGGACAGGGGATAGGCATGCACATTCAACAAAATGATATGATCAATAATGACTTCCCTTTAGATCAGCTATTATCAAGAGAAAGAGAAAGAAATGTTTGCAGATACAATTCACTCACTCACACACATGCTCACATATTCATACAAGTGCATCTTATTCATTCTCCCTTGTACAAGACATAATTACTGCACACACACACACACACACACACACAAAATACATCCAGTCCTTTCTCCCATGTACACACACACACACACACACACACACACACACACACACACACACACACACACACACACACACAACCCCAAATTACATCCACTTCTGTCTCCCACATACATGACATAAACAGTCCACACACATAGTGTATCATTCATGTCCTCCTCCTTACATCCTGTTTGTGTTGATACATTTTATCTCTGTCTCCAGACGTCTCTGTGCACTGGCCAGCTCAGTCTTGCCCATCTCATGCAGTCGGTTGGACAGCCTGCCCTTCCTCTCCTTCAGCTCTTTGATGTCTCTAGCATCTGCCAATGGCTGACCGCGTGCAGAGGCCCTGTCCTCTGTCTCTTTACCTTCAGCTTGTCGTTTTGTGTCCAACACTTTCTCTCTGTCAGCACCTAACTTGTCTACCATGTCTGCGTACCTGACACTGCACACACATGCCATCAAATGCATACTTACAGAAAGGCACACATGAACACACACATGCACACATACACACACGCCACCACGCACGCATGCACGCACGCACGCACGCACGCATACACACACACACACACACACACACACACACACACACACACACACACACACACTGTCTAATCACTTATAGTGAAAAGACGTTAAATCAAGGAACGAACGAACACACACACACACACACACACACACACACACACACCACACACACACACACACTCTCTCTCTCTCTCTCTCTCACACTCACTCTCTCTCTCTCTCTCCCTCTCACACATTCACACATGCGCACACGCACACCACACACAACACACAGAACATACACAAACACACATGAACATACACAAACGCACACAGACACACAGACCACACATCATGATGAACCACTTATTGTCAGGTAACATAAAATTTGTACTGACATATGAAAACTAAAACCACAACTCAATTTGGACATTAGTAGCACGAAACTTACGTAAGCCTGGACAGCAGATCCTCGGAGGAGAAGCATCTCTCAAGCAAGTGTTTTGGCCCTGAACTCCTTACATTTTAAGGGGGCATTCCACAGACAGATGTGCCTACCAACCCCTTTGCCCCAACCTCTATAGCAAAAACTTTTGTCTTGGATGCCAGATATCCTCTAACTGCTGGCTTGATTGACACACTTTTCAGTCTGGTAGAAGCGAGCTTCCCTCCATTCTACTTTCTTACAGCACACTTTGAGTTTAATCAGAATCATTTGTTTAAATGAATGGGAGTGAAGTACAACATCTGGCCTCACGCCACTCTTGCTGAAGACTTTTGGGTGTTATTTTATCTCCTCTCCTGTCACAACTTCACTGGCTCCCTGTATCAAAGCGCATACAGTACAAACCAGACACCATGTGTTACAAAAGCCTCAATAACGCAGCCCCCAATTACCTGTCAAGCCTACTTGAGATCTATCTTCCCTCACGTACCCTCCGCTCTGCCTCCGATCCTCTGACTTTTCGCTTTCCACGCACTAAGCTCAATACTATGGTCCACGAGCCTTCTCTGTTTCTGGTCCGCTCTCCTGGAACAAACTTCCTCTCTCAGTCCGTCAGCAACCTACTTTTGTCTCCTTCAAGTCCGCTCTCAAAACTCACCTTTTCTCCTCTGCATAAAATCCTGACCTCACTCAACCCCTTGCAGCCTGTCTCCACTCGGAGGGGAATCACATTGTAATATATAATTGTATATGATATGCTCTCTATAATTTTCCATTGCTTTTATTCTTGCTTTTATTGCTTTTATTCTTTCTCCCCATTTATAGCCGCGCGCACGCGCGTGTGTGTGTGCGTGCGTGCGTGCGTGTGTGCGTGCGTGCGTGTCTGTTTCAGCGCTTAGATTTGATTTTATCAAGATTTTGCGCTATATAAATATTGTAATTATTATTATTATTCCAGAAGAACTGCTGTGCACTCCCAGTCATTTGCTCCATCCAGCAGACCCATCAGAAACTGTGGTTGCCATGAGAACACGGCATGAAAGGCCACAGAATCTGGGACAATTTGGGGGGGGGGGGGGGGGGGGGGCAACTTCACATCTTAAGTCTTGCCTGGCTTGCCCTGAGATTCTGGTGATTGCCGTCCACAGCTTGATGAGACACTGGACTTATGGGGCAAGGTGTGTGACAATTTTTTGACAATACTATATTCACGAGAATGAGGATGAAAACCCAATACACTGGCAAGGTCTTCAGACAGGGAAGGGGGGTAGGGGGAAAAGAACTGGACTAATAAAACACTAAGCTGATACAACAGGATGACTGGAGCATTAACCCTCTCACTCCCGCAGCCTGTCCATAAGCTGTAAAAACTTAATCCTTTCATTCCCTCACACTATCCGCCGGCTTCCTGCAGGAAGCAGGTGGACAGGGTAAAGGAGTCAAAGGGTTAAGTTTTTGCTTTGCTGTCATGGCTGACAATGCAGGATAGGGTGGCAGGTAGGAGGGAAGAGTCAAAGAGTTGAAATGGGGGCAGTAAACGGGCCAACTTTTACAATGCAGGCCAGGGTTGAAGCTGACTACAATAATCATGTGCAACAGAATCAGTGGCAATGTAAACTGTACCTCTGTTTTGGTTTGCCTTCTGCCTGAGGAACTTTCTGGCGGTCCACTTGCTGCTGCTTGATGGTCTTGTGACTTCTCTGCTACCGGGTCTGACATAATCTGTGTTGGGAGGAATCTGTGACAATGCTGGAGGAGTCTTTCTGTAAACAGGTATGAAGACTTCAGTGACTACCATCAAGGCAGAAGATTAAAAATGAGTATTTTCTATCTAAATACATGTTAGCTGTATACTTACCAAGTCTGACTGGTTTTATAAAATAAGAATAATTATTTTCTCAAAAAGTCCGGAAGCTCAAAAACTAAGTGACCATCATAAAAAGACTACATCAAACCCACTTAAAATTATGCTTAATCTCCAAATAATAGATTATTATTTATTCCCTAAAAGCATATTTGCTCTCTCATTTTTGCATCAATCACATGTACCGAAAGTCTTGATTTTTCATAAGCAAGGCATGGCATAACTTGATAAGCACATACAATTAAAATCAAATTCAAAATCTTACAAATGCACAAGCAAGTAAACATCACAAGAAAACAAGCACAATCAGTACCTGGATGAGACAGGCTGAGAGTCTAATTCTGCATCCAAAGAAGACGCTTTCTCCTGGAAGTGTGTCACTTGCTTCTTCACTTTGCCATAGATGTCAAGCTGTGTCACACACACAAAAAAGTTTTTTTTTCAAATCTCTGTATTGTCTATCTGTAAAGCACAGAAGATATCTTAGCAAGTTCCGGAATTATCTATATGCAATGTTATGCTGAGTCAAAGAAAAAGATGACGCAATCTTATGATGACAGTCTCTCCATCAAGCCATTGCCTCCGTTTCTTTGTTTTATCTGTCCACTCGTATCGTCCTGGGTGTAGCTTCGTAAAGTATTGGTCAGTGCAATAATTTCCAAACTTATACATTTACAGCTCCTCAATGACCTAGCCCTTTGGATAAATCTGATAAAGATCCTTCCATAGGCAACTGAGAAAATCTTGCCAACACTTTGTCTCTCTCTCTCTATCATACACAGCACACACAAGAGGATGCTGAGCTAGGGTACATGGAATCTTGTTAGGACACACACACACACACACACCACACACACACCCCACAAAAATACACACACACAAAAATACACACACACACGGGATGCCGAGTTAGATTACACTCAGCATGTTGGATATGTCACCCGTCACTGAAAATTCAAAGTTGTCATGTTTTCTCTGTCTCACTTATACCAAACACACACACACACACACACACACACACACACACACACACACACACAACACACACACACACACACACACACACACACCCCACACACACACACAGCCACCAGTACAGGATGCCGAGCTAGGGTACACTCAGCCATTAGGCACGAGACCCTAGACAAAAATTATCATCTCTCTATCTCACCTACGATCTCATCAGGTAGTGACTGCAGAGGTCATGTCTGTGATGACATTAACTGTTTTGATGAAACAGGTAATGACTGATTTCACCGTGAGCACAGATGTTAATGCACCAGTTGTAGATGATGCAGGTAGTGATGCAGAGATCATATCTAGATGACACCAGTTGTCAAGATGATGCAGGTAATGATTGCAGAGATCATATCTATGAACCAGTTGTCAAGATGATGCAGGTAGTGATTGCAGAGATCATATCTATGATGACACCAGTTGTCAAGATGATGCAGGTAGTGATTGCAGAGATCATATCTATGATGACACCAGTTGTCAAGATGATGCAGGTAGTGATTGCAGAGATCATATCTATGATGACACCAGTTGTCAAGATGATGCAGGTAGTGATTGCAGAGATCATATCTATGATGACACCAGTTGTCATGGCAATGCAGGTAGTGATTGCAGAGGTCACGTCTGTGATGACACCAGTTGTCATGGCAATGCAGGTAGACTACAGAGGTCATGTCTGTGATGACACCAGTTGTCATGGCAATGCAGGTAGTGATTGCAGAGGTCATGTCTGTGATGACACCAGTTGTCATGGCAATGCCGGTAGACTACAGAGGTCATGTTTGTGATGACACAAGTTGTCATGACACAGGTAGTGACTGTAGAGGTCATGTCTGTGATGACAGAAGTTGTCATGATGACACAGTAGTGATGTAGAGGTCTGTTTGTGATGACACAAGTGTCATGGTGACACAGGTAGTGACTGTAGAGGTCATGTTTGTGATGACACAAGTTGTCATGGTGACACAGGTAGTGACTGTAGAGGTCATGTTTGTGATGACACAAGTTGTCATGGTGACACAGGTAGTGACTGTAGAGGTCATGTTTGTGATGACACAAGTTGTCATGGTGACACAGGTAGTGACTGTAGAGGTCATGTTTGTGATGACACAAGTTGTCATGGTGACACAGGTAGTGACTGTAGAGGTCATGTTTGTGATGACACAAGTTGTCATGGTGACACAGGTAGTGACTGTAGAGGTCATGTTTGTGATGACACAAGTTGTCATGGTGACACATGTAGTGACTGTAGAGGTCATGTTTGTGATGACACAAGTTGTCATGATGACACAGGTAGTGACTGTAGAGGTCATGTTTGTGATGACACAAGTTGTCATGGTGACACAGGTAGTGACTGTAGAGGTCATGTTTGTGATGACACTAGTTGTCATGGTGACACAGGTAGTGTCTGTAGAGGTCATGTTGTGATGCACTAGTTGTCATGGTGACAACATAGTGATTGTACAGGTCATGTTTATGATGGCACAAGTCGTTATGGTGATGCAGGTAGTGACTACAGAGGTCATGTTTGTGATGACTCTATTTGTCATGGTGAAATCAGAACTGACTGTTGAGGGCTCTTTCAGTATAAATAGTATCCCCACCTTCTAGAAATTCTGTGCTACAACTTTCCTCTTTTCTGTCACTCTCATTGTTTCTGACTTATTTCTTTACTTTCTGTCACTTCTTCCTATCATTTTCCACTTTGCTGGTCCATTCAACTGTATGTTTGATAAAGTCTTACGTACTTTCTCTAAAGATTGGTAATTGGGTACATGTATAGAGTGCATTTTTGGCTCTAGAGAAAAGTGATATGTTGAAGTTATTTTCAGTAATTTAGGCCTGTTTTTATATGTTTAATGTCTTTAGTTATTTCTTAATTTGTATTCAGGTATGTTTTTTAAATCCCTGTGTGATAAATTGGATGGAATGGTCAACACCACAGGCATCTCCATACATTATGTGTGTGAATGCACCGACATGTATACTAATTTTCTTTTCCTTTTTTTGTCCCGTTGAAGTATTGTGCATGTTTTGAAACAGTTATAGCCCTGATACGGATCTACACAGTCGGTTGGCTTTAAATAAAATAACAGTTAACAAAAACAAAAAACAAAAAATCATAACAGTGTTTAGTATACAAGAATCAACACCAAACAAATATAAGTGCTTATATACAATTATGGCTTCCTTAAAAAAAAAAAAAAAAAAAAAAAAAGAAAAATACACAAAGAAAGACTCGAAGCATTACTTTTCAATCTATTGTTACAACAGATTTTCATCATACTGTTACGAACTCTTAAAGCAATGTCAAGGTTATCAAAACTGGAATAAACAAATCTTCATATTCACTAATACTTACCCCATTCCATAAAATAATTTTCAGAAAGAAGAGTTATGTATATAAAAAAAAAAACATCTGAGCAAGTCACTGGAACACTGCAAGAAGAAAACTTTTTCTAATTCTGTCTCTTCTCTGGAAAAGATGGGCAGTTTGTGTGGTTTCTTGATGTTGTTTTCATTGCCATTTTATTTTATTGTTGTTGGTCAAGGTTTTGGGACTACAAGGTTCACAAATCATGCATCATGTGTCACAGCTGTAACAGTTTGCCACTTTGGTGGTGTTTGCTATAGAATCCATACTGTGACCTCAGTCTTCCACCACTTGAGGGATGGCGAGTTTCTCTCCCTCTCTCTCTTTCTTTTTTTTATTCCAATTTTTCTCGGTCACATAACTGCATATTGTTTTATCCACACCGTGCAGGTGGTATGTTGCTGCACAGTCTGCGTACTCCATTTCCTGTGGGAGACTAAGCTGGGTGTTTTCATGTTTCCAAAAGGTATTGGACACTACACAACTCCCAAAATCTGTAATGTACATACTTGATGTTCTGTCAGCATACACACAAGACAGGGTTCAGGCACTAACAGATCTGCACACACACTGACCAGGGATGTTGGAGATGGAAAAGGATGTTCTGTGAGCATACACACAAGGGGTTAAGACACTAGCAGGTCTGCACACATGTTGACCAGGAGGTTGGAAAAGATAGGAGGTACACAAGCAGGATCAAATTCAGAACTTCTGGTTGGAAGTCCAACATCTTACACACTTGACTGTTCTCAGTCATATTCTGAACAATATTCTGTCTTCTCTCAGATGAAAAGTGACCGGGGGGGGGGGCGACGGTATGCAGTAAATGAGCGTCTGTCTCATATTTGTAGTGACGATATGCATGTATACATGTCGTGAGGATGAATGACTATAAACACAAACTTACCCCAAAATGCTGACAGTGCTGTACTGTATTACAGACGGCACTTTACTAGGTGAAGTATGTGTAAAGGGCACCATGAGAAAGGAATGTTGTTGTCTGCTATAACTGACCTCATTGGGTTCATCTGTGGAGAAGGGGCGACCACCTGGATAGGTCAGACCACCTCGGTTCAATTCTTTGGCCAAATCCATCCCCTCTGATGGTGGCACCTGCCCTCTCTCTCGACTGTCAACACAAAAAAACAAATACATGTCACAGCATGAAGATTTCGTCCTGCTAATACCATCACAAAACAATTCCACGAACTCTCAACTGCAAGGTCTGAATTCATGGGTCAACCACAAGCTTTCAGCCTCCTGCATCACGCAACTTTTTAGGACAGCTACAAGCTTTCAGCTTCCTGTAAGACCCAATTTCACATGATTAACATGGAAACATGTAGACCCAATTTCACATGATTAACATGGAAACATGTAGACCCAATTTCACATGATTAACATGGAAACATGTAGACCCAATTTCACATGATTAACATGGAAACATGTAATCACATGAAGCAGAAACTTTAGAAAGTCAAATAATTTTTAAGAGCCAAATGCACACAAGGTATTGCTGATTTTTTTCTTTTTCTTCGGGTTTTTTTTTTTCATTAGAAAGCCTGATTAATGACGTTTAAGAACCAACCACACGCATGGCAATGCTGACTTACCTTTTGTTTTTATTACACAGAGTTTGGGTTGGAACAGAGCAAAATGCAGGTGGATGGGATAGGGTGGGGGTGGAGAGCTAGGGGTGTACACTTCTGTAGTGATTTTTTCCCTTAAAAAGTTTATTTTGCCTCGCTTCCTTTCAAAAATAACAAATTTACTCCAAAGTGTAAATTTCACCTGAGATCAGTGATATTAAGCTGATCCGCTCTGTCTTGGTGCCTGCGTAGTGGGCTGGTGTCTATGGCAGCTCGGGTCAAGGCCGCAGTTTGCTGAACCATCTGATGCAAGTCTTCATAAGAGGACGACAATCCTTTTATCAAGTGGTCTCTGAAATACAAGGCAGTACCCCTGATATAACTTTTTTTAATACAATTTTCTGATCATGTGTCAACAAAATTTAAGACAGTATGAGAACAAAAGATAATTCCTCAACCCTGAAATGTAAGACTATGACAGCAATTGTTGTTGATACATAATAGCTTATGGCAGAACTGTTATGTATCCAAGAATGTCTGAAGTTTGGAGATTGTCCAAGGATTCATCACACTCAGACAATTCCGTATGTGCTCCACCTACATCTGCCAGAAGTCATCTGGCACTCCTTGAGCCTGCACAAAACTGTATTCAAGCTCTTGAAATGGGAAGAGTGAGAGACATATGAAACACTTAGCTGACACCACCACAATGACAAGCATTAAGATGGTCAGTTATTATGCTGCATGCTGGGATTGGAGGCAGGATATCAGACTGTGAGTCACAGGTCTGTCAAAAGAATGAACCAGCCAGACCATGTAAAAAGTATGGGGCCCAAATGACCAACCAGGCCACTACAACATGTCTTTTAAAGAAAAACAGATTGGAAAAATATGTTTTCCCCCCATTCTGTCAGCTTAGTGTTTCATAGGTTCAGGTCCCCCTCCCCAACACCTTCCCCTTCTGAAGACCTTGCCAACCTACAGGTTTTTGCACATGTTCAAGTAGTCTGCTGACAACAGATGGAAGACTTGAGGGACTACATATGGAACTGAGAATATGATGAACCCTTCTTGAATAGACTGCGAACTCTTATCCCACAAGTGAGTGAACTGGATGAATTTTTAACTCTTTAGCAGAAGAACGCAATGGACTATACCACAAGAGTCAGACACGATGATAGTAGCACATATCCCCTCACCTGTGCTGATAGGGTTTCTCAGGTCTCTGGTGACTGTGGACAGGTATGGCCCCCACTGTGGCACGCATTCTGCCTGGCGATCTTGACCGTCTGTGTCCGCTGGGCAAGGGTTCTGTGGCTGACAGGTCTGACCATCACAAAGACACCAATTAGGCAAGAAAAGATTTTTTTTATTCTTACTGATATATAATTTTGTTAATACAACTATACTGACAACTCAACTTCTTACACAATTATAGGAAAAAAAAGTAAGCATCTAGTCAGGGAGAAAAAGACAGCAAGGCAAGTTGTGTTGTTCTGAGGATGTGTGCATTATAATGCACATTTTGTAACGTGCTGTGATGCAAAGCCTAGCATATTCAAGCAGGTTGCTTTTAATCATAAGGTCACCAATCCACTCTATCTTGTCTAACCTGCATTCCATATAACTTGCCTATTTCACATCAGGTTTGCAACAGCTCGATACTCACTCTCTGGGCTAGGGTCAAAGACATCCTGTTTGGGGCGACGTGACATGTAAGCAGCATCTGTTGCGTAAGGCTCTCCACGCATAGCGCTATTTGTGACAGGGAGAGCGGAATCCAAGAATGCTGCACATCATAACATCCATGTTATCTATAGCATGTAACCAGTATACAGTCCACCAACAACAATATTAACCCTTTCCACAGCTTTCAGCTGGAAACTAATGAGTTAACCTTGACAGTTCCTGACCCTATCCACAAACTTCCTGCTGGAAACTAATGAGTTAATTAATTTTGTCAGTTCCTGACCCTATCCACAAACTTCCTGCTGGAAACTGAGTTAATTAATCTTGTCAGTTCCTGACCCTATCCACAACTTCCTGCTGGAAACTAATGAGTTAATAGACCCTAACAGTTCATGACCCTATCCACCAGCTTCCAACAGGAAACTAGTACACTGAAAGGATTAATCAAATGTTCATGGCATATACAAACACAAATTACAATCCACCAACTTTCATTTTCGATTTCCTTCACGACATGTTCTTGAATTTTGATGTAACAATTAAAACCTTCATTGATTAGAATATTGTCTTATATATTTTGTATGTTATAGGTTGTTCCTATGTGAATAATACTTGTTTTATATGTATAAACTGACATCATTTCAGTTATCACATCGCTTGTTGATGCTTGATTATCATACAGCAAAAAGAGATAATTTGTGAAACAAAATCATGAAAAAAATGTTGACATGTGCTTAGATCTTGATGTTCATTTTTAAACTTCCAATGTTTAAAATATCATTATGTATATTCTGTATGCTACATGCAGCTCATATGTCAACATTGTCTTTTCATTTGTGTACATTTTTTTGTCATTTGTCAATGCCACATTATGTGTTAGATGTCCACTTGTTGTGAAGCAAAAGATAATCATAAAAGAAAAACCAATAACCCCCTTCCCCCAGCTTTCATTTATAAATGAATAGTCCTGTCAAACATGTTGTGATACATACAATATGCATATAGTCAAAGGTGTTACAATCCGTACTATCTATCCATTATCATACGCACATCAAAGATATTGCAATCTGCACTATCATGGATATTTATGCAAAAAAATCACATGATTCACTGTTACAATCCGTACTATCTATCCATTATCATACGCACATCAAAGATATTACAATCTGCACTATCATGGATATTTATGCAAAAAAATCACATGATTCAACTACATGTTGCAACGAAGAAAAAAGAAGAAACTGAAAAAAAAGGAGAGAGGAGAAAGAACAAAAAAAATAAAAGAAAGAAAGATCTTCTAATGATGCTATGCAATTGAACTCTGATCACAACTGAATGATAACAAAGCTGCTTTCTGCAAGCTTTGCATTATCTGACTCTCAAACAATATGCTATGGTTCTAAGAAATATGTCTGACACAAGTTCATATGAGTAAACATTTTCTGCAGATACTGTCGAACAAATGCACTACAAGGAGAAGTATTTCTATGTAGCAATTACAGATAATTTTCTTTTAGGTGTTAATTTATAATAATAATAATAATAATTACAATATTTATATAGCGCAAAATCTTGATAAAATCAAATCTAAGCGCTGAAACACACACACGCACGCACGCACACACGCGCACGCACGTGCGCACGCACACACACACGCACGCACACGGCTATAAATGGGGAGAAAGAATAAAAGCAATGGAAAATTATAGAGAGCATATTAACAGCGTTCAGGGTGCAGTACCCATGCAACATGCAGAGAGTGTAAATGTGGTTTAACTGGATATGTGAAAATATATTATACACTTGTGCAAGCATGCATTTATCATCTCTCTTTAACACACACACACACACACACAACACACACACACTGACTCAAACAAATAAAGAGCAGAAAGAAAGGAAAAAAGAAAAATACACACAATGAAAGACAGAGCAGGTGAGCAACACATAACGAGAAAGGAAAAAGAAAAAGAGCTGAGAAGTGGGGTGTAATCACACACACACACACACACACCACACACACACACACACACACAACACACTACAACACAACACACACACACACACACACACCAACAACTACACACACACATACACCACACACACATTGACAGAAGGAAACGAAAAACGGTATAAAGGAAAAAGAAAACAAATACACACAAAAGTGGGTGAGCGACAAACAATAAGAAAGGAAGAAGATAGAGACAGAGTTGAGAAAGGGCACATGCACGTGCATGGCATGCAGGCACACCCCAACACACACACACACACACACACACACACACACACACACACACACAAAGAGGTCACTTTAGAGGTTAGACAGTCAGGAAGATGACACTCCTGGAACTCTAAACTCCAAATCCAAATCTGTGGCAGCCATAACATTTCATCCTCCTCACAAGGCAATCATGGTGAACACTTTGCAAAAAGGCCACAAGTGTGTGTGAAGGCTCAGGAAGGAGGCTTTCTCAGGTCTTTTTGACTTTATTTGTTTTTTGCTCTGTTCTGAACAATATTTCCTTGGATACAATGCACATACTTTGGCTCACACCGTGCAGTTGTTATACTGCTGCACAGTCTGCATACTCTGTCTTCTGTGGTTATGTACACTGGGTATTTTTATGTTGCTATAAACCCCTGACTTAGAGAGTAGTTACAGTACACACATAACTCCTTGGAGACGCACCTTAAAATGGCTGCTGAACCTCCCCAAGACGCACAGTTTTTGGTACATTTAAAAAAATTATGGAGAATATCCAACGACAATAAACCTATCTGTTATATATGTTTTAAAAGGTCAATTGTCTACTTTGTAACTGTGCAGACCACTTGTTTATGCATGCTTTCATTTTTTTCTGGTTTACCATTGAAAAAGGCATGCAAATAACAAAAAAAAGAAAAGTTCCGGATGTACACACATATGACTTATCAAACTGCTGCTTGTAATCCATTAAATATCCAAGTCACAAAACTGCACTTAACATGTCACAGGATACACATTCTTCACTGGAAGTCACTATGAGTTCTGCTTTTATAAATATTTTGTCCCAAAAATGATTAAATACAGGCGTAGAGTCTTTTGACTCTTCGAAATTCCTTTGTTTCGGGTACCGTGAAAACGAGCCAAAAATAGAGTTTCAACAGTTTCCTACGGTCGAAGGGAAAGAAATCTACTTAGAAAAATGGTTAAACTCTGCTGTCAGTATAATCTCCCTTATTATAGTATGCAAGTAGTCTCGGTAAAAAGAAACCATAACATCTTCGCAGCAATAACTGCGGAGCATCACAGTCAAGACACGGAGCTCCGCAGCTATAGCTGCAGAGCATCGCCATCGAGTTAATGTGTGTGTGTGCATAGAGGTTCTGGTATTAGAAGATCTACACAGAGATATTTTAAAAATCTCCACTCCTGACCCACAAGATGTAGCAGCTACCTTGGTAGGTTCAAACTCAGACTTTCCAAATGGAAGTCCAATGTACCAACCACCTGGCTATCATACATGTCACAAAAGGCTAAAAGCTCATGGCTGCCATAATTTTGGATGACGGAGTGAAGTCCTCAAGAAGAGGCTGAAAACTTTACCTGCTACCATTTTGGATCTTGCAGTGAGAGTAATTTTGTTATTTTTATGGCAAAGCTTAAAAACAATCATCAAGCTGTGAATCAGGAAGATGGTCAGTGTCCAGTCCTTCAACATGAAGTGTGCAGAACAGGAACCAAAAGGAAAAACAGAAACACCACCTACACATCAAGCCCAAGACAGACGATGAGGGGACACTACTCAGACGGCGATAATGATGAAAGAGATGATGGGTGAAATAGTAATGCTGACTACCATCCTTAGGATGAGCTGATGAAGACATGGAAAGATTGGCTGTTGCAGCGGCGCTGACAGAAGCAGCAATGGTGGAGGTAGGTGCTGGTCTGACTCCAATAAAGTCAAAGGGTCCAGGCTGGTCTTTGGTTGGCCTGTCCCAGACAGTCTGATTCATACACACAGAAAAATAATCCTTGTGGTCAGTTTGCACACATCAACTGACTGACATTTAATGGTGATCATAATTAAACATGTATACATAGTCTGGGGAGTTTGGTATTGCTATTAATGTTAATATGTTTGCAATGTGACCAGTTGTATGTATTACATATGAATATATTCTATGTATACTGAAGAGCACAGAAGGTGCACATGTCTGTAATAATCATATAATTGCATTAAAAAAAGTCAACAGTCACAGTCAACCACATGCCACACTACACAGCCAACAACATATGATCAGCTCTGTGAGGTGTATTTTACAATAACCTCTACTGCCGACTAAGGAGACGAATCTACCAGTCAAAGTGACAAAAGCGCTAGGTGTAGCAGACTTCTCACTGGGGAATCATGGGTTCATAACACCATCAGTCCAAACAATTATTGTGATATTTTTATGTCCAAACCAGCTCCTACCCACAGCTGAATGTGCTACAGGCTCATTAGGAAGACTGGTACCACACAGTCATGTCTCAACCACTTTAAGAATGCTTCACTGAGGGAGTTGTTCAAATTTCTTGACCAACACTGTAGGTGTATTTCTAGAGCCTGGATGACACCAAGATATATTATGAAAGTAAGCACAGAGTACAGCACTGTCACACACTCTCAGTCTAAAACTAGAACTCCACAGCATCCTCAATGTTATCCCCATTCTCATCATCACTGCATTATGAAATTATGTCCCAGATTCTGTCACCTTCATGCTCTGCTCTCACAGTGATCTCAGTTTCACTGGTTTGGACATGTGCTGGACAGTGTGGGGGCAGTGACACACAAAGGATGCAGAAAATGAGGCAGCAAAAAAAAAAAAAAAAACCAAAAAAAAAACAATCCAAAACAAAAAACAAAATGTAGTGCAAAGAATGGTGTGTGTGAGCTCTGCATACAACCAACTCAAAGAGTTTGGTTGTGTTTCAAGAGTGTCTCAGATGCACGTAAGCATGCTGTACCAGTTGTCTGGCCTACACTGTACAGGCATTGTGCCACTACACACTCTCCGTACTCTGGTGGATAGTGAATGCGGGCAGCCTTGATCAGATCTAACCATCACTCACTGGTCACCATGCTGCATAGATGTGTGCACTTATTTCATGTTCACTAATCAGAGTAGATGTTTCCATGAAGTTTCGCCAGGAAATATCTCTTTGCTGCCATGGGTTCTTCTACCATGCTAAGTGCAGACTGCACATGGGTACAGGTTTACTGTCTCATCCAACAGACTAGCACCCAAACCACCATTGCAGGTCTAGTATTAGAGGATATCCCTGTCCAGCTGTGATTTTAACTCCTGTCCTCCGTGTTCTCCTGCTTCCTGGGTGCGTGCATCAACCTTTGGGTCACCACCCCACTACTCACACAGCGATCTCAAAGACATATCAGACAGGTAAAGTTAATGGGTGTACGTTAAAACATAACAAGACTGTTAAATGGGTGGTATACTGTAAGCTGATCAGACTGATAAATGGGAATGTTTTATAATGTGATCAGATTGGAAAATGGGGACATATTACAACATTATCAGATAGGAAAAGGGGCAGTATATTACACGAATGTTGGGTATATTACAACATGATCATGCAGATAAATAACATAATCAGACTGGTAACTGGAGGATATATTACATGATCAGACAAGTAAACCAAGGATATATATAACATAAATCAGACAGACAAATGGGGGATATATTACATGATCAGACAGGTAAATGAGGGACACATTACATGATCAGACAAGTAAATGGGGGGTATATTTAGGTACCAGCAGCCAAAAATTAAACTTCTGAAAAGGTTATATAACACTTATGTTTCTGAAAAGTACAAGAGAAAATAAGCACAATGCAAAAAAAGTAAGTCTCTAGCTGTATTAGGTCCATGTAAATGGGGGATACATTACATGATCAGACAGGCAAATGGGGGATACATTACATAATCAGACAGGTAAATGAGGGGTATATTATATGATCAGACAGGTAAATCTACAGGGGGGATGGGGGTTTACATGACCAGACAAAAAAAATGGGGGATATATTACTTGATCAGACTGGCAAATAGGGGATATATTACATAATCAGACATGCAAGAGGGTGATATATTACATGATCAGACAGGTAAATAGGGGACATATTACATGATCACACAGGTAAATGTGGGCCATATTACATGATCACACAGGTAAATGGGGGATATATAAATCAGACAGGTAAATAAGGATACATCACATTATCAGACAGGTAAATGGAGGTATATTACATGATCAGTCAGGTAAATAAGGGATATATCACATGATCAGACAGGCAGATGAAGGGTATATCACATGATCAGACTGGCAAATGAGGATTATATTACATGATCAGACAGGTAAATGGAGGCAAATTACATGATCAGACAGGTAAATAAGGGATAATCACATCAGATAGGTAAATGGGGGCATATTACATGATCAGACAGGCAAATGAAGGGTATATCACATGATCAGACAGGTAAATGGGGGACATATTACATGATCACACAGGTAAATGTGGGCCATAATACATGATCACACAGGTAAATGGGGGATATATAAGATCAGACAGGTAAATAAGGATACATCACATTATCAGACAGGTAAATGGAGGTATATTACATGATCAGTCAGGTAAATAAGGGATATATCACATGATCAGACAGGCAGATGAAGGGTGTATCACATGATCAGACTGGCAAATGGAGGATTATATTACATGATCAGACAGATAAATGGAGGCAAATTACATGATCAGACAGGTAAATAAGGGATATCTCACATCAGACAGGTAAATGGGGGCATATTACATGATCGGACAGGTAAATGGATATTACATGATCAGACAGGTAAATAAGGGATATATCACATGATCAGACAAGCACATGAAGGGTATATCACATGATCAGACAGGCAAATGGAGGATCACATGACCAATCAGGTAAATGGAGGATATATACCACATGATTCATAAACAGGTAAATGGCAGGTGTATTACAACATGACCAATAGGCTAATGGGTGGCATATTATAAAGTCAGTAACAGCATGCCCTACTGTAACCCCCCTAAAAGGCTATGCTCCAGTACACAACAAAGCTAAACTCAGGTAAACAACAAAGGTTAAACTCAGGTACACAACAAAGGCTAAACTCAGGCACACAAGAAAGGCTATAATCAGGTACACAAGTACACAACAAAGTCCACAATCAGGTACAGAACAAAGGCTATAATCAGGTACACAACAAATGCTACAATCAGGTAGACACAAGGCTATAATCAGGTACACAAATCAAAAGGCCAAATATAATCAGGTACACAACAAAGGCTATAATCAACTACACAACAAATGCTACAACAAAGGCTATAATCAGGTACACAACAAATTCCATAATCAGGTACACAACAAAGGCTATACACAGTTACAAAACAAAGGCTATACACAGTTACAAAACAAAGGCTACACACAGTTACGAAACAAAGGCTATACACAGTTGCATAACAAAGGCTATACATAGTTACATAACAAAGGCTGTACACAGTTACAAAACAAAGGCTGTACATAGTTACATAACAAAGGCTGTACATAGTTACATAACAAAGGCTATACATAGTTACATAACAAAGGCTGTACAAGTTACAAAACAAAGGCTACACACAGTTACAAACAAAGGCTATACACAGTTACAAAACAAAGGCTATACACAGTTACTAACAAAGGCTATACACAGTTACGTAACAAAGGCTACACACAGTTACATAACAAAGGCTATACACAGTTACATAACAAAGGCTATACACAGTTACAAAACAAAGGCTAACAGTTACATAACAAAGGCTAACACAGTTAAAAACAAAGGCTATACACAGTTACAAAACAAAGGCTACACACAGTTACAAAACAAAGGCTATACACAGTTACATAACAAAGGCTACACACAGTTACATAACAAAGGCTATACAGTTACATAACAAAGGCTACACACATTTACAAACAAAGGCTACACACATTACAAACAAAGGCTATACATTAGAAAACAAAGGCTATACAGTTACATAACAAAGGCTATACTCAGTTACAAAACAAAGGCTATACACAGTTACAAAACAAAGGCTATACACAGTTACAAAACAAAGGCTATGCACAGTTACATAACAAAGGCTATACTCAGTTACAAAACAAAGGCTATACACAGTTACAAAACAAAGGCTATACACAGTTACAAAACAAAGGCTATACACAGTTACAAAACAAAGGCTATACTCCGCTACACATTACCTTCAAAGCAGACTGAGACCTCTCTGCTTCAAACTGTCTGTTCAACTTTTCTCCTTCACGGATCAGATCGCCTGTGGAATCGAGAGTATGTTCTGAAAAAAGCAAATGAATCATCTATACACCTCTGGAAAGATAAGACTCACATTTCAATTATAAATAGAAGAAACATTCACAGATACTGAAACCTCTAAGTCTCCTATTTCATTCTCAAAACAGATAATTATACATATGGTTCTCCACTTTTAACAATTATGGATCACATTCAACCCTAATTCCCATATTCTGTTGTTTCTTTGACTGAAGTGATCTGCTGCCAAGTCCTCTTGTGTTTCACAATATCAATAAACAGGCACAAACTCTATGAAACAAAGAAAGAAAATCATCTAAACAAAGCACAGAAATGGCAAGAAATAGAATGACAAGACTCACGGCCCATGAGTATGTTGGAGGCATTGGGAAGGATGGGAGATGGCGGAGGTGTGGTAGTGTTCATCTGTACTGCTGCTGACATATTTCCGTTCGCTGAAACATATACGCACACGTTAAGTTTATGAGCAAAATACTAAGCTTGTTTGTTATGGGGTTATACGGATTACTGAAAACAACCATGCAGTCTATAGACAATCAAAATGAGACACTACTGTATAAACATATTTTCACTTTGAGGTACAAATGCATAAACATGTATCCACTCTGAAATATGACTGTTTTAACATGTTTCCATTCTGAAATACAACTATAGAAATATGTTTCCATTCTACAATACGACTGTAAAAACATACTTCCACTCTGCTATGAGCTAAAAATAAAATGCATGCAAAAAGCTAGGCAGATGATGCAATGAAAAACAGAAGTTAAGCAAGACACTGATGAGATCATCTAGCTGTACGAAACAATCACAACATAAAGACTTTCTATATATTTAAGGTGCTAATGACACGCACCTTGAACAGCTGTCTTCCGGCCTTCTGTGTCAACTCTCTGTGGTCCCATCTCTTTGTCAATGGACTTCTGGCCCTTCTTTGTACTGAAACAAAACACAAACCCATTGCACAATGTACATGTATTCCTATATCCCTTTGACTCCCCACCCTGTCCACCAGCAGCCTGCACTGCCAATCATGCTAGCAAAGCAAAAAGGTAACCTTTCGATTCCCTCATCCTATCCACCAACTTCCTGCAGGAAACTGGTGGATAGGGTGAGGGAATCAAAAGGTTTAGTTTTTGCAGTTAGTGGGGGAGTCAAAGCGATAAACTAGTACATAAATAGCAGGCAGGGCGGACTGCCCGAAAGAAAGATGAAGACCAGAGTGGGGGAAGAGAGGGATCTTCCATTCTCTTGGTCTGAAGGCTGGGCTGGACCTGGTTGGTACATGTTGTGTGGCTACGACCCAGGGTTTGTCATCTCCCCACCTTGCCATTCAGTTTGTAAACCAGGTAGCTGATGACAGGGTCTGAATGAGTCATGCAACCCATGGACAGCCCCCTTTGCTTGATGAAATGACTATTGAGTGGTGTTGGGAATTTGGGAGGTGATTGTCCAGAGTGTCAAGGCACTGGTGCTCCAGGCCCACTGCACCCTTGTAGTGTTTCTTGTTAACTAATGCATAAGTATGTTTAGTTGCTTTTCTACTCTGGAACAAAATCTGATCTAAATTAATGATTACAAATCAAATCAAATATATTACCACAAAGCAAGCAAACTAACTACAAACAAAATCTGACTTAAGGTTGTGCCAAACTACACCCACACATGAAGAACACACAGCCTTGGTTCTCCTATCATTATCATTTAAAGCCCAGCCGACTATGCATAGCCAGCCTGGCAGAAGGTTGAGCTATAACAAACTGATAACATACCAACACTGGAAAAACACCACACCTACTTCAACTGTCATGAGACACTGCAGACTTACTTACAGATTATCTTCACACATGGCAATCTCTTTGCATAACACTAACATCATATACCTGCAAAAAGATCCTGTATTCATAAAACGTACCATATGTAATCATCTCATTCTATACAATGCACTTATACATATCCTCAGACTCTTAACCCTCTGACTCCCGCACTCCTGTCCCCAGCATCCTGCATTGTCAACCAGGCTAAAAAAGCAAAAACTTAACCCTTTGACTCCCAAGAAAAATTTGTCTCTACCACCTCACTCCCCTATGACCCTCTAACCACCTTTTACAGTTACAGCTGCTATTACACTTATGACTAATGAAAGAATAGTGGACAAAGCTATGAAATAAACTGTTTATTTTCTGAATTACTGTTCATGTTCTGTTCTATTCAGTTGTTTCATTATGGTTTGGGTTGTTTGGCATTTTCATTGGTCTTTATATTTTTTGTTTGTTTTTTGTTTGTTTTGTTTTTGTTTTTGTTTTTTCCTAGCATCTGTGTGTGTGTGTGTGTGTGCACGTATGAATAAACACATGATTATGCATACATACATGTGTGAGTATGTGCATGATGCAAGCATGCAGGCTTGTACATATGTGCATGTATTTATCACCATTTTATTCACTGTCTGACACTACCAGCTTCCATGTCCTGGGCATCAAGCTGTTATGTTTGTTGTAATACGTCTTTAATGTGTGTTTGTGTGTGCATGTACTGTTCCGTCATCATCTTACTCATTGCGTCTATCACCCCAGGCCTCTTGGCTGTCCTTGTCCCAGACATCAGGCTGTGATGTTTGTCGTGGTATAAACATCTCCGAGTCCTCAATGGCAGCCTCCAGTCTCTCAAATGATTTCACATCATCTGTCACAATGCAATGTCTATTCAGCACAAACGCACGATTCGTGTCACAAACCATATGACTACACTCAGATGAGCATTCACATTCAGGCTCATAGTTTCAGTTTTGGTTTTCTAAAGACAGTGTTTCTTGAAATAAATTCCATATTCACCAAAGCCATATGCCATGTGATGGAAAGATATTACAGCATCTTATGAAATAAATTTCATATGTACCAAAACCATATGCCATGTAATGGAAAGGGATCAGGGCATATTATAAAACAATGCAGTAACTCTAACATAGAGACACACACAAAGGCATATGCACACACTGACAAACACACACAAGTACATACACATTACCATCTTCATTGTCAAGCACTAAGAGAAAATGAGTGTGGGTGTGGGGTTGGGTAGACTTACAAGTATTATGTATAACACATACTCAGAACTTATGAAATGGAAGTTCTGACATTAAAAATATTTGTTTTCTAATCAATGTTTTCCAACATGATTTATGACCTTTGCTTTTTAAGAATAACATACAATCAGCTTAAATAATTGTGCCGTAACTGGCATAGGTGATGTCTAAACCTGACATACAATTAGCTGATAGCTTATATGATTGTGCCATAAATGGCATAAGTAATGTCTAAATGTAAGAATAAAATACAGTTAGCTTATATAGTTGTGCTGTAACTGGCTTAAGCAATATCTAAAGATAAGAATAACGTACAATTAGCTTATACAATTGTGCCATAACTGACACAAGCAATGTCTACATGTAAGAAAAACATACATTTAGCGTATATGATTGTGCCATAACTGGCATTAGCAATGTCTAAACATAAGAATAACATACAGTTAGCTTACATGATTGTGCCGTAACTGGCATAAAAATGTCTAAACATAAGAATAACATACAGTTAGCTTACATGATTGTGCCGTAATTTGCATAAAAATGTCTAAACGTAAGAATAATGCACAGTAGCTTATATGATTGTGTCAAAACTGGCATAAGAAATGTCTAAATGAAAGTCACACTATGCAACAGTCTGAATTCAGAATGATGTTTACCGATGCATAGCAAGAACAAAAGGAAAGAAAAGATAGAAGCAACAAAAAGAAGGGAAAAAGGAGGAACAAGACAATGAAATCATATAAATATTCTCACATTTCCAGCAATCAAAGCATGTTTGAAGTCAACACAACCTTCAGAATGATATGTGCATAATCAATGTGTGTGTATGTGTGTATGTGTGCGTGTGTGCCTTTGTTATGTTTGTATGTTGTATGTATGTATGTATGTATGTATGTATGTGTTCTTCACAAAAACACTTCTCTATGACTGACATGCAATTCTACAAAATACTATTAACACACAAATGAGAACTGTACATATAACTCATTCAATTACTGATGTATACATGTTAATATTACAGAAATAAAAGTTCCAGAAAAAAATCAATTAAAAGTATCAAGTAACACACAAACACACACCATCGGTATCAGTTGGAACATCACTTTCAATCTGCTTGATGACATATTCATAGAGGAAGGTAAAAATATCCAGGAGGTTGTTGATGGCCTGAACTTTGCCCTCCACTATGTCAATGCCCGGATGTGGGACAGGTTGTCTTTGATGACATCAGCCGAAAGAACATCAATCACCATTTGGCAATTGGAAATCTCATCCTCCCGAGTCACAGGTTGACGAACAATGCCTGCGTTGAATTACATCAAAAAATGAGAAGGGTAAGTTTCATCAAGTTCACAAATGTGTTAATGTATGCGCGTGATTCTCATCTGCGTCTGATGTTCTGTATCCACAGAAATCATCACAGATACTTGAAGTTAAGATTGAAATGGAAGCACAAATCAATAGATTGTTTCTTCTGGTCAGCTAACTTTCCTTCAAATGAAAAAATGCAACAGTAAACTTTTTTTAACACAGTTAATATGAACAGACACACACATACACACACACACACATGCTATACATGCACTCTCTCTTTCCTTTTCCATGTTTCTTCAAGTTCTCCAATGGTAGAGAAGAGACTGGCCTAATCTTTGTGTCCTAATTCCATGCAAAGTGAAAAAGGGCATAGGAACTAAAGAAAGTCTCAGTATTTCACAGTTGTAAAAAAATGGCACAGAAACCTTACATTTCATGATGATACTTATAATCAAATGTTTCCACCAGAGAACAACAGGTAAAATCTAAAAGCAGCACTTGTTTCAAAGTCCAAAACTACCCTGATGAGATCACTTACTTTAACAATCAGATAACCAGAAGAACAAGAAAACCAATGTAAGCGCATATTCAACAAAACAAGACAAGACAAGCACAAATTTTCGGCCAACCAGCCTTTGTCAATCAGATGTTTTGATTTATTTCAAAATAATACATGATAAATTGCATGACAAAAAAGCTGAACTCTCTTGGTTTACAAAAGCATTTCTTTAAACTAGTTCAATTAAAACAAAAATAATTCAAAATAAACACACATGAACACACACACACACACACACACACACACACACACACACACACACACACACACACACACACACATATATATATACCAGTGTTTCACATTTCCCTCGGACTCCGGACATTGACCGATTGAAATTTGAAATGACCGATTGTTTTGCTTCTGAGCGGACCTGCTGTCCGATTGATATGCTATCCGAGCGGACCCGTGTCCGATTATTACATGGAAGTCGCGGACACGCCAAGTGTGTTTTATCGAGCGCGTTGAACGGCAGCGCTGGCTGTGCGAGGCCCTTGTAGTCGCTGACACGCCCGCTGACACAGTGACAGTGGACAGCCTATCACAGTGTCAGCCATCGCCCAGCGCTCCGCGAGTATGCTATTTTTAGCTTCGCACATTATCGGGGACTTATCCGAACAGGATTGTCTCCTCAAGGTGAAGTTGGAGGGGCCCAAACAGAGAGAACAACAGTTTCTCTCTGAAGTTGTTCGCAAATGGGCAAGCAAAAAGAAGAGGCACATCTTCAGACCCTCCACTGCCTGTGAGACTGGGCCAAAGAACTAACAATCCTGAGTCTCCACACTCAAGCGGTTGTGGCGTCAAGTTGTGGTTTTGGGCCCTGAATCCTGGAATGGGAATGAGTGTGAGCATGTTGGGGTAGCTCTTTGCGTGTTGTGTAGCAATGATTTGGCATGTTCAGATGTAATTGCCAGAATGTGCCAAGTTTTCTCAGTCAGATCTTATTTTATAGCAAGATGCTACTTAAAATTCACACACTGTTCAGTATCACAATGTTCAAATGTGATTGCCAGATTGTGCCAAGTGTTGTTTTGTTTTTGTTTTTACTGATTTTGAAGCAAGGTGCGACTTCAGTATTAACTTACAATAACTGCTTGAATATTCCATTTTTTTGTGTTGTTTAAGACTTAACAGATATTATTCAAAATTGCCAGAATGTGCAAAGTTTTCTCAGTCAGATCTTATTTTATAGCAAGATGCTACTTAGTTTTCGTTATTAAAATTCATTCACTGTTCAGTATCACTATGTTCAAATGTGATTGCCAGATTGTGCCAAGTGTTGTTTTGGGTTGGTTTTTTTTTATACTGATTTTGAAGCAAGGTGCGACTTCAGTATTAACTTACAATAACTGTTTGTTGATTATTTCATTTGTGTGTTGTTTAAGATGTAATTACTAAAAATTAGTAATTTTTGTTGCAAATGCTTTATGGTATATCAGAGTTCTGCATTACTGGACTTATTTTAAATAAACACTTGTTTTTTTGCGAAAAAAATGGTGTCCTATTGTTTTTTCATAGCCAGGATACTGTGTCCTATTAATTTTCTATGTCCAGGACACTGTGTCCTATTGGGGGTTCAGAAAATGTGAATCATTGATATACACATACATACACAAAACAAACAAAAAACCGAAAAACAGAAAGAAAGAAACACTCAAAAATATGCATGAAATTCAATCTGACTGGATCAAAAGTGTTTTCATTTTTATGTCTATAAAAATACTCTATACATAACTATATGTCTTTATACATGCCACTGCATCATGTCACTGTAATATGATCAATCTATTTTAAAAGCTTAACACCTTCACTCCTTCACACTATTTTAGTATTTATCAGCTGGTGGACATGCTGAGAAAATGAAAGGATTAAAAAAAAAGTGCATTGCTGTACCTGGAAGCCTGTCACTGAAGAGGCTCTCATAGAGAACCACAAACAAGGAAGCAGTGATGTCGCTGATGCTGCTCACTTGGGTGGGCAGGTTGAACTGACTCAGCAAGTTGTTGGTCTTGGTGACAACATCTGTTCCAAAAATCCAAGCGTGAGTACACAATTCAATTACATGTTAGCAAAATTAGGCCTTTACATCAGACATGCTGTGGAATGACAATGTATGTTAATTCATGGCAAGCATCAGGCATGCAACCATGTTAATATCATTTAACATGCACACAAGGACACACACGAAAACACACACACACACACACACACACACACACACACACACACACACACACACACACACACACACACACACACAAACACCAAATCAATCCCATTCACCCACCCAAAATAGGTAGAAAGAAACTCTAGGGAGAGCTAGACAACAGAAGGTCTTCAGAGAAGTAACCCCTTAGACAAGTGTTTCGGCCCTGAATTCCTTAACTTCGGGGGGCCGGGCCACATCCAGTCATGACTCCTGGATGCCCTTCTGCTGTTGTCTAACATTAACAATCTCAACTATCACAGAGATTTTTGTTGTTGTTGGTGTTTGTTTCAAACATTCTTTTGGCTAAGGTCTGCTGATTTCATGAGATGGTTTTCAAAATATCTAAATACTCATTTCAACAGTTCTCTGCATAAAACATAAAAAATCTTTTAAAAACAGAGTTTTTGAACGTACTGCATGCTGATTATAAAATAAGGTATGCTTGTTGTGCTGCTAATACTGTTACATAATATAACAGCCTGTTCTTTTTTTGTATTGGTAGAACAATGTCTCTTAAAAAAAAATCACTTGCCTTCTTCAGAAACAGATTCCTGATCATATTCAAGACCACTGAAGTCATCCATCTGTTTGAACAAATATAAAAGTAGAGTACCTCAACAACATCATCATTTCTCATCTCCTCCTCTCCCTTTCACTTTTCAGTAATATTAATATCAAATACTGAAAAGAGATCAACACATCTAACACGAGAAATGTGTAGAATACTAACAATGTCATTTGGGACAGCATTTTCTTCAGCAGTCAGTACTTCAATGAAACAGTGTGATTTTTACATTAGTTACACACACAGACATTACATTCAATGGTGCAATGATTCATAAAAGAGTATAACATATGTGATAGAAAGAAAGCTAGCGAAATTCAGACTTGCCTACAGGTAAAAATGTCACACTCAGTGGTAAGATGAATATATGACACACGACCAAGTCAGAGAAGGGAGAGTTATGAAGTCTTTTTTTTTCTTTGTCAACTTGTGTCATACTTGGGGTGTTATGGGGAGAGAATTAGTCGTCAGCTGAGAGCCAGAGAGCCTAAAAGGGACAAAAAATGTTGAGTAATATTAACCCTTTGACTCCCACACCTTATCTACCAACAGGAAACTGGTGGATAGGGTGAGGGAGTCAAAGGGTTAAGTTTTTGATTTTTTAGCATGGTTGAGAATGCACGATGCTGGTGGACAGTGTGCAGGAGTCAAAGGGTTAAGGTCTCCCCTTTTGTTTCCGTTAGCAGTTATATAATCCACTACCAGCTGGCTTGACCTATAGTAGCTTCAACAGAGCCCTGTCAGCCAGACTACATCTATTTCCATCTCCCATGATGAGGACTAGGGGTTATTACTTCAGGAGACTTTTAAAAGTCAGCTGATTAATACTGCTGAATGCAAAATCAACAACAGCATATATATGCTAGTCAGTTCAAAGAATAAGAATGTAATTCTTTCAAACTTTTGATCTGTCAATGACCAAAGATCGACCGACTCTACAAGTCAAAACATGTTTAACAACAGCAACAGGTACTGTAATGTAATGTGAAATAAATGGATTTTTTTTTCTTTTGGTCTTCCAATCCAGTCAAGGGAATGCTCAAGAATCACCAGTTTTATTCAAAATCATCTATGCACAGGCTGCATATGAAGGGGGGAACTGATGATCTCATTGCTGTACTCTTGTTAAATTGATAAAAATTGTTTGTAAAAAATAAATAAATAAACAAATAAATAAATAAATAAATAAAAGACTGGAGAGCTAAAAATGAAATGCATAAAATTCAGTTTGTAAACAAAACTATTGGAGAGCTAAAAATTGAATTATGATTTTTTTTTATGGCATCTCTTTCTTAACACTTTGGCATCATCAGCTGGCTATTTGACCTACTTCCCTGCAGACGTGCCAGCTGCAACTGACTACTTTTCCTGGAAACGTGCATTTTTAGGCCACTTTGAATTAATTTTCACAGGCGCCCCAAATGACTAACATCAACATGTAGGGTATGGTTAGAAAGGTAATTTAATCCTCTTTTAGGATATCTACAGTATAAGGTTTGTTCAGACATGCTTTGAGGTTATTTGTGCAATGAAATATCATGGTTGAGGAGCATTTCAGACAAGCATTTCATCCATTCAGCAGATGTAAACAAAACAGAAAAAAAGAGACTCGCCAATTCTCCATGACTTGTATCATCTGATCATCAGCTCAGAAAAGTACACACACACACACAAATTCCACAATCCTGAATGAACAGCGACATTGCACATTCGCAGGACGCTCCATTTTGCCTTTGTTTCAGTGAAGCACGCGGTTCGGGTGACGTTGTTCTCACGCCTGAAAAATTCTTCAAATAGACATTTTACTCGGGAAATCACACTCACAGTATTTAGAAATGGTTACTTGATACTATAATAGAGGTTATTACCCTTAGACCGTAACTGGCTTCATATAGGAATTTTCTAACGCAAGACGCTAGAATCCTAGCATTACGCTGTCAGCGGCGAGCTTGCTGAACGCTATACCCCTAGCGTTCCGGCGCCTGCGGTTCTCCGCGAGAACGCTGACGGGCTAGCGTTACAATGCGAAAAAGTTAACAAACTTTTGTTCATTTTTAATGTCATGATTCGAATCCTCCCTCCCTCCTACCTGTTCCAGTCAACTCTCTCTCTGCCACACATACACAAGTGCGTGCCCCCCCCCACACACACACACACACATACACACAAATCACAATACAAACTCCTTCATAAGGGGCTAAGCCCTCACTTGAATAAATTATCTGAATCAGAATCTGTGTACAAACACAGTTCATTTTGTAGACTATAAGGTACTAAATTTTCAAGAAATAGTCATTTCATGAGTTGATATTAAATTCATGATCTTATTATCATTACTGTAAATTTATTGTGCTATTGTATTGTACCACGTTATACTCACATATCTCTTCACAAGCGGCTATGGTGTCTCTCTCTCCCTCCCCCCTTTCTCTCTCTCACACACACAAATGTGCACACACACCACACACACACACACACACACACACACACACACACACACAGTGACACACACAAACACACACACAAAAACACACACACACACAGTGATACACACATACAGAAACAGACAGACAGAGAGAAGAGTAGATCCAAAGATCACAAGGGATGATACAGTGTTTTCAGGACAAGGGGGATAATACACTTGTCTGATTTTGCCATTTATGTCATGTATAGTTGCTAACTGATTAAGAAAGATATAAAAAAAAAGGATAACAAAAAGTATTTCTCAAGCCCTTTATCACAAAGACATAAATCATACTGTGACACAGGTCTACTCTAGAAAACAAACTGACACTAGACACAACTAGAACTAAGCACAAATCATGTCACAGGCAATGTCAACACATTCAAGGAAATATGCAATATATAACCACTTGGGTAATGGTGCAATTTAGCTCTCTCAATTTTTGTTTTGCATAATGACATGAAACAATCAGTTCCACTCCTATCACTGGCCCAACCCCTCACCCTCAGGGTCAATTTTCTCTGTGAACAGACTGCAAACCCAACTGGTTTGAAGGTGGAGCAAGGGTTTGGGTTATGGCCTAAGCTGTTGAAAGGAGTGGAATCTGGCCATTGATTTATGCACGAAATCTGCAAAATCAAAAGAGACCTAAGTTGCACCATTATCACCATATGAACAGGCAAAATCCAAACAAATCAAACTTTGTAAACACCGCGCTCGGTCAAGTTGGTGAGTTCCGAGTTGTCAGTTGGTTCTTCCTCAGTTCCTGTGGCCTGTAATTCAATTGAATTGTATTGTTGAATTATTGTAGTTGTTACGCTTGGTTGCAGGCGTCTCTGAACTATTTTCTTAAAGATTCAATATCAATGGAAGTCAACTAAACAAGCATGCACTTTCTTATACTTTCGTGAAGACTTTCGATAATTCGTGCTGGTGGACACAATACAAATATTAAAGTACTACTGAGAGAACGTTCAGTTTCATTTCCACCAATCAATATCAAATCACTGATGACTGGTAGTGAGATGTGCCCACACATGTTCAAAACAACATTTCCGGACATCACACCACTTACAGACTAATACCGTTTTAACTTACGTTGACATTCACTTGGTCAATGGTTTTGGAAATACGACACAAGATCTCTTCCAAATCCTTTGTACAAGTTAACGATCATTCAGTGTTTTCTAACGACTTCGTCCCTTGCCGCTGCGGATTGTGTATCATCTCCCTGTTAATATCAACTAGTGTCAGCTCTGTTTTCATTGGGCGAAAACTAGGGCTTGTATCCAATACGAAGGCACGTAGCGTACTCGTCGAAACAAGAGTCGATTATCATGTTTGTTACATTCGTTGCTTCCCCTCACTACACCAGCTGCAAACGACTTGTACTGTGTACGTTCGCACGTGCAACACACCCTTAACTCTTGGCAAATTCTGACAATTCAAACAAAAACGATAGAACATTTGATATCATTTCTTCCACAAACTACAAACATTTGAACAGACAAGAAAATAAGGCGTGTTATCCTTGGCTTAAACGCATAAATCATAACAAATCTCCCCTCCTTTCTTCTCATAAAGAAGACCAGAAATAAATACAAACAGCTACAACAAAATCAAAGAAAACGAGAAGAAGAAGAGGAGGAGGAATAAAAAAAAAAAGGGGGGGTGTATATTTCAAAACCTTTTCCCTGGGATTAGACTTGTACGGATATGCCCAATCCTCATTAGACTACATATCGATCTTTTTAGACTTGGCTAATCCCAACAGTCTCACATACATAACTATCAGTTTCCACACAACAAACCACGATTTGTTTTAAAGAAAATATGAGAGAAGAAAATTACACACGCACACAGAAACAGATTAAGGTCAATTTGACGTCACAGAGAGAGAGAGAGAGAGAGAGAGAGAGGCTAACATTCTGTAATTGACTATAAGCTCATTATCAAGTTCTAATTAGTACCAACAGCGTCGGTACTTCGTTTGTATCGTACAAATGATCAAACAACGACTAATCCTTGGGATAAAGATAAACAAACAAACAAACAAGCAAAGATCAATGTTTTACAATTGTAGCAACAAAATCTGGGGAGAGCTGACAGCAGGTCTCAGAGGAAATGCTGTCTTCCTTCAAGGCAAGTACCTCTGGCCCTAAACTCCTTACACTCCAAGGGGACCGGACTGTATCCAAGTCATGGTCGACTCCTGGATGCTCATCTGCTTTCGCCACTTTCTTTTAAACCTGGATTTAACCCTCTGACTCTCTCATCCTATCCGCAGCATCCAACACTGTCAGACATGATAAAAAAGCAAAAACTTAACCCTTTCACTCCCTCACCCAGTCCACAGCTTCCTGTAGGAAGTTGGTGGATAGGGTGGGGGAATGAAAGAGTTAATTTAGGAAGCTGGTGGATAGGGTGAGAGAGTGAAATGGTTAAGTTTTTGCAGATGGCAAATAGGGTGCTGGAGTGAAAGGATTAAACCCATGCTTGCAAGGTGGTCAGGCATCGAAATCGCTGATTACATGTCGATTACATTATACTAAAGAGATCACGTAGAAGTGGAAACCTAGATAACAACTATGGAAAAAGAATCAAAGTAATTTCATAACTGGACAGTGCATACAACAGATACAAATGACATCCATCAGTATCGAGAGATTATGAAATTCTCCACTGCTTGGGATGGGTTGGTGATACAAGTTTTGATTTTGCATCGCAGCCTCTTCTCCCTCCAAGTCACTGCTACTTGATGCCTTTCAGCCTTTGTCCTCCTCACTCCACATTTCATCTCTGTCCTTCAACACGCTTAACCATTGGCGTACTCCTCCCGCTGGTAACATTCTTCTTCTCATTGCCGATATACCTTGAGAGCAGTTCTTGAAATAAACTTGGCTCTCATCTGCAAAGCATCCAAAGTCCCATAGAATTTCTCCTCAAGGGTAGTCTGCTTTGGCCACATCTCCTCCCTTCCTGACTGAGCAACTGAAGATTTCTGCAGACCTGTATGGAGATACTTGCAGACCTATATGGAGATGTTTTGGCCACATCTCCTCCCTTCCTGGCTGAGCAACTGAAGATTCCTGCAGACCTATACGGAGATTCTTGCAGACCTATATGGAAATTCCTGCAGACCTGTATCGAAATTCCCGCAGACCCATATGGAGATTCATGCAGACCTGTATGGAAATTCCTACAGACCTATATGGAGATTCCTACAGGGATTCCTACAGACCTACATGGAAATTCATGCAGACCTACATGGAGATTCCTGCAGACTCCTTAGTTCAAGACCTTTCCAGCGCATAGGGAATTGTGCCGCTCGGGAAATCTGCCAGATAATTGCTTGCAGATTTGTGTGGAGCGCATACGGAGTTGTCCGAGTGCAAGAAATCCCTCTTGAACAAGGGAACTTCAAACAAACTCCAAAGCCTTGAAATACCGTTGAAACTAATTACAGACTGTAGCTTTGTAAATAATATTGTATTTATGTGGTACATATTATCGACAAAAACATGACATTTTTTTTAATCTGTCAGTTTTTAGTTTCAATCTCGGGTTCTCCATCTCCACCCTCCACCCCCAAAGAAAAAAAAAGTTTTCAGATAAAATCAGAGTATCTTCAAGAGGGATTTATCTCATTCAGGCAATTCCATATGCGCTCCATCTAAATCTTTCGGTAATTATCTGTCAGATTCCTTGAGCCTGTCCAAGGTCTTGAAATGGGGAATGGAGGGAAAAAAGTACTTATTGTGAAACACTAAAAGAAGAATTGGTAAACTGACTGCTTCTCGTCTTCCGTTTTTCTGATCGTGTACATGAATTTGTCACAAAGCCGATTTGAGTCATTGTCAGACACAGACTTGGTACAAACTCCATTGGAATATCTGGATGCATTTTCTCGCTACAAGAATGGAGCTCGCGGTCACAGACTATAAGGCAAACTTCACCCTGGATGGACCGGAGACAAGAATGCAGAGAGATCGGCAACTTCAATACTGGCTGAATATTGAGCGTTCAGAAACGACACCGTTTTACTGGCGATCACGGTCTTGCTGGCTTGATGCACTGGTGAGTCTGTGCATGTGCAAAATGTTAAAGCCACAAAAATATGTGGTTTTATTTATTGTCCAAAGCCCTCTGCATTGCTGTGGACGAAGAACTGTAGTTTGCAGCAAGACATAGACTGAGTGCTGCACAGTAAATCTTCAATCAGTCTCACCATGTCTCTGTTCTGGCTACAAGCCATCGCCCACTTACTCCCGATCTCTCTGCTGCACTGTGAACGAAGGGCTGCCAGAAACCGCATGTTGACAGATATCGGCCCCGTGCTGCAGATTAAGTGTCTATCTCTCTTCGTATCTCTCGTCTGGCCACAAACCATCACCCAGTCATTCTGATTATCAAACAATCGAGAACACCAATATCTGAGATCTATGTTCCCTCACGTACCCTCCGCTCTGCCTCCGATCCTCTGACTTTTCGCTTTCCACGCACTAAGCTCAATACCTATGGTCCACGAGCCTTCTCTGTTTCTGGTCCACTCTCCTGGAACAAACTTCCTCTCTCAGTCCGTCAGCAACCTACTTTTGTCTCCTTCAAGTCCGCTCTCAAAACTCACCTTTTCTCCTCTGCATAAAATCCTGACCTCACTCAACCCCATCTGCAGCCTGTCTCCACTCGGAGGGGAATCACATTGTAATATATAATTGTATATAATATGCTCTCTATAATTTTCCATTGCTTTTATTCTTTCTCACCATTTATAGCCATGCGCGCGTGCGTGCGTGCGTGTGTGTGTGTGTGTGTGTGTGTGTGTGTGTGTGTGTGTGTGTGTGTGTGTGTGTGCGTGCGTGCGTGTGTGTCTGTTTCAGCGCTTAGATTTGAATTTATCAAGATTTTGCACTATGTAAATATTGTAATTATTATTATTAATTATTATGAATCACTCTCGAACAAATTCGAAATTACTTCAAAGAGCACAGATTTCCTAAAAAAAAAAAAAAAAAAAAAAAAAAAAGCAAAAAAACAACAACAGCAACAACAACAACAAAAATAACAACTACAACAATAACATTACAAAAGCCACCACCACAAAACAAACAAAAACACCATTTGTTCTATAATCCTACCTGTTGGTTTTAACATTGTGTTGGAAATGCAGTTTATTGGTTATACCATAAATCTACTGACTCAGTAAATTAAGCCAAAGGAAGTCTGCTGTTTTATCCATGATTCTGGAATTCAGCCTTCTGCCATTACGAATATTAAAAGTTTTACTTTTTTTTTTCAGATTGAGGATTCGAGTCTGAGAAAAATGTGTTTTACCACATTTAGGCTATGCCAGAATGTCACCGTTTGATGATTTAGGCTCGTTTTTATATATGTCTCAGTGTCCTTAGTTATGTTTATATTCTTTTTCAGGTATGTTTTTTAATTCCCCTGTGTGATAAGTTGGACGGAGTGGTCAACGCCAAGGGCGTCTCCTTAGATTATGTGCGCAAATGCATGGATATGTGTAATACATTTTCTTTTCCATCTTTTTTTCCTTTTGAACTATTGCGTAAGTTTTGAAACGGTTATAGAGCCCTGAAATGGCTCTACGAAGTCGGCTGGGCTTTAAACAAAAATAAGACGATCAGAGTAAATATTCATAGTACAAAATACTGAATGTTCACAGAAGCATTGACTGTCTATTCTGTAAGGATGTACTGACATTGAGGTTCATTTCTGTATGGTGCACTGTTACGACTGTATTAAGTACGGATTTCTAAGAAATACGTATCAATGCTTATCACTAATGGCAAATACCATCAAAACTGTAACACACACACACATACATTGGCGCGCGCGGATACATACATATTACAATCTCTAAAGATGAGTTTCAAAAACAGACTTGATGGAATGACAGGTGGCGAATGTCTCATATACCGGGGGAGTTCGTTCATTCAAATGGACGTTGGTAAAAGAACCTGTATGCTGGCTATAAGTAAAAAGCAGAAGAAAGAGTATCTGGATGCGCGAAGTGTGAATGTTAAAGCCGTCAGATTGAAACGCATGAGTTCTATCTTCACGTCTATGTGGCCAAAAATAACTTAACTGGATGAACGTAAACCTGAAACAATTTGTTTTTCTTTCCACTCTTTATGGCTGACAGGTGTACAACAATTAGAGGCAATCTCCGCTGAAGTCAACAGAATCATCCCTGACCTCAAGGAGTTCATGGATTCAGACAGTGTTTGACCTTACAGATGAGAGGTCACTGCCCTAGATTTCGCCGGAATAAAATTATTCCGCTGGAGAAAGTATTGGAAGGGAAATTGTTGTCTCTGTCATGCTTATGCCACAAAACGGACTGCACACCATGAAATAATATTTGAAATGTTTATTTTCAACAAATAAACAGAATTATATTTGAATGAACAGAACAAATACAATTATTGGCATGTTTGTTGACTTTAGTTTTAACGCGGAAGCGTTTCCTGTTTGATCTGCTGGCAATCCACCTTCTCTCGGGGAATGTTTACGCTTGACATTATTTTGATCACACAGCAGCTGCATCTGTGACCCTAAAATGATTTTATTGGGACTTATATTTCTGCTTTGTGTCCTTCCTTCGCACTGTGAGTTTTCTTTTGTTTCTGAAGTTGTGATTGTAGACATTCCGACAGTTTTCTCATGTTGTGTTTTTCTCGTTGAAATCAAAATGGCGACCCCATTAGCAGAAAATTTTATGTCAACAGCAAAACTATTAGCAGTAGTTGCTCAGAACTCGTAAACTGATCGTCAGAATAGTATAGATGAAGTGATTACGAGATCATCTTTTCGTTTTTTGCTTCTTTACTTTTTGAAAATTTTAAACGGGCGTAATTACGGGCACGTGGTAAACATTAAGAGGAGGCTCGAAGTAGATCTAGGTTCCAAGGGTAGGCTAGGCTTTTTTTTTTCGTTTGTGTTTTCTTTTGTCTTCTTCTTTTCATTTTACTTTTTCTTTTTTTTTTATTTCCTTTTTTAATCGTGCATTTCTTTGTCTACCTCGTTCAACTTTCTCAAGGTATTTGTTAAGAATCCGTATCCACACACGAGTCGTCTTGTCGAAAACGATCGTGAAACTAGAGCCAGTAGAGGTGTCAGTTGATTAGAAGTAACTAGTACTATTGCAGATGTGGGGGCGGGGTGAGTGGGTTGCTTAACAGATCATGGGACATAACTGTTGTTTTAGAGGCCCGTTTTAATTAGGGCCTACTGTATTTTGTAAACAAGATGACCAAAAACAAAGTTATCTGACCTTTGTTCTTTGATGTTGCCAACAGCAGATTTTGATTGCAAGTTTTGAATAACATTAACACAACCTTAGGCCTAATATGACATCAGTTATTTTAAAGCAATGATAGCCTGTTAGTTAATAATATGACCCAAGTTGAATGATATGACCAAAGTAACTATGAAAAATAGAGAGAGATAATAATACAAGAGATTCCTTGGAACAAATTCCTCAAGAAAGGACCCACCAAAACAAGATCAAACCACGAAAACAAATTTGTTTGTCTCAGCTCCTCTTCTGACCCATACAAGTTCAACTTCTTCCCATCAACCATTACCATTCCCACTTGGAACTCCCTGCCTGCAACAGCAGCAGAGGCTCCCTCCTTGGTATCATTCAAGAGTGGCTCAACAAAATCCCAGTTTAGACCCCCCACCAACTAGCCTAGCGGTAAATGATGGATAGGGTTGATGCCGGTCCAGGTCTAGATCTGGGGGTCGCTACGATTACCGGATAAGCCTGTCCAGATACCAGGTTGGGCTGGTTGGGTGCCCCCCTTCCCTCCCCCCCCCCTTTTTTTTTTTTTTGCCTGCCGCAACATGCTGCCCCGAAGCTGAACTCAGGAGTAAGCGTTGGGGTTTTGAGGCCACCTTAGATCCCCCTCTTTCCTTTTGTTGTCCGAAATAGACCTATTTTTGTGTTTTATCCTACGCCTCTGCGCACACAAGTCAACAATAGTCAAGGATGACGGTCTGACCTTGCATATTGAAGATTGAAGATTAAGAAAGAAGAGGATGCAAGTAGAAGAATCCAGAAGGCAGTCTGGCATGTTCGACTGGGGCAGTGGACGATGGGGGAAAATGCGTACCACTACCAGAGAAGCCTCAGGTGGAATGACATGTGGTACATGGTCCCTCTCAGGACCAGTTTCATCTTCAAATCTGAAGGCATGATATGATATGATACCTGAAAAGTAAATCAGGTGAAATAAGAGAAATCAAATGATCATGTGTGCCTGCTCTGCCAGGGCAAGCAAGCAGTGGAACATGTACCATGTTCATCAATACATAGTAGCACTGACCCAAGAAAGGTACACACTGCAGCACAATTTGCTCACAGATTGCATAGGCAATTAATACTGCCCAGGGAAACCCACTTTGCCACAAGCATTCAGATAGTGTTCACCATTGGAATTTTGCCAGTTTTACCCTTTCATGAAGCTGCCAAACACAGAGAATCCAACCAGTATGAATGAAAGATCGGTCACACTGTCCTACCCATTCATTAACTTCCCTCACTCCTCTTTGTTGGTGGGATTGAGATGAGTACAGTGAAAAGAAAAAACAAAAGGAAAACCTGAAGAAATGCAACATCTGATGGTTACTAGATGGGAGAAATTGGTTGTCCAATTTCTGCCATTTAGTAACCAATATATATTTGCACTTTAGTTGTAATGAAGATGACATTCATCCTATAAGTAATCTAACAATGTATAAAAATAGAATCAGTAAAACTCAAGAAATATGTATGATAATTGATATATATATTGATAGCGTTTCTCTTGTCCTATGTATTGTATAAATTTGTTCTTTTGTCTTATCTATTGTATCAGATGCTTGAAACCAGTGACTCGACCACATAACTCACAAGAAATGGAAATAGTTAAAAAAAAAAAAAAAAAGACCATTGTTTGAGTTGCCTGGCTGTGGCTACTCATTGCTTGTTTAAACAATTAAAGTTGTTACCTATTCAAGATACAAGATAGAGGATTGTTAATTTTTCAGGGTTGACTCATAATTTAAATAATAGGATGGAAATTTACCATGGGGTTGCCAGCCCCTCTTCCCTCTCCACACACATGACGCGGCGCGCGCACACACACACACACACACACACACACACACACACACACACACACACACAACACACACACACACACACACACACACACACTCTCACTCACTCACTCACTCACTCACTCACACTCTCACACACACACACACACACACACCCACACACACACCACACTACACACATTGAACTTTAATCATCATCATCATCATCATCATTAGTTTGACTATTATTATTATTATTGTTGTCATTATATAGATCAGTCTTGTAATTTGTATCTAGCACTATTAATAAAAGTATTATCATTATCATTATTATCATTGTTACTTACTTTTTACTTTTTCCTTCCGCTTGTACCGATGGGCGTCGTGGGGAGATACAGTCATCTGTCAGCAGCAAGGCAGGTGGCATGGTGAAGGGACATGTATCTCGTGAGCTCTGAGGGTGTCTGCCATGGAGTCGCTCCATCGTCGTCTTGGTCTTCCTCTGGCTCTCCAGTCAGAGTATCTGGTGTTGTAGGCCCGAAGAGCTGGATGGTTTAGGGGCATACGTGTGAGGTGTCCGAACCACTGGATCCTCATATGTTCGATGTGTTGTAGGATTGGTGTTGCTCCTACCGTGTCTCGTATCACCTCATTTCTGATCTTGTCCCGCCGTGTCTTGTTTACTGCTTTCCTCAGGCATTTCATTTCACAGGTGACCAGTTTTCTCTCGAGGACTTTAGTTAGGGACCATGTCTAGCACTGGTATGTCAGCGTTGGTAGAAAAATGGCGTTGATGAGTTTCGCCTTAGTACTGGTGGGAATGCTGGGGTGTTTCATGAGAGGGGCAAATTGGTAGCTGACTGCGTTGGCTTTCTGGCATCTGGTCTCGATTTCTCTGTCTAGTTTGCCATTTTCAATGAAGATGCTGCCCAAGTATTTAAATTCACTGGCTTGCTTCAACTGGGTTCCGTTGATGTTGATATCCAGTTTATTTGGTCTCTTACTGACAGTCATGACCTCGGTCTTGCTGATGCTGATCTTCATGCCGTATGTCTTGCAGCTTTCACTGAGCTGGTCTGTGTGTTCCTGTAGCTGTATCTTGTCATTGTTCACTATTGCCTGGTCGTCCGCAAACATGAGTTCATTGAGTGCCTCAGGGTCTAGGTTTGCCTCCTTCGTAATCTGATCCATATAGATCACGAAGAGAAGAGGGGAGAGATTACAGCCCTGCCTTACTCCCGATATCACTGGGAACCAGTCAGATGTTCCACTGGCGGTGCGGACTGCACTCCTGCTGTTGGCATAGATGGCCCGAATGTTGTCTAGCAGCTGGCCCTTGACGTCGTACAGCTCAAGGACCTTCCATAGCTTGTCTCTGTTGACTCGATCAAAGGCCTTTTCTTGATCAACGAATACAAGATGGAGATCTCGGTCGTATTCGATCGCCCTCTCGCACAGTTGTCGGAGTGCAAAGATTGCGTCGGTGCACCCTCTTCCTTTTCTGAAGCCAAATTGGGCGTCACTGAGGAGATGTTCTGTTTTCGCTCGAGTGCGCTGCTCCAGGATCTTTGCGTACATTTTCCCTACATGGCTGAGTAGTGATATGCCTCTGTAGGTACTGCAGTCTTTCTTGCTGCCCTTCTTCTTCCATATTGGCACCACTATTGCATTTTGCCAGTCTTCTGGTACTTTTCTCTCCTCCCATGCTTTCTGAAAGATGGTGGTGAGCCACTGAATTCCGGTTTCACCGCACACATGGATGGCTTCAGTTGTTATGCCGTCGTCTCCAGCTGCCTTTCCTTTAGGACTGGTCTTCACTGCTTTTCTTACTTCACTCTCTAGGATGGTAGGTTCTGAGTGGTCTGGGTGGCTGGGGGTGAACCGGACTGTGTGTCTTGTGCCCATACTCCTGATGGGTTGAGTAGGTCTTTGAAGTAGTTTTCCCATCTCTTCACTATTTTCTCCTCTTCATGCAAAGCCCAACCCCTCGTCCTTGTCGTGTGAGGTGGAAACAGGTAATGCTGGCCAACGGGGCACTGGTGAAGCTGTGACTGGCTTAGCAGGCCGACAGTGGATAAACGAATTGCTCAAGAAAATATGAAAAATATAACTTTTATAAGGAGATTATCATTGTCATTATATAAATCATTCTTGTAATTTGTAAAGCTCTGTTCTCCATGCTGATTGGACTCCCTGTGCATTACAGTTACATGTTATCAGACTTTTGAGTAGAACACGAAGAGCTCATTTTTAACATTTTTAAAAAATCTTTAAAAGTGATGACTGGAAATGAACAAATCTCCTGGGCAACAGACTTTAGAACTCATTTGAAAAACATAAATTTTATGATTATGCTCTTTTTGAAAATTATACTCATTATTGAATTTACGCTCTTGTTTTGTCATTTACTAGGTCAGATCTATAGTAAAGCATACTTGGTCACTGAAATTTGACTGCAGCTAAGAGAATTTGACGGAATTGATTATTGTAATCATTTCAGTATCTCACTATTTCTCAGTGCGTTAAAATCCAGTGGTTTGAAAATGTGAACAAAAAGATGGCTGGTGTTACTGTTAGGCATCATGATCATGTGAACACTCCAAATATGAAAGTACTATTTCGTGCGTTACTTATATCTTGTCTTCTTGCTGCGCTACCCTAGCTTGCAATTTTGTTTTGACCGTCTTATAAATTCCTTCTTACTTTTATTTGAAGCACTTTTCTGTTCTTCATTTTTACTTGATTAAAATGTTACGTTCTTCCTATTTAACATTTTTTGATGGGGTTTTGAAATCCATGGTTTATTGTTTAATACTATGATAATAGTTTAATAGTTTTTGTAGGAATTAATCAATTTCTTGGAAACAAACATAATTGGCTGGTTCATCGTCATGAATATTATGAGTTAATAACAGCACATATGCAGGCTCCAGACAATACAGTCAAATTGTCTCAGCGCATCCTTACTCTCAGGTGTCCATGTTTTCACAATGAATTGTTTTCACTCTAACTCTAATTTTTTTTTTTTTTTTTTTTTTTTTTTTTGAGGTACTTTTGTATGCTGAGATAAGACTGCACATGCCATGATCAGATGCCCCCTCTGCTGGTAGGGGAACATTTATCCTATTGAATTTCTCCATGGCACAGTATTGAGATAAAAAATGCATTTTGAATTTCACTGTAGCACAAATTAATTGCCTTGTTCAGTTAAGTGCAGCAGGTCACATACTGTTTGTTTGGAATTTTACGTTAATTGCCTTGTTCATTTGAGTGCATCAAGATACATACTCATGATACTGTTCATTTGGAATTTTACCAAAGCACAAATTGATTGCCTGGTTCAGTCAAGTGCAGTGAGTAAGTCACATACTGTTCACTTGGATTTTTACCATATCATCGTCAGTATCAACTATCATGTGCCCTGCCGCTTGGTGTTGGTGATCATGGTCCTCCATATGTATCTATCATTCTATGCCTTGCATGCTAGTACATCTTCCACCCTCTCTGTCCTCAACCTTCCTCACCCTGCAAGTTGGTCCAATATTTTCTCCCAGGGTCTACCTGATGTTGTTTTTCCTTCCAGCTTTCCTTTTGTGACCAGGTGCTCTAATTCCCCTTTCCTCATAAAATGGCCTATAATTAGTATTTTATATAAACGTTGCTTGTTTTTTCCTAATCTTCCTTATCAATGATCTTCTTGTATCTGACTCGTTTGTTTTCTTTGCTGTCCATGGAACTCTCAACATTCTTCTTAGAAACCACATTTCGGCTGCCTCAATCTTGTTCAGGTTTTGCGTGTTGACTGTCCACGCCTCACAACCATATAACATCGGTTCTATAACATTCA
Source organism: Monoplex corrugatus (assembly GCA_030674185.1). Classification (NCBI taxonomy): domain Eukaryota; kingdom Metazoa; phylum Mollusca; class Gastropoda; order Littorinimorpha; family Ranellidae; genus Monoplex; species Monoplex corrugatus. The sequence continues at coordinate 121,095,183 of CM060306.1, read as the reverse complement.
AGAACTCTCTTTCTAATGTCAAGTGATAGGCATTTGTTTGTAAGAAATAAAGAATGCTTTTCATCTTCTTGAATGCTGTTTTGGTTTGGCCGATTCTGTTGGCATGACTGTTTCCAGATATTTAAAACTTATCAACCTGTCTCAAAGTTGTGCCATTTGCTGTTATTTTGCATGAGGGATTTCATGTTTTTTACGGATTACCATGACTTCAGTCTTCTTGCTGTTTAGCTCCAAGTCCAACCCTTTATTTTTGCTTTCTATTTCCAGTATATTCACAAGGTTTTGTAGACCTGTCCCTTTCATTTTCTGCAATTAACATGGTGTCATCTGTGTAACGAATGTTGTTTATCATTTTTCCTCCAACATTTATCCCAGGGCATTCTTCTAGGCTTCTCATGATGATTTCGCTGTAAAGTGAAAACAATTCTGGTGACAGAACACAACTCTGCCTGACCCCTCTTTTGATATTTTTGGAAAGAGCTTTTATCATTTTCTATTCTCATTGCTGTTGTTTGTTCCTAATACATATTTCTGATTATTTGTAGATCTTTTCCATCAATAGTCTTTCTAGTTGGTTGATCAATTCTTCATGTCTTACCCATTGAAAGCCTTGTATGATCAATAAAGCATAAATTTTATATATAAATCCTTATTCAACTCGATTGACCTCTCAGTCGTAGTCTTAGGATCTCACCTGTCTCACCTGTCGGCGTCACCGTGAACAGTGTTGGCCGCTGCACATGATGTCCTCACAAGTTGCCTCCAGCACTCTCGATCTTGGCTAAGTCTGACCACCTCCTGGAGTTTCTTGCCACTGATGTTTGTGATGTTTCTAGCAAGTGATGCAGGTGGCCGTCCTCTGTTTCTCTTTCCTTCCACTTTACCTTGGAGGACAGTGGACATCAAGTCTGTTCTCTCATTACGGATTGCGTGTCCAACATATTTCAGTTTCCTCCGTTGTATGAGTACTAGAAGCTTGCGTGTAGTACCCAACTCATTCAGTATGCTTTCATTTGAGCGCCTATCCGTCCATTTGACCCTCAGCAGTCTTCGGTAAAACCACAGCTCTGCTGCTTCCACTCGTCTTTCATCCTCTTTCTTCATTGTCCATGCCTCGCAGCCGTATAACATCACTGGCCAGACAAGACATTTTAAGAGTTTTATCTTAAGGTCTGCTGTTATGCTGTGGTCTTTCCAAATATTGTTCAATTGAACCATACTGTTCTTGGCCATTCCAATTCTCATCTTTATGTCTTTTGAGCATGTTCCATCGTGTGTCTTGACTGAACCTAAATATCTAAAGTCCTTGACATTTTCTAGAGGGACTTGGTTTAGCATGATCTGGTCCTGTCTAGTGTTATATTTGCCTGCAACATGCATAACCTTTGTCTTCTTTGAATTTAAGTCCAGCCCAGCTGCCTTTCCAACCCGGTCTACCCTGTACAGGATCCTCCTAGAGCCTGTAATGTTGTCTGCCAGTAATCCTGTGTCATCTGCGTAGCGTAAATTTGACAGGTTTCTACCACCAATATTTACTCCCATGTCTTCTATGTCTGCTTCTCTCATGATATGTTCAGTGTATATGCTGAAGAGATGTGGAGACAGGATGCAACCTTGCCTTACCCCTTTAGTGATGTTAAAAAATTTGCAGTTTTGATTATTCCATCTGATTGTTGCTTTTTGATCATTATATAATGAAGCTATGAGGGAAACCAGATGTCTTGGAAAACCCATTTTGATCATGAAGTGGAAAAGACTTTGGTGAATCACGCTATCAAATGCTTTGCTGTAGTCAATGAAAACGATGAACATCTCTTGGTCTGTGTTTCTAATCTTTTCTATCAATATCTGGAGTACAAACAGCATATCTATTGTTCCCCTGTTTTTCCTATAGCCTGCCTGACAGTCGGATAGCTCTTCCTCTACTTTTGGCTTTAACCTGTTTAAAATTATTATCAGCAGTATTTTACTGGCATGACTGATCAGTGCAATTGTTCTATAATTGTTGCAGTCTTTGACATTTCCACTCTTATGTAACATGACAAATTCCTGGAGCTTCCAGTCTGTAGGCCACTGACAAGTCTTCCATATCTTGCAGCATAAGTGATGCATTACTTTGAGTCCACCATCACCTGAGTGTTTCAACAACTCTCCAGGAATATTGTCAAGACCAGGAGACTTTCTGCATTTTAGATCTTTAATGGCAGATTCAACTTCGCTGAGCAGAGGTTCAGGTTCCGTATCTCCAGGGATCAATTCCAAATTTGGCTCTAAACTATTTTCATGGCTGTCAGGCTTGCCAAAAAGTGATGTGCCATATTCGTTCCACCTATCCAAGACATCATCTGGTTCAGTCAGAGTGTGACCATCCTTGTTGTTGATGCATTGGTTTGTTGCTTTGAAATTTGTTTTTTTCACTTTTTTTATTTGTTTGAAGAGCTCCCTCGACTTCCTGTTTTCGTTGTGTTCATTGATTTTACTGCATTCTTGTGCCAGCCAATTTGCTTTGTCTCTTCTGACTTTACTTTTTATTTCCCTTTTCAGTGCTGAGTATTTTTCCCGCTCTCCCTGCTTTCGAGCTTGACTTTTCTTTTCTGCCAGATCTATCACTTCCTGACTTATGTAGGGCTTAGCTTTTTTCCTTTTTTCTTCTTTTCCTAGTTTTTCTTCAGAGATTTTGGTCAGTGTGTTTTTTATGTCTGTCCAGATTTCATCAGGATATGAGTCATTTTCATCCCATACTTCAAGTAACTTTAAGAAACGATTACTTGTTTCTATACTGAATTCTAACGCCAGCTCAGGGTTTTCTAATTTTGATATGTCGAACTTTGGCGTAGTTTTGGTTTTAGGCTTCTTCAATATTTTCATTCTTAATTTGGTTGTCACAAGAATGTGATCCGTGTCGCAGTCTGTTCCAGGCTTTGTTTTTGCATTGAGGACAGTTGATTTCCAGGATCTGTCAATGATAATATAATCAATCTGATTACGACACCTGTCTCCTGGAGAGATCCATGTGTATCTTCTGCGCAGTGGTTGTTGGAAAAAAGTATTTGTGATGTTCATCTCATTTGCCTGACAAAACAGAGCCAGCATGTCACCTCTCTCATTTCGTTCTCCTAAACCATATGGTCCTATTCCACATTCTGTGTCAGCCCCCTCTCCAACTTTAGCGTTGAAGTCACCCATCACAATGCATATTTCCTTTTTGGGAATTTTGTCTCTGATAGTTTGGAGGTCATTGTAAAAATTTTCTATTTCTTCTTCTGAGCTAGTGGATGTTGGAGCATAAGCTTGAACTATGTTCAAAACAGCATATTTGGTATTTATTTTGACAGTGAGAAATCTGTCATTAATTGGATTATAGCTTTTCAGAGCTCCAGCACGCTTTTTGTCCAGCACAATTGCTACTCCTCTTGAGCCACCTTTTTCATTTCCACTATATACAACTGTATGCTCTCCTACAGTAAAAAGTCCCTGCCCACTCCATCTAACCTCACAGAGCCCTGTTATGTTCATCTTGCTCCTTTCTAATTCTTTGACTAGTAGGTAGAGCTTTCCTAATTCTAACATAGTCTGTACATTCCATGTCCCTATATTCAAATCCTTTTTTTGCATTTTTTTCTTTTTGTGATTTTGCATTTTTGAGGAGTTTCTACATGTCCGCTTCCAATAACCTCCGTCGGGTAATCCATTACCGTCATCACAGCTACCTTTCACAGACACGGACTCTCCCTCCCCAGTAGCCATTGAGTTCAGGTCCCCCTGGGGGACTCAGAGGACACAGAACTATAACGTTTTCCATTTTGTAAGTTCATCATATGCAATGATTAGCAAAAGTACAAGCAAGTAGTTTGCGGGTGCCTTCTTGCCGCGCAGTGCACTTACAGTGCTGAGATCCTGACCATTGTTCCTTCGAAGAAATCATCTGCTCACGACATTGAAAAAGAAGCCATATATGAAAAGTGTATCTTCTTTACCCTCTTTTTCACCCATCCCCTGCTGCCAGGACTTGTTTGTATGCACCCCTTAGTCTGGCCCCTCCCCCAGCGACCTGTCCGGCTTGCTTGAAGCTGCCAGGGCCCACGAAGTCCCCGCCGGCATAGCTCCTGGGATCGTAAGGACACACAAGCTCCCCCGCCACAACAAGGCTGATGCAATTGGAGGGAGAGTCTTAGGATGTATGGCATTATTATAGTTCCTTTCCCTTTCACAAATCCACACTGTTCGTCTGCTAATGTGCTATTTCTCTTTTGATTCTGTACCTTGTCCTCTTCATGATTATTCTTCATAGGATTTTTGTTACATGACTCATCAAGCTGATTGTATGATGGAGTTCGCATTCTATAGCCCCTGTTTTGTTTGGAAATGCGATGAAAATTGATTTTGACGTATCTTTGGGATTTTACTGGTGTCATAAATTTCACTTAAATGACTGTTGTTTTTTCAATACTGAATTCCTTCAGGGCTTCAGTCATCTCTGTAGTAATATTGTCTTTCTTGGGGATTTTCCTGGTTTCATCTTTCTCAGTGCTGCTCTAGTTTAACTTCATTTTTCATTATGGATGGTCCTTCAGCGTTCTTTCCTATAATGTATTATGTTCTTTCTTATAATGTGGTGTTAAACAGTTAATACTGTTATGTTCTTTCTTATAATGTGTTATTCGTTTCTGTCATCATCAAAAAGGTCTTTAATGTACTCTCCCCATCTATCTACTAATATTTTGTCTTTTTCCATGATAAGCGTACCACCTTTTGATTTTAAGCAACCAGTTGATGTGCATGGGCAATTTCTTCAGTTCTTCTGTACATTCCATGAGGATCTGTCAGTCTTCTATTTCTGGTTTCTTTATCTTTTTGTACTTTTCCTCTTTTCCCTTTGCTTCCCTCCGTTTTTCCATCAGGTCTATAATTTCTGTTGTCATCCAGTTCTTTTTTGCATTTCTATCTACAGTCTAGGGATTTCGTCACATGATTCATTTATCGAGTTTCTCAACTTTGTCCATTGTTCCTCACTGTCACCGTCTTCCAGAGCACTGAATTTTTACTGTAGCACAAATTAATTGCCTTGTTTAGTTGAGTGCAGCAAGTCACATACTATTCATTTGGAATTTTACCATATGTAGCACAAATTAATTGTCTTGTTCACTTGAGTGCAACAGGTCACATGCTGTTCAGAAGAACAAAAGATGTTCTATAAGTCACTGTGTTTGAAATCACCAACAGTATAGCAAAGGGCATTGGCAGAGATGAGCTGGCAGCCATGGACAGCCAGCCTTTTTACCTGAAGGCAGGATTAGCTGTTAGGCCTTTAATAGAATGTAGGAATTAATAATAGTTGAAATCTTAATTTTGTCCGTTTAGATGGTTTGAATACTGAATTGCTGAGAGCTTGCATCATGTAGAACCACATAAAGACTAAAATATAAGTGTGTAGTTCATGGAAAGGTAATGTTCTGTACGCTGAGTGACAGGTGGGTACTTAAAATTGGTTGGTATAAGTATCATGCCTATATTTTGTTAGCTGTAAATCGGATTGAAACAGCGTCTCCCCAGAGTGTAGTTCTAACTCATGTGTAAATAGTGTTTGCAGTAATTTCTTTGACTATCCTCACTTGTATCCAGAGCAGTGTGTCATGATTATCATATTCTCAGTTGTTTCCAAAGCATGTGTGATGTTATCATCACTGCTATCCATGGATGGAATTGTCTTTGTACTGCAATACTAAAGCAAATGGACAAAAAAGATTGATCAACATTGCGCTCACTGTTTCACTGTCATGTTTTATGTTGTTGAACAGGTTTGGTATGTCGAAGTTGTCAAGATTGTTTGAAACATGGGACGCCGAAGAATGATACATGTGAGACAGATGGATTCTGCATCACTGTTATCACCAACTGGGAAGGCCGTATTCGTCTAAACAAAGAGTATGTCAGTTTTGTGGATGTTGAATAAATTGTTTAGTATATTAGTCAGTTAAGATCTGATACATGAATTTGTAATTTTGTTCATGTACTTGAATATTGATACCCTTAAGTTCATGTTTCCTTATCGTAGATTCCTTTTTACAGTATGTATTTGAAGTTCTCAGGGATGAAAACTTTTTCGCCATCACTGCCGATATTTTTTTCGCTTTTCAGTTTGTAAAATGTATGTCTTAATAAAAAGAAGAAAAAAAAAAAAAACAGAAAAGAAAAATAAATAAACAATGAAATAATAACAGAACCACTTGGAAAGGAAAGCTCTGAAGCAATCAGAGGCTTTCAGTACAGTGAATTTAATAATTACAGTATTTATATTGTGCCAGATCTTGACAATTCAAATTTGTATAATATTCCTTTATGAGTTATTGGTTAATTGTTGTGAATGTTCATACCCAGGGGTGTGTGTGTGTGTGTGTGTGTGTGTGTGTGTGTGTGTGTGTGTGTGTGTGTGTGTGTGTGTGGTGCGTGGTGTGTGGTGCGTGCGTGCGTGCGTGCGTGCGTGCGTGCGTGCGTGCGTGCGTGCGTGCGTGCGTGCGTGTGCGTGCGTGCGTGCGTGCGTGCGTGCGTGCGTGCGTGCGTGGTGTGTGTGCGTGCTGCGCGCGTGCGCGTGCGTGTGTGGTGTGCAAGGTTTGTTTAGTGTTTGTAGTGTAAGTAGGTTACTTGTCAAAACTGATAGTAGGCCTACAAGTATCAAAATGCTGTAATATCACTTTCAGGATATCATTGGTGTAAATAACATTTTCTGAGCCTTGTGTATCCCAGGTGTCTTGAGATTATCCCTTTCACTCCAGCACCCTATCCGTCAGCTGCAAAAATTTAACCCTTTCACTCCCTCACCCTATCCACCAGCTCCCTGGATGAGGGAGTGAAAGGGTTAAGTTTTTGCTTTGCTGTCACGGCTGACAATGTGGGAAGCTGGTGGATAGGGTGAGGGAGTCAAAGGGTTATGTGACGCTTTTTCTCCCTTCCTTCAGATGTAAAAGTAAAAGTGAGCAGTTCCTGAAAGGGCGCCCATTATACTGTGAAGTCAACCAGCGAGCAGTGCATGTGTCCAACGTCAAATGCTGCTGGGATCAGGACCTGTGTAATGACCTTGACCCTCCAACATTGGCACCACCGCCCAGGTCCGCTCTAGATCCAAAAGGTAATAACTTTCTTTCCAGGGTTTTCCCCCCCGTGATTCATTGACTGTAACTTCTACATGTGTATGCATAATACAAATTTTGCGTGATTGTTTGTGAGTTGTGCCAGATAGCGTCAGATTGCACTATTTTGCATCTGTATTCAAAAAGATGTTCTGGGGAGCATGCCCCTGGACTCCCCTAGATTTTCAGAGATTTTTTTCATTTTGCATTGGGATCCCTGCAGAACACTGGAAAGCTTCTGCGTAGCTGTGCTGTACTGCCATTGTTTTGGAACTTTACCATCAGTTTTGTTCATGAGGAATACAGCAACCCAGAAAAGTTTTAATCAGCAAAAGTTATGAAAGGGTTTAAGCACGAGCATGCTGCACATGTATTTTACCTAGGAGGTCGGAAGACTTCCATCGTTTACCCATGAAGCATACCTGAGCCCGCAGGCATGGAAAATGTCTGCAAAAATGCTAATTCCCATGGCAGTAAAATTTATTTTCTTCGTAAATGAAACAATGCCAGTAAACTATTTCTGGGTACAAGTTCAATAAAAACACTTTTTTAGCTCTTCACAAAATAGATGTGAAAAGTCAGAGGCCCTGTTTGCATGCTGCTGCCCCCCATTTCAGTTACTTGAATAGCTTCATTTGAAGCTGGCTAACTCATGAGTAAGCTACATTGTTGAACACAGTTGTTAGATCTTTTGTGCCATATTCTTCCCACAAGTTCCTCACGTTGTCAACATGTCCTTGTGTGCAGAGGCAACCATGGCAAAATGTTTGACGATAGTGGCTGTGCGAACAAGTGAAAATGGGAATGGGTGTCCAATGTAGTAGGGAATGTTGGGGACATAGACACGCACTATCATGTGCACAGTGCTATTTGAGAGTTGTTTTCATAATGTAAATGATAATTAAATGACTTAAAGTTGTAGCTCCATCTAAACCCTAGAAAATACTTGAGGCTTGTCCCAAATAATGCATATATGCTCATAATACATCCTAGCATCAACCAGGCCTGAGAGATACTGACATTTGTGGTGTTGGTCAGAAGATAAATGAACAACACGTCCAGTGATGCATCCAGGAAATGGATGAGACTTGACTGTATGGTCCCAGTCTTCCCAGTGAGCCCATAGCATGTTCAGCATTGGATAAGAGCCATTTGGAGTCGAAAACTCTCAGTGATTTTTGAAGGGATTGATCAGGATTTGAACACACAACCTTCCAGTTGGTAGTCTTGTGCTAACCACTACGACACGGCAACTGGTTAAGTAGCAGTATTTATTAAGTTGGTTTTAATAATTAATAATTACAATATTTATATAGCTCAAAATCTTGATAAAATCAAATCTAAGTGCTGAACAGACACATGCACACACGCACACACATGCACACATGTTTGACATATCAAAAGATACAGGTGTCAGTAATTTGTGTTCTGTACCGTAGTGTAATGTTATGTCTGAGTAGTGATTTTTGAATGAACAAATCTGATATAAGTATCACTGATTTGTGTTCGTTTTGTAATGTAATCATCTGCTTGAATAGCATTCATGACTGATCCAGTTGCCAACAAGTCCAAATGAATGGTGGCCTGTTTCAGACATGAACGGACAGGAGAGCGGATTGACGGCGGTAGAGCTGATGATTGTAATTGCTGTACCCATCATCTTGTTCTGCGTGGTGCTGATGACTATGTACTGCCTGTACCAGCAGTACCAGCGCCACAACAGACCCTACATCCCTCCGCCAGACATCGACACCAGTCTCCTCATGCCTGAAGAACCACAGTCACTCAGGGAACTCTACGACTGGTCCCAGTCAGGATCAGGATCAGGTTGGTGACATTTATACTAATTTTTTTAAATGTAGCAATAAGAAACGAGTATTGCAAGTGATTGATCCATAGCGCAGTGCATCTCTTACTTTCATTTTTTCAGTGTGTTGGTTAATTTTCAAGCTTTGGCAGTTTGAGCATTTAGACAGTCTTTAATGGCATCCATTAATCAAGAGATGGTAAACTGCTGTGTGGCACCTGTGCTTTTATATATAAGAATGCATGTAGCTATTTGTTAGAGTATCTGTGAGGATTGGTCTTTTGTGTTTATGAAAAGTAGTTTTGTGCTTAGAGTCTTTATTTTTAACTATACAGTTTTATTTTGAGTGTTTTGTTGGCTGGTCACTACTTGTTGACATAGTTGTAGTTTTTTTTTCTTTTTTGCCTTCCAGTTGTAGAGTTATGGCCAAGTGGTTAAAGCACCTACCTAGGAGGAGATAAACTCTTGTTTGAATGACAGATCACACATGGATTTTTCTCCCACCCACCTCCACAAAGTAGTGGTCTGGCTGCCAGTGTTTGGACGAGATAATAAACGGAGGTTTTGTGCACGGTATGCACTTTGCACAAGTTAAAAACCCCACGGCTACGAAAGAGTTATTGTTAGCAAAATTCTGTAGAAAAGCCCATTTTTACAGACAAACAGAAATACACACATACAGAAAAGAAAAGGAAGAAATGAATGGCATCACACTATGGTGATGTGATTTGCCCAGGGAGAGTGGCCCACAGATCACAGGGAAAATTGATATTGTGACAGACAAATGAAATGTTGTCCAATCCAGTCCTGTTCCTGGGCAAGTAAGTCAGTATGTACTGCACATCAAACTGGCCATCATCAGCCAGCCGTCATCAGTAGTAATTTTGGCTTGGAATAAATTCTCTTATTCCAAGGTGTGAAATGCAGTTACCAGTGTGAATTGTGCACAGTTTGAATTTTATACAAGAACAAATTTGATAATGTTGGAACTCTATGCTGTGACTAACTGATAATTTTTGTAAATTTTTTTTCTCATATGTTTTAGTAAATTTTTTCTTGCTTGTTTCATGCAGGACTACCTCTTCTCGTACAGCGAACCATTGCCCGACAGATCCGCCTTGGTGAGATCATTGGCAAAGGCCGTTATGGTGAGGTGTGGTGTGGACACTGGAGAGGAGAAAATGTGGCTGTGAAGATCTTTTCATCTCGTGAGGAGCGCTCGTGGTTCAGGGAGGCTGAGATCTATCAGACAGTTATGCTGAGACACGAGAACATCCTGGGTTTTATCGCTGCTGATAATAAAGGTGGGTCAAAGGGCAAGCCTTTTATGAAACTAAAATTGGCTGTGCTGTTTTGGATGCAAAGTATGTATGTATGTGTATATATGTGTTTGTGTGGGAGAAAAAGAGAGAATGTGTGTGTGTGTGTTGGTTGTAGATTTGGTCCAATTTGGCTTTAATTTAAATGAGAGCATGTGAAAAACTTCAGTAAAGAATGCCTGTATCACCAGTTAAATTGGTCTCAAGGTTTTATTATTGAAGTGTTGTGGTAGGTTTGGTTGCTTGATTGGCATGTGTGTGATCAGGTACTTGTTAATGAATAGGAATAGGTATTCCATTTTTTTCTGTTTAGAAAAGATCTGTATAGTTTATTTCTTTTTTCAGACAATGGTACCTGGACACAACTGTGGCTGATCACAGACTACCATGAGAACGGTTCTCTGTTTGACTACCTGAATCGTCAGGCTGTCACACCCACTGTTATGATTCGTCTGGCTGTTTCTGCTGCCTGTGGCATGGCACATCTCCACATGGAGATCTTGGGCGCTCAGGGTAATTTGTTAAAAAATCATTTGAAAATGAAAAGCTCTCCTATAAAGGACTCCTAAGAAGCTGCAAGGCATTGAACATCCTCTGCCTATATCTAAATCTGAATACAAATTTCTACTCCCTTTGTAAATGTGCTCTGTGTGTGTGTGTGTGTGTGTGTGTGTGTGTGTGTCTGTGTGTGTGTCTGTGTGTGTGTCTGTGTGTGTTGAAATAGTTTTGTTTTCTTACATCAGTGTTTAATTTTTTGGTGATGGGCCTGTCAGAAGCTGTCTTGTTCCATTGCTCTGTTTCTCAGTTTGTCCAGTTCAGATTTTATTTTCCTAATAAACACATTTTATGTACTTACAGTTTTAGTGAAGAAGGTTCCAGTAGGTTAAAAGTGGGGTTTGGGATTGTACTCTGTGATACATATGAGCATGAAACTTCTAGACAGCTTCAGAAATGTGAAACTCTTTGGAGACGCGCTATGTATCAAATTTGATACACTGAATTTTACCACTGTGCTAAGAGCAGCCAGTTGCTGGTGGAGTACAGAAATTTGTATTAAGCAAAGCTGTGGAATGCCCACTGCTGTCTTATCACTCTACTGGCTGCAATAACATCCTCCTCCCAGCAAGGCCACTCCCTTTCTTTCTGGCACCAGCTAGCAGAAACACGAGGTTACAAGAGGTCAAGTTCGCAGCGACCAGACACTGAAATGTGAGTAGCACAACTTTCCTTCATTGCTCTTTTCATTAATTTAGATTACCTAGAGTCTAGATAGGAAAGTTTTAAATATTGTTTGTTTCTGTGTTTTTGCCTATGACTGTCTAAAATGTTTGTTTCAAATTAGATACACTTGGCTTTTATAGAAGAATGGAAGGGAAGCAACTCGTCCAGTATGTATCAGATATGATACATTGGGCGTTCTTTGAATAAAATACTGAAATTGTACTAGTTGTTAGTCTTGTTGTTTTTCATATAAATAGAGAATGCATTTCATCCTAGCTTTTCTTTTTGTTTTGTGTTTTATATTTGTATCTTTGTTGACAAATATGGCGAACTGAATGTCTGCAAAGCCAGTTCATTGTGTTTTTCAGCATGTCAACACACGTACCAGTCACCAATATTTGCCGTTTTGTTGGAGGAGACCAGAGCGACTTTGAAGTGTCGGAGAGCTCCGGTGAAGAGTGGAAGCCTGACAGTGGAACAGATGATGAAGAGAAGCAGTTGCGGCAGAAGATGAAGAGGAAAAGAGTCAACAAAACAACAGCAAAGAAGAAGCCAAAAGCAACAACCAGTTCTGCAGCCAGTGGTGATGAAACGAGTGATGATGAAACACTTGAAAACATCCGTCGTTCCCTAGCTGCAGACGATGATCTCCCTCTAGCAGTGCTGCTCCAGCAAGACAGTGATGAGGATGAGGTGCCCCTTGCACTATTGAAATCATCACTGTCCACTGTTGACGCGGCAGTTGATGATGAGCTGGCTGCACTGGTCAGTCAACCAGCGTGGACAGACACACCGTTTGCCCCGCCCAATGAAGAGGAGCTGAAATTCAAAGGGACATGTGAACCTCCACCAGCTGATGGAGCTCTGAAAACTCCTTTCCAATACTTCAAAGAAATTGTCACAGACAAGATGCTCGACGACATGGTGGACCAGACCAACATTTACTGCATGCAAAAGACAGGGGTGGTTTTGAATACAACAAGGAAAGAAATTGAAACTTTCCTTGGCATGTATCTGAGGATGGGCCTCATGCAGGCAAATGCTGTACGCAGTTACTGGGAAAATGGAACCCGTTATGCTCCTGTCGCTGACCATATGGGTCGCAATCGCTTTCAGAGATTGTGCACTATGCTCCACTTCATTGACAACAACAGGCCAGACATCGAAGAGAAGAAAGCGGAGAGCAAAGTGTGGAAACTGAACGACTGGTTGGACGATTTCAGGAAGAATCTGAAAAAGATTCCTCCTGAGGAACACAACGCAGTGGATGAAATCATGGTTCCCTTCAAGGGGAAGTCATCCATCAAAATGTACATGCGGGGAAAACCCAATCCTTGGGGTTTTAAAATGTGGGCGAGGGCAGGCATGTCAGGTATTGTGTATGATTTCGAGGTGTATGAAGGGTCCGCAGATGGAAAAAAGAGGAAACCTTCCCGGTTAGGTCTAGGAGGAGATGTTGTGATCAAAATGGTCAGGGGGCTGGAGGAGAATAAGAATTACAAAATCTTTGCAGACAATTTTTTTTCAAACTTAGCTCTTGTAGAAGCTTTGAAGGAAAAGGGCATGTTCTTTGTTGGAACATTCAGAGCCAATCGACTGAAAGGGTGTGAGCTCAAATCTGAAAAAGAACTGAAAGCCATGGGAAGGGGTTCATGCGACTCCAAAGTTGAACTCCTCTCGAATGTGATCGCTGTCCGCTGGTTTGACAACAAGCCAGTTGACACCATTTCATCCTACATAGGCCTAGAACCGTGGGATGAAGTGGAGAGATATAGCAAGAAAGACAAGAAGAAGGTTGCAGTGCGAAGACCAGGGATTGTCAAGGAATACAACAGCTACATGGGTGGGGTGGATTTGATGGATTCCTTGTCATCTTTGTATAAGTTTCCCATCAAATCGCGACGGTGGTACATGTACATTTTTTACCACACGGTCACCATGGCTGTCGTGAATACCTGGCTGTGGTATAAGCGACACGCACTTCTCCTGCGGGTGAAGCCCATGAAATTGAGCTCTTTCCAGGGCATGATCTCGGACGCTCTGGTACAGACCAAGAAAGTTGGACGCCCTTCAGCTTGTATGCCACCTCCTGTCAAGCTTCAGAGAAAGGTTCCTGTACCCGACGTCCGACTGGATGGTTGTGGACACCTGCCCAAATGGACCACTGACCGCCAGCGCTGCAAAAACCGAAACTGCCAGGCGCTGGGTCACATCACCTGTTCCAAATGCAGAGTCCACTTGTGTTTGAATAAGGACAGAAATTGCTTCACACAGTTCCATACTTTCAAATGAGCAGTGGACTGAATGACCAATCTGGAAAGGGTTGACTTTCTCTTGTCTGCTTTGCAGGCAACTGCATGTGTGTGTTTGTGTGTGTGAGTCCGCCTGTAAATGAAAAGCCACATTGTTTGTTTGTTGTTTTTTTTATCTCAAAAGCACATATATATGTTGAATGTAACAATTTTTGTAGCCATGTACAAAAAAAGAAGCTTTAATCCATGAAATACCCACATGATATAGCTGTGTATCAAATATGATGCAAATGGTTGTTGCGACCATAATGTCCCAATGTATCAAATTTGAAACAAAATCTATTTTTAGCAAATCAATACATTTTGAGCAAACTTTGATGTTTTTCTGTTGATTTATCTGTTTGAATGTCAGATTGATGAAAAAAATAATTTTAGTACATCTGTTTGAATGAGTGGGATCTAGAGGGCTAAAATGGCTGCTGAAACTCTCAAGACGCACAGTTTTGGTACTTTTTAAAAAAATATGGAGAATAACCAACGACATTAAACCTGTCATGTTATATATGTATGTTTACAAAGGTCACTATGTCTACTTTGTAACTGTGCAGACTGCTTGTTTATGCATTCTTTCATTTCTTTCTGGTTTACCATTGAAAAAGGCATGCAAATAGCTAGAAAAGAAAAAGTTCCAGATGTACACACATATGGCTTATCAAACTGCTGCTTGTAATCCATTAAATATCCATGTAACAAAACTGCACTTAACATGTCACAGGATATACATTCTTCACTGGAAGTCACTATGAGTTCTGATTTTATGAATGTTTTGTCCCAAAAATGATTAAATACAGACATAGAGTCTTTTGACTCTTCGAAATTCCTTAGTTTTGGGTACCATGAAAACAAGCCAAAAATAGAGTTCCAACAGTCTGCTACGGTCAAAGGGAAAGAAATCTACTTAGAAAAGTGGTTAAACTGTACTTTCAGCATAATCTTCCTTAATGTAGTATGCAAGTTGTTTGGTAAAAAAATCATAACTTCCTATGCAGTTTCAGCTGCGGAACATCACAGTCAAGAGACTGAGCTCCGCAGCCTGAGCTGCGGAGCATCACCAACAAGTTAAATAATTCACAGTAGACAGACAGTGTTACCCTGTCAGCAGTTGAATTCAAGTGGTTTGTGAACTGCCCCTGGCCATATACACCCCTGTTGTGTCTTTGCTGGATGAAAGGTTTTTCAGTGTCCAGAGGATGGATGAGTACATTGAGAATGTAGTGTCGTTTTGTTCAGTATATATAAAACAATTCCTCCCATCCAACTTTGAATTGTTGATGTATATGATTTGTACATGCTGTGATACCTTGAAACAGTTGATTATCTATTTCATACACTGTGTGTGTTTTCAGGAAAGCCAGCCATTGCCCATCGTGACATCAAATCTAAAAACATCCTGGTCAAAAGTAACAACACATGCTGCATCGCAGATTTAGGTAAGACAGGAGGTTGAAATATAGGTTTAGGCTTCTTTTGAAATAAGCAGTGAAAATACTAAGTAGCATGTTTGTCTCTTACATTCTGCCATGTCCAGCTAATGTAGAGTGGCGTACACTCGCTCTGTTTTTGGCCAGAACCTGACCTAGTGTTTACCAAGAATTTGGTCAAAAGATGTCTCCAGTTGATGTTGTTTTTATATTTGATTTCTTGATTTGGTATTTCATTGTCATTGGTGACAATTTTGCAGATTCTTTGAAAAGCTTCAAAACATTGCTGTTGTTTGTGCGTCATCTGGATAAAATGTATATGTGAAGATTTACGGATTGCATATGGGTAGAACTTTACCAAGTTTTGAATGCAAGTCTGCCTATGTAAAACTGAAAGGTTGTTAATACATGAGATTGACGAAACATGGTTAATACATGAGATTGAGGAAACATGGTGTGATATCAGGTTAAGGTTATGGTGGTCAGAAATGAGAAAGAAATAGAAAGAGGCAAATATCAACTATATGTGGACAGGTTTTTTATGTATAAACAGACTGTCTTTAAAGACTAAGATCTCTAGTTATAAAATCTCTGTAAGATCGATACAATAATAGGCAGTGACAATGATAGCAGTACGTAGAACCAGTAAGTTGGTTAGAACCTCAAGATTTTGCCAGCATTTAGGCTTCATGTGCAGGCTTAGGGGCTTATGCCAGGATTAGTATTGATCCTCTTCTGTTACATGGCATCTGCAGCATTAGTATGTGGAATTACTCCAAGCTCAGAGATGCTGTCTGAGAAAACTTGCGTTAAAATGTCCTTTTTCAGTGTATATGTGAATGATGAATAGAAACGGTAGACTTTGTGGTTTACTCAGTTTTGATCTTGTAATGCATGTCAGGCCTGGCTGTGCGTCACGACTCCAAGACAGACAGCGTGGACATCGCCCCCAACAACCGAGTGGGCACCAAGCGCTACATGGCGCCTGAATGCCTGGAGGAGACCATCAACATGAACCACTTTGAGTCTTTTAAGCGTGCAGACGTCTACTCCTTCGGCCTGGTGCTGTGGGAGATAGCGCGCCGCTGCTCCATTGGGGGCATCTTTGAAGATTACCAGCTGCCATACTATGATATGGTGCCCTCTGACCCCTCGCTGGAAGACATGCGCAAAGTCGTGGTCACTGAACGCCACAGGCCTGCCATTCCTAACCGCTGGCAGGCAGTGGAGGTTAGTTCACTTCCGTGATTACATTTGTTCTGTTTTCTCACACGCACGCGCACACGCACACGCCACACACACACACACCACACACACACACACACACACACACACACACACACACACACACACACACACACACACACACACACCACACCTCTCTCTCTCTCTCTTTCTCTTTAATCAGCACAGGACTTTGCACCAGCTTTGCAAATATTTTTTATGCGTTTGTCACTTTGTTTGGATACATATATAATTTCTCTCTCTCTTTCTCTGTCTGTCTGTCTGTCTCTCTCCTTCCCTCCCTCCCTCCCCCCCTCTCTCTTTGTAATATATATGTATGTCAGAAAAATAATGAGTCAGAGACACATTCTCTCCTCAGTTCTACTGCAGAGCTACCATTGATCTTGTAAATTATAAACTATACACTTTGACTTAAGTACATACATTTAAAAGTTGTGTGTTTGTGTTCTGTGCAGTCACTGCGAGTGTTGTCACGCCTCATGAAGGAATGTTGGTACCACAACGCAGCGGCTCGACTGACAGCTTTGCGCATTCGCAAGACCTTGGCCAGCCTGGCCTCACAGGAGGACCTGAAAATCTGAACACTGTGGCCCCCCAACACAGAGACAGCATCACAAAGTGATTGAGCAGTTGGCAAGGTGTTTAGATGAACGTGATTAGCCCTTTGACTACCTCACTCTGTCCATCCGCTTCCTTAGGAAGCCGGTGAATAAGAGTTAGGGAGTGAAAGGGTTTGTGTGTGGATGGAGTTGAATACTGATGCCACATCCCCGTACTACTTGACTGTAGTCGTTGTGGTTTCTGCTGGTGATGAACGATGAACGATGTTTTAAACAAGCCGCGAGGTTATGCTGGGGAGAGGCCTTTACATGAGGCAGTATTCGCATTTACAGGAGGTGGCAGCTGCTGTCTTGTTTCATTGGGTTGTAGTGGGTAGGGTGGGAACTGACAGTACAGTGACTTTTATCTTCTTGATGACTTAAGTCTGGACTCGTGTGTAAACATTGAATTTATGCTCTTTGTGGTTTTAAGTCAGTACTTGTGTGTGAAAACTGAATTTTATGTTCTTCATGATTAAGTCTGTACTTGTGCATAAAAATTGAAGTTATATTTGTCATGATGAAGTCTGTACTTGTGTGTAAAAGTTGTGAATTTGTTTTTCATGACTTAAGTTTTTACTTGCATGTAAAAAGTTGAATTTATGCTCTTCATGACTTAAGTGTGTACTTGTGTATATTGAATTGAATTTTTGAATTTATGTTCTTCTCGACTAAGTCAGTATCTCGTGTTTTCAAGAATGCAGTATCTGTGAACATTGGTTAATTAAAAAACATACGTTTGATTGATACATTGTCTTGGAAAAGTGGATAAAAAAGAGAAACTGTTAACCTGAAGGTAATGGTGGAGGCATTGTAACTGCTTGTATCCAAACTGCCAGTACTGGGGAACAGGTACAACGCTTGCTGATCACTGAAATTTATTGGTATGAAGATTGGTTACATTTTAATTCCCAAAGCACTTAAAACAGTTTGCCATGAACCTGGCCAAGTTCCACTGGTCCCTTTAAGGATGTATGTTCTTGGCTTGAAATGGTGTGTAGACGCTTGTTGACCCTTTCTTCCTGTCACCGTTTCTTCCCTCTTTTAGCAGGAAGCTTATGGACAGGGTGAGCGAATGAAAAGGTTAACCAAGCTGCTGACCTCTGCTTGTCAGGTATTTTACAGGGGTAGTTTATCCAAGACCCACATCTGGGTTGAAAGCACGAGTTATAAAGGCAAAAGTACATATTGATCATTTTTCCTGACAAAGTTAATGATAGTGCTCAGGCATGATCACCTCAGACCATGAAGGGGAAAAGACCCCCAAAACAACAAATCTGATCATTTTTGGCTGATCCTTTCCACTTCCAGTTTCTTTTTCAAGCTTGGTCTGTCACACACACTGTCATTTTAACATTTTTATTCATGTATATGAACATGCATGCATGTGTAAGTCTGTGAAAGAGTTCTCTCTCATACACAGAGACACACCACACACACACACACACCACACACACACACACACACACCACACACACACACACACACACACACACACACACACACACACACACACACACACACACACACACACACACACCACACAACCACACACACACATGCTTCATGCAGATGTAACTGTTTCATCAGATGCATTGGTCAAAATCATTCACATGCACATGAACATTTAAATCCTACTCACACCCATAGTGCTGTGTGTTCAGTTTCATGGTGTTCATTTTGCCACCTTTAAACTGTACAGCTCTTTAATTTCAGTGTTCTGATGCCCCATGGGTTTTTTTGTTTGTTTTGATCATGCATTTGTGGGCTGCAACTTCCCATATGTACTTGAATGCACGAGTTGTGCTTTTATGTATATGGCTGTGAGGTGGGTTTTTTTTAGTTTTTAACCCCATCATTAAGGCAGTCATAACTTTGTTCCGGGGTTGTGTGAGCTGGGTTTTTTTTGTGTTTCCATAAGCCATTGAACAGTGACTTGGCTTGCAGGATCTGTAACTAGTTTATTTAATCCTTTGACCCCTGCACCCTGTCCATCAGCATCCTACATTGTCAACCATGCTAGCAAAGCAAAAACTTAACCCTTTGACTCCTTCACCCTATCCAAAGGGTTACGCTTTTGCATTTAGTGGATATGGTGTGGGAGTCAAAGGGTTAATGTTCAGTGTGTGTGTGTGTACACGCAAAGGGTGTTTTGGCATGAGCAGGTCTGCACATATGTTGACCTGGGAGAGCAGAACAATCTCCACCATCTACCCACCAGGCAAGCAGGTTCGAACCCAGTCCCTCCAGTTGGAATAACAGCGTCCTGACTGCTGTGTTGTCATGGTGTTGTTCCTTGTCTTGGAAACAGGAGTGGGATGTTGCACGCTCGTCGTCATTATGTTTGTTGTGGTTATGTTTGTCGTTATTAGGTTTGTTGTCATTATGTTTGTCGTCATTATGTTGTATTATGTTTGTCATCAATATGTTTGTTGTCTTATGTTTGTTGTATTATGTTTGTTGTACAGCATTGTCAAATAACCTGATTAGTACTCAAGCCATAGCAAACCTCGGATGGTTTTTGTTGTTGTTTTTTTTGTTGTGTTATCCATTTTCAGATTTAACCACTAAGTACGTTGTTTTTTTTAAAACTACCCAAAGGTCAACAGTGTGTTGTTGTGTTTGCGCAGTTGCCAGTGTAATGATGTGATATGGGGTGTAGGGATATGGAGGGTGTAGTGGGCTGCTAGTGGTTGAAGTCCTACAGAAGGGAAACACTGTTTACACACAGTTGCACGTTAGTACATAGCAACTTACAACAGAACGTCTAAAAATTTCAGCTGTGCTTGAAAAATTATTTTCTTTGGTAACCTCTCACCTCACCCCTCCTTTTAAAAGGGGACGATATTTTATAGCGTGAGTTTTGCCCTGGTGGGAAAACAGATGCTTTGTGGAACTAAGGCACGGGGTTACGGCTAACGGCTAGAAACCATAACCGTAATACCTGGAAGGTGTGTGTGTACGTGTTAACGCTTTTGTCACCTTTGGTAAATTTGTGTATATGTAAATAGCATGGAGTAGTTACCTTACACCACTGGTGAAGAATGATTGAAGAGTATAGTGAATTTCAGCTGTGATTATTGTTTATGTCAGTATCTTGCTAGGCCAGGTTCAGAGAAGACAAGGTAGTTGGAACAGCAGTTTTATCAGGACTGTGGTGTCTCTGAGCACTTTATGTAGGTGGTATTATTCTTCTTGTATATATTGAACACAATCAGAACATCATGTTTGTGCAGCTATAACCCGGTTGCTTCTTCACCCCATCCATTGTCTTGCGCAAAGCTGGTGGAGAGGGTGAGAGAATGAAAGGGTTAAGAGGAGTTCCTCCCAAAGCAGCATCCATTCAGCATTTTAAATGACCGGTGCCCACCCAGGGTGGTGGTCAGTGTCTGTGCTGTCCTTCTTTCAGCATTGTTAATGACCGGTGCCCACCCAGGGTGATAATCAGTGTCTGCGCTGTATACTGCTTCTCATAGGCAAGACAGTTTTGGCTACATGTACATAATATATTCTGATAGGCAAACGCATGGCTGCCACATCACTTTACACCCTCCTTTTCTTCAATGTAAAATGCAGCACTACTCATAGGAAATTGTGTCGTAAGAGGTCTGAGGCAGTGGTTTTCCTCTGAGAGCAGTCTTCAGTTGTTTTTGTTGCTAAATTTAAAAGAGACAACGGAGGAAAGGGTACGGAATCGCAGAATCCACATTTGGTATAAATACGACAGAGTGTACAGAAATAAATAATGAAATTACTTTCTTCTATTTGGCCAGAATTGGTCTGATTACATTAACAGAAGATGGGGAGGGTAGTGAAATAAGTTGTAAATGACTTTCTCTGATTTTATTGCACACTGTCATTTAGATAAAAATACTGCTTTCTGTGTCCATCTGGGGCC
Source organism: Monoplex corrugatus (assembly GCA_030674185.1). Lineage (NCBI taxonomy): Eukaryota > Metazoa > Mollusca > Gastropoda > Littorinimorpha > Ranellidae > Monoplex > Monoplex corrugatus. Next base: position 121,074,234 of record CM060306.1, on the reverse strand, counting down.
ATGATCATGTTCCTGCATATGTAGATGATGTAAGACGTCTGAATAATTCATGCAAAAATTAAAGTACATTTTGAACATTTTTCTTAATATTTTCCTGTGTAAACTTCTGTTTCAGTTTTGAAGTTGAGCAATGATTTTATTGTCATTGTGGCTGCGTAAGAATTGATTTTTTCTTAATCAGAATAATTCTATTGTTATCAGTGTATTTATGATCCTGGTTTATATGGTTGTGTTTGTTGTTTTGTTTGTGTGGACATGAGTGCAATGAACATTGTTAAGGTGAAGCTGTTGTGTGAAGGGTGAATCCTTTATCATTGATGTGTGTGCCAAAAGCTAAGGCGGTGATAATGTGATGTGACGGGAAAGAAATGAGAGGCCAGTAATCAGCTAGTTATCATTTCTTTCTTCAGGTTCTTTGCCGTCGTTAAAAGCTGTGTTTTGTCTTTTTATTCTTGTCATTAAAAGAATGGACATTTAGTGTGTTTCCCTTAAGTGAAACTGGTAATGAAAAAATACCCTTGTCCATTTTTTAAACAAACTTTAAAAATATTGTAAGAAATTTTAAAAAATGAGGAGACTGTTCCTGAGTTGTCAGTTTCTAACAGATTCTAAGTGGAAGAATGCCTCCCTGGAGTATGTGTAGCACATGATTTTTTTGGTGATACATTTAAATTATCCTCAGCATAGATATATTGATCTATTTGTTGAGCCACTTGATCATAGTACCAAGCTTTTACGTACAGAATACTGTGTACGCTTCCATGGTCATGAGTATGCATCTGTCTCTATATATTTCTATCCTCCCTTTGTGTATCTGGCTTATCTCCTACTCTTAGCTACATTATGCACCCACAAACAGTGCATCATTTCTGCTTTTTATAACACACACAGTCTTAATCTCAGGGCTAGGCATACTTTAGAATTGGATCATCAGAGCAAAGTGGCCAACTGTGCTGACCATTATAATGCTGTTGAAAAGTGTTTTAAGTTCTTTGTCAGCTACTGTTTGCCACATTGTGGTCAGTTTCTTACATTATTCCTGCTTTCTGATTTGCTCAGGTATTTGACTGAACATCTGGTAGTGTTGAAACTCCCCCTCCCCCTAAAGAAAAAGGCCCCTCCCCCAAAAAAACCAAAAAACCAAAAAAAAAACCAAACCAAAAACTAAATGAAACAAGGAATATCAAAAAATGAGCATTTCTCATCCGTGTTGGCTGTGGTAAAATTAAGACCAGGACAATCGAAGACATGTTTTTTTGCCCGTGTACAGTAGTACATTATCAGTGTAGTGAGAGATCCAACATCTATTAACGTAGCCTGCAGTCTGTCAGGTCTTCTGTAAGACAGCACGAACCATATCACTTTGTCAGGTTGGAACGCAAAGACAGGGGGGGCTGACATAAAATTGATATAGATTTAAAGGACATCTTTTCGATTTAATTTTCAGCCCAAGATTTTGTTTACTCATTGATTTTCACTGTTTTAAAAAAAAGAGAAAAGTGGTTCAGGTAATCTGGGCAACTTTGTATGTATTATGTATCACAACATTATGAGGAATTCTCTATGCATATATATGTTTGAAAGAGTTGTAAAAACATTCACTTTTTTTTTTCCACCAGAAAAATCCTTTCTCAATTTTGACACGCAAACTGAAAATTACAATTATTGAAGACGTCAGAACTGTACTTATTTTAAGAGTTTTTTCCATGCTCATGCAAATAGTGCCTGAAGTTTGGGAACAGGAGCAGTGTTGGTATGAAAATTATCAGGGATGGAGGGGTTAAACTGTCTACAATTAGGGGCTGCTTCAGAAGAAAACTTAAAACATATTGTTTAAAGATGTTAACTTGTGTGGGATTCAGAGACAGTTTGAGGCCCGTTGAATGTTTGAGGAAGACACTGATGGCAACATGTACATGTTAACAGTTCCTGTTGGGCTTGTCCATGGATGGCATTTACTCAGAGACTCATTTGCTGATATCATTATACTTGTGACATTTTCAATGTATGATCGTACGTGCAACATGTTTTGCTGTTTACACACCCACCTGACGTATGTGTACATAATGATATGTGTACATACATGATACGATGAATGTCCCCACCTGAGCTGGGAAATACTGTACAGTGATGCTGTATATAGTGTGTTCTGAATTGTGTGAAACTGTGTGGACAGAAACTGTTGTCAGTAATGTGTTCTGTCCTTTTGAAGTTTGGTTTGTGTCTTAAAGGTTAAAAGTATGTCACAACATGAAATTTGAATTTGTGTTTGCATCCTTCAGTTTTTCTGGTTTCTTTAAAATGAATAAATGCTAATGTTCTTTTGTAATGTCTGAATGGATAAATGGACGCTACTGTTCCCTGGTAGTATGTGAATGACTGAATGCAATGTTTCTTGACATGAATACAGTTGGTTTTTTTTGAGTTTTTTTTTTCTTCTAAGTAATGAATGCTATATTCTGACGAAAGAGTGAATTCCCTGTTCATTTGTTACGAATACATGCAATGGTCAGTGTCATGAATGCTATGTTTTTTTTCTGTAATAAATGTTTGCTGTGTTCCTTTATAATTAATGAATGATATATTCCTTTATAATTAATGAATGCTGTTGTTGTAGCTTCACCCACTGTCTGGTTAGGCAGTGATAATACCCTAGAATAAATCCATAGCATTGTGTGCATTGTGGTTTGAAACCTGTTGTTAGACTCTGCATTATTCCCTTCTCTCCCTCACCCTATCTACCATCTAGCTGTCTGCAGATTGGGTGAGGAAGTTAAAAGGTATGAGATGTGTGTTGTCACAGCACATCTTCCGCTTGTTAATTGTCGATGTGTATAGGTCATATGTTGGAATACTAGACATTTATCTGGAATGTTGACTAGCTAAGAACAAAATATTTAGTGACTGGAGAAGAACAGTTGCATTGGATGTGAACATTGTAGTTTATGTTTACACATCAGTTGTGGTGCCCTGGTCTTCTTTGGGCTGACTTTTTCAGCTTTAGGTTTTGCTGTCCAGTTGTTTAAAATTGTGATATTGAACGCTTTTGTAGGGCAGTGATTCCATGCCAGTAGTATGTGTGTTGTCAGCAGACAAGTACAGTAAATAATAGAAAATAAACTGTTACCCTCAAAATGCCATGTGTCAGATTTTGCTGGCATTGCTTTGCTTAGGGGAAATGTTTCACTCTCACATCTTATCCACCAGCTACAAAAACTTGACCTTTTCATGCCCTCACCCTATCCACCAGCTTCATGCAGGAAGTTGGTGGATAGAGTGAGGGAGTGAAAGGGTTAAGTTTCTGCTTTGCTGTCCTGGCTGATAATGCGGGATGCTGGTGGATAGGGTGAGGGAGTCAAGAGGCTTAAACTTGCGACTGGTCTTCATGAGTTTTCAAAGATTGGTGTAGATTTCAGTTGTAATTGGTCTTGATGGCTTTTCAAAGATTGGTGTAGATTTTAGTTGATATTGATGGCTTTTCAGTTGGGCAAATTGTATACTGATGAAATGGTAGAATTAGGTTGAAATCTGATACCAAAGAAATGCTCCTGTTGTTTGTGCATCTCATTGACAATATGCTTGTGTTTCCTTGCAAATTCCTGTCACGCCAGTGATGATATATGGCTGGGCTGTGTATCTGCTCGTTTCATCGAATGTAGGCTCAGTCTCGCCTCTGGTACTGATACGGTAGATTTCCCCCCATATCTTTCACTCCCTGAGCCTATCCTGGTGAAAGCTGATGGATAGGCTGAGGGCATGAAAAAGTGAGGGATGCTTGTAGTAGTGACATTCATATCTTATACATCAGCTCGTGTATATGTAGTAGTTAATGATATTTATTGTCTTGTTTTTATGATAACAATTCTTTAAAAATGCTGATAAGTACAACAGCGTAGTGTAAGTGTTTTGTTGTTCTTGTATGAAACAGGTTACTTCATACTCAAAATTATTATAAAAAAAAAATGTAGGAGCAGTAGTAAAACAATATTGAAATTGTAGCCTTATCCTTTTTCGACAATTTGTGTTTTTCACTGTTCAGTTTTGAATACAAGTTATCCATGTGCATGCACATTTCATTTTCATTATTAATGACTACCTCATTTGGAAACAGAAGTACAGTGAAGTGTCTGATCAGAACTTGTTATTTGCAGTACTTGTAGAGAAAGACAAAGAGTCACACGCCTGTCACATATCTGTTGAACATATGCAAATCTTGTACGAGTGTGGAGTAACCACTGAAGGCAGGCTGTTTGATTACCATTCACTTATCGTTTTCTTAACACTTTCACTCCCACCCTACCTATCAGCTGCCAATCCAGCTTCGTCAGTAGGGTGAGGGAGTGAAAGGGTTAATTTTGACTTCTCAGGAAATGTAGCCCCACAGTTTATGTCATGATCAGTATTATTATTGCCACTTGCTGACTACATACATAACACAGGGGGAAATAGTTTAGCTGTTGCTGGTACGTGAAATGAGATTTATGTTCAAGAGATAGCCACACTTATGGCTGGGTTAGGTGCATTGGTGGTGGGTGAGATGGGATACAGTCAAGAGATAGGTCCACTAACCATTGGTTGACAAAGTTGTTCAGCAGTTGAGCAGCAGCAGTACCAAAGGGGATCTTTACAACTGCACAGATACTGTCAAAGGGAATGATTTTGGATTATAATCAGGAATGTATGTATGTGTGAATGTGTGTGTGCACATATGAGGTTTTTACTTTCAGCTGCGTACAGCTGTGTTGTATGAAGGCTGATGAAGCCTAAGGTGTGACATTTTGGGATGAGTGTGTTACACCATGTGTGCCTGCCTTTCCATTCAAGTTTCCCTCTGCTAAGGAAACATTTTTTTTCTGTTTTCATTTCCAGTGTTCAGTACTCAAATGAAATTGCACATGTTTAACAATTTGAGTAGTTCAGAATCTTTGTGGAAATGCAAACATTAGACTCATTGTTACATATCTTCTTCACCTTTATTCTAACGACAATTTGTCTCGTACCAGTATGTTGAAATCTTGAAGACATTGAAGTATATTTCTTGAAGTAAAAAGTAGATGTTGAAAACAATGAAGTTACATCTTCAAGTGAGAAATAGACTTCAGTCAGTATCACAGTTTGTTCAGTGTTGAATGAATCTGGAACGTTTCTGAAGGCATTAAAATACTACATTTGGTTGGGCAGAAGAAAGGGCTTTTTGATGTCTTTGTTTTTGATTCTTCCAGCCCTTCTTTGAATGGAGTCGGTTGGGTTTTCCTTGTATTTTGAAAGTAGTTGGTAGATTGTTTTTGTGCAGTAGGTAGAACTAGATGCTAGAACATTGGATAGCATATGTTGCATTAAGTTTGGAGCTAACAACAGTCACACATCCTGCACAATTTTGACCTGTTCCATCAGAATCATCGGACGTTGACAGAAATTTACGCATGTATGCTGACTGGCACAGAAGATATGTGTTGCTGATTATTTGTATTTCTGTTTGTCCTGCAGACCTCAAATTTCAGGGAATGATTATTAACCGGTGAAACCACAAGCACCTTGGTACTGTTCAAGACTTGTCAGTGATTACTGTCCCTACAGCAGGACATTAGGACAGGAGTGCACCCTGTATAACCCCTAGGGTGCAGACATCCAGTAGTGAATCATCCACTGTACGTGTGCGGAAATTATGATTTGCTTTCATATACAAGATTGGACTGTACATTGTTATATGAAGTGGATTCCATGATTAGCGTGATGCGATCATCATTCATTTGTCAACAATTTTTTATGGGCCTGTTGTCAAGTATGTGGTCAGTATATTCAGTCATTGGGATGATATATTAATTAAGCGTATTCAGTTTGTGGGAATAATGTATTCAGTGTATTCAGCCAGTGGGAAAGACATACTCTGTGTATTCAGTTAGTTGGAATAATGTATTCAGTGTATTCAGTTTGTGAAATGGCTGTTCACCATCTTCATCCCACTGCCACGAAAACATCATACGTTTGTCTGCAGATGAGTCGGGAGTGGTGTTGGAGTATTCTTATATAATCCTTCGACTCCCGCACCTTGTCCACCAGCATCCAGCATTGTCAATCATGCTACCAGTGCAAAAACTTAAACCTTTGACTCCCTCACCCTGTTCACAACCAAGCTGGTGGATAGGGTGAGGGAGTCAAAAGGGTTTAAGGTTTTTCTGTTGGTGGTAGGGGGTGGAAGTCAAAGGATTATGGTTCCTGCTTAATGTTATGTTTTGTGTTATACAAGACCTGTCTGGCCCGGATAATGTGTGTGTGCTTGCCTTGTGAGCCTCACCATCTTCATCATATTCTTGTTACCTTCCATGCAAGGTATGATGTGCTCATTGCTGAAAACACATCAGTACTTCTAGTTGGGTATGACATGAGAGAAAGAGAAAGGACATTAGCATCTGTGACCCTGGCACATTGTGGTAGTTTGTTGAAATAAAACGTAAAGAGAGAATTCTCCAACACTGACAGTTTTTGTGTTACCAACAGTAGGCTTATAACAAAGTTACTTACATTGGTTGTTTCCCTGGAAAAAAAGAAATCTATGGAAAACCAGATTGAGTCGATGTGTAGACTTGTATGATTTTTAGCTGAAACAAACTGTTGTCCACAGACGTTCATCACTTTACTGTCTGCATGATAACGTATGTCATATATGAAGATTTAGCACCTTATTTATTTGTGTGTGTGTGTGTGTGTTTGTGTGTGTGTGTGTGTGTTTCTTCATGGATGCATGTATCACATTGTTTTGCCCACACTGTGCAGGTGGTATGTTGCATGGCCTGTATACCCTGTCTTCGTTTGCTTTGTGTACTGGGTGTTTTCATGTTTCCATAAGCCATCGACTGACACGAGTTACAGGATCTGTTATATGCGTATTTAATATTCTGCTTACGTATACACATGAAAGGGGTTTAGACACCGGCAGGTCAGCACACATTTTGACCTGAGAGATTGAAAAAATATCCACCCTTAACCCACCAGGTGGAGGAGGTGTCTTGTTGAATAGAACCCAAGACCTTCCGACTGATAGTTAAACGTTTACCCGCTTGAGTATCATGCCCATCTTGCACCTTATAAATATTGTTCTCATCAAAATAATCAGATTATGATGATGATGCTACGTGCAGTGATGTATCTGGCTGCCATCACATTCTGTATATGGATGGTTACTTTATGACGGATCGCTAATCTTGAAAACACTAACAGTGACATTCTGTCGGGGAACGTTCATAATTGTTACATTTGTTAAGATTTCGACTGTATTCTGTTTAAGAATGAGTGTGCATTAACATGGCATTGCATCGGTATCATTCTGTGTAATGGTGTGAATGTTTACTTTCATTAAGTGTGAGAGTGTGTAGGCATGTACATTTGTATAAAATAGAGTATTTATAGTTTTGATGACTGTGCTATGATTCATTAGCTACTAATATTACTCATTTTCCTCTTGATTGGTCTATGAGTGTTTTGGTCATTTGAGTGAAGACTGATTCCTGGTATTTGACATACTCTGCTAGAGTTGGCGTGGTAGTTATTTAATTGTAAGAGCTTAGCTTCCATGTTTGATCAGTTGTTTTAGTTGTACAGGCCAGCATTCAAATTTCAAAGATGAAATATTGGTATGGCTTTGTCCAAAATGAAATCTGCGCTTAAAAGATGAATTATTGGTATAGCTTTGTCCAAAATGAAATCAGTGCATAAAAAGATGAAATATTGGTATAGCTTTGTCCAAAAGGAAATCGGCGCTTAAAAGATGAATTATTGGTATAGCTTTGTCCAAAATGAAATCAGTGCATAAAAAGATGAAATATTGGTATGACTACGTCCAAAATGAAATCAGTGCATAAAAAGATGAACTATTGGTATGACTACGTCCAAAATGAAATCAGTGCATAAAAAGATGAACTATTGGTATGACTATGTCCAGAATGAAATCAGTATATAAAAAGATGAATTGTTAGTATGACTATTGTTAGTATGACTATGTCCAGAATGAAATCGGTGCATAAAATTTGTATCCTTTGACATGGAGGGTGCAGGTTGCTGGTGACATAGTCATGACTGTGTGAGTGTACCTGTGCACAGACTTGCTAGTGGACAGATACACATAGTAATTGCTCACACATTTGTGTTATCTAAGGACTGTTTTTCATCAGTTATAGATAGACAGACTTGTTAAGGCATGGGGAGGGGTGTGTGGGTATCATGTGCATTTAAGGGAAACAGTTGTTGATGTTGGCACTGATTTCTTGCAGAAGCTAATGAATAGGGTGAGGGGTTGAAAGTATTAAGGGAAATGGCTTATTCTGCTGTTTAAAGTTTGTTTTTTCCCAGACTCAATACAGACTGCAATGAGCGCACTGTTTGTGCCTGTGCATTACGCTTGTCTGCTGCAATAAGTGCAGAAAGTAATAATGTATTACTTGCATTGGCAGTACATCAGGAGCTGTTTCATTGTGTGTTCAGTGAACAGAATCCTTGTCCATTTTCCTTTGGTTTTTCTTCAGGAATCTGTTGTCAGCAGTCTGGTTGTGCATTTCAACTTGTATATGTGTACTTGCATTCAGGCCTGCTGTTTCATTACGGGCATTCATCATGGCATCTAACATTTTGTTACTGTAGCTGACTTGCTGGTCGTCGTTATCACATGTACCAGTTATTTTGAGGCCCTCCTTTTGTTATGTGTATTGTGTATCAGTTGCAGGGATATGTTCACGTGCTGATTTATAGGGCATCTGTTTCAGTCATCTTGTATGTCATGGTTTGTAGATTGTGGTTGGTTGGTTTGTTTTTTCCAGTTTGTGCTTTCTTTTATGTTTGTGTGTGTACTGTAATTGTAGTTAGCAATGAAATGATTTCTGTATACTGTACATTCTGTGGTTAGGTTTGGAAGGAGGAGACGTAGCTATATTCATAGTTGCAATATACCAGTGATTTCGTGCTCCTGATAGCTTCATTCTGCTTCTTGGCAAAGTTGGTGTGAAGTTTGAGAATGTATCAGGTGAAATAGTTGTAATGTTTACGTTTGTAAGACATTATCTTCATGGGGGTAGAGTTACACTCATTCTTGTGTTCATGTCATCAGTGGTTACTACATGTCATCAGTGGGTTACTACATGTCATCATGGGTTACCTACATGTCATCAGTGGTTTACCTACATGTCATCAGTGGTTTACCTACATGTCATCAGTGGGTTACCTACATGTCATCAGTGGGTTACCTCATGTCATCAGTGGTTACCTAATGTCATCAGTGGGTTACCTACATGTATCTGGGTTACCTACATGTCATCAGTGGGTACTACTGTCATCATGGGTTACCTACAGTCGTCAAGATGTTCATTTAGGGTCTGCCTTTAGATTTTGATACAGGTGATAGAGTGTGTGTGAAAATGGTTTGGTAGTGAGCATCACGTTTTCTGTTTGTGTGTAAGTCTGTCTTGTCTGTCTATGGCTGGCCGTTTGTGATTGTATTGTCATTGTCATAGTGTGGTGCTGCTGACCGACCGTTTATACAAATCAGGGAGTCAACACAGTATATAGCATTAGAGGCATTAGAAAAGGGTGCATGTGTACTAACTCAGTCAAACGCTGCATCTATTTGTGGAGTTACAAAAGGCAAAAGGCAAAAGTTTGATTGACATGGAATTTAAAAGAAATCTTTTGTTGATTATTTCAGCCCTTGATTTGTTTTACAAATAGAAAAAGCGGTTCCTAGTGAATATTTCTTACATTGAAGTTTAGATGTATATCAATCCTGTAACAAGTGTTTTCCGTTTTGGTAGTTTGCTTTTGTTTAAATAACCTTGTTGAAAAATTAAAGAACTTTAAAAGATTGCGCATTGGATAATTTTAAAAGATGTGTTTGATGTTTTTGGTCGAGTTGTTTTGGGTTGGATGAAAGATTCCTTTTGAGTCGTTGATATACTTTGCTGTTTGCACTTTTCATCTGTGAATTTTACTGTTGTTTATTTCTTGTGTTAATACTGTTTTATTGGAGAGGGGTGGGTTGGAGTTGAATAGTTGCTTTTATTGTTTGTTTTGTTAATACCATTTTATTGGAGGGGGGTTGAACAATTGGCGAGGGGGGTGGACAGTTGCTTTTCAGTAACTTCGAACAACATTGAACCACATTGAAAATACAAAATCATATTGGGGGATGGGGGTGGGAGGAGTTTTTAGTGGTTGGTGGCTTTTTCTTTCAGTGAAGGTAAGGGGAGGGAGGGCGGTACATTTTGATTTTTGCTGATGTGTTCTGACAGTGTGAATTGTTTATGTTATCATTGTCCTTTCGTTGTCAGTTCATGCATTGATTTTGTGACTTCATGTTATAGTTCACATTTTTTCCATTCATACCTAGAGTTTGTGACGTCATGTACAGATTGACACGTGATGGAGACCGTCTTTGGTTCAGGTTATGTGTGTGACGATAGGAGTTTCATTTTTCATGTACTAAAAGTACGTAAACTGTTCACTCTGTCGCCCTTCCCGCAGGAAGACGGTGGATAGGGTGAGAGAGTGAAAGGGTTGATTGTGTGTAGTGACGATGTAACATACACTCCATAGTGCAGAGTGAAAGTATGCGTGGATGTGGGTGTGTTTGGTGTGTTGCTTGCCCTGCTGTCAGTGTGATTGTATGTTATATGAATCATGAGAGAGAGAGAGAGAGAGTGAGTGAGTGAGTGAGTGAGTGTGTGTGTGTGTGTGTGTGTGTGTGTGTTGTGTGTGTGTGTGTTGTGTGTGTGTGTTTCATTCATTATAGTGTCTGATCAAGCATTAAATGTGATTATCGTCTTCTTGGAGTTGCCTCAGTGTTATACTTTGCTTGTGCGCGTGTGCAGAGGTTGCCACACAGACGCAGACATATATACCTTCCCTCCCCTTTAAAAAGCAAACAACCGCCCCCCCTCCCCCCCCAACCCCCAAAACAAACAAATGCACACACAGACATTGTATGTCGGTGAACATACATGTAGATTCTTGACTAAGAATCATACAGGATGCTGGTGGAGAGATTTAGGGAGTGAAAAGGTAAAGAAGAAACATTTTAATCTTTGAATGGAATGGGTCCCTCATATGGTGCAATGGTGAGAGTCGCAGAATGATAATCACTCGCATATCTCAAATCATATAATGACAATCAGCTCCATACCTCAGGTCATACAATGACAATCAGCTCCGTACCTCAGGTTATAGAATAACAATCAGCTCCATATGTAAGGTCACAGAATGACAATCAGCTCCATATCTCAGGTTATACAATGACAATCAGCTCCATATCTCAGGTTATACAATGACAATCAGCTCCATATCTCAGGTTATACAATGACATTCAGCTCCATACCTCAGGTCACAGAATGACAATCAGCTCCATACCTCAGGTCACAGAATGACAATCAGCTCCATATCTCAGGTTATACAATGACAATCAGCTCCATATCTTAGGTTATACAATGACAATCAGCTCCATATCTAGGTCACAGAATGACAATCAGCTCCATACCTCCGGTCATAGAATGACAACCAGCTCCATATCTAAGGTCATAGAATGACAATCAGCTCCATACCTCAGGTCATAGAATGACAATCAGCTCCATACCTCAGGTCATAGAATGACAATCAGCTCCATATCTCAGGTCATAGAATGACGATCAGCTCTATACCTCAGGTCATAGAATGACGATCAGCTCTATACCTCAGGTCATAGAATGACAATTAGTTCCATACCTCAGGTCATAGAATGACAATCAGCTCCATACCTCAGGTCATAGAATGATAATCAGCTCCATACCTCAGGTCATAGAATGACGATCAGCTCTATACCTCAGGTCATAGAATGACAATCAGCTCTATACCTCAGGTCATAGAATGACGATCAGCTCCATACCTCAGGTCATAGAATGACAATCAGCTCCATACCTCAGGTCATAGAATGACGATCAGCTCTATACCTCATGTCATAGAATGACAATCAGCTCCATACTTCAATCAGCTCCATACCTCAGGTCATAGAATGACAATCAGCTCCATATCTCAGGTTATACAATGACAATCAGCTCCATACTTCAATCAGCTCCATATCCAGGTCATATAATGACAATCATCTCTATACCTCAGGTCGTAGAATGACAATCAGCTCCATACTTCAGGTCATAGAATGATAAGCAGCTCGATACCTCAGGTCACAATGATAATTGGCTTCATGCCTTAGGTCACAGAATGACAATTAGCTCCATACCTCAGGTCACAGAATGACAATTAGTTCCATACCTCAAGTCGGAATGACAAATAGCTTCATACTTCAAGCCACAGAATGACAATTAGTCCATGCCTCAAGTCAGAATGACAATTAGCTCCATACCTCAAGTCACAGAATGACAAATTAGTTCTATACCTCAAGTCACAGAATGACAATTAGTTCCATGCCTCAAATCACAGAATGACAATTAGCTTCATACCTCGGGTCACAGAATGACAATTAGCTCCATACCTCAAGTCACAGAATGACAATTAGTTCCATACCTCAGGTCACAGAATGACAATTAGTTCCATACCTCAGGTCACAGAATGACAATTAGCTCCATACCTCAAATAACAGAATGAGAATTAGTTCCATACCTCAAGTCACAGATGACGATCAACCCATACCTCAGGTCACAGAATGACAATTAGTTCCATACCTCAAGTCAGATGACGATCAACTCCATACCTCAGGTCACAGAATGACAATTAGTTCCATACCTCAAGTCATAGATGACGATCAACTCCATACCTCAGGTCACAGAATGACAATTAGTTCCATACCTCAAGTCAGATGACGATCAACTCCATACCTCAGGTCACAGAATGACAATTAGCTCCATACCTCAAGTCACAGATGACGATCACTCCATACCTCAGGTCACAGAATGACAATTAGCTCCATACCTCAAGTCACAGAATGACAATTAGTTCCATATCTCAAGTCACAGATGAGATCACTTCATACCTCAGGTCACAGAATGACAATTAGCTCCATACCTCAGGTCATAGAATGACAATCAGCTCCATACCTCAAGTCACAGAATGACAATTAGTTCCATATCTCAAGTCACAGATGACGATCAACTTCATACCTCAGGTCATAGAATGACAATTAGTTCCATATCTCAAGTCACAGATGACGATCAACTTCATACCTCAAGTCACAGAATGACAATTAGTTCCATATGTCAAGTCACAGATGACGATCAACTTCATACCTCAGGTCATAGAATGACAATCAGCTCCATACCTCAGGTCATAGAATGACAAATCAGCTCCATACGTCAGGTCATAGAATGACAATCAGCTCCATACCTCAGGTCATAGAATGACAATCAGCTCCATACCTCATGTCAGAATGACAATCAGCTCCATACCTCAGGTCATAGAATGACTATCAGCTCCATACCTCAGGTCATAGAATGACAATCAGCTCCATACCTCAGGTCATAGAATGACAATCAGCTCCATACCTCAGGTCATAGAATGACAATCAGCTCCATACCTCAGGTCATAGAATGACAATCAGCTCCATACCTCAGGTCATAGAATGACAATCAGCTCCATACGTCAGATCATAGAATGACAATCAGCTCCATACCTCAGGTCATAGAATGACAATCAGCTCCATACCTCAGGTCATAGAATGACATTCAGCTCATACCTCAGGTCATAGAATGACAAACAGCTCCATACCTCAGGTCATAGAATGACAAACAGCTCCATACCTCAAGTCACAAAATGACAATCAGCTCCATACCTCAAGTCACAGAATGACAACTCCATACCTCAGGTCACAGAATGACAATTAGTTTCACATTTCGAGTACATTCAGATTGGTCTTTGGTGTGGAGGGCCCATGGGGACATCAATGGATGGACATGGTGTGGAGGGCTGATGGGGACACCGGTGGATGGACATGGTGTGGATGGCTGATGGGGACACCAGTGGATGGACATGGTGTGGATGACTGATGGGGACACCAGTGGATGGACATGGTGTGGAGGGTTGATGGGGACACCAGTGGATGGACATGGTGTGGAGGGCTGATGGGAACACCAGTGGATGGACATGGTGTAGAGGGCTGATGGGGACACCAGTGGATGGACATGGTGTGGAGGGCTGATGGGGACACCAGTGAGTGGACATGGTGTGGAGGGCTGATGGGGACGCCAGTGGATGGACATGGTGTGGGTGGCTGATGGGGACACCATGGATGGACATGGTGTAGAGGGCTGATGGGGACACCAGTGGATGGACATGGTGTGGAGGGCCGATGGGGACACCAGTGGATGGACATGGTGTGGAGGGCTGATGGGGACACCAGTGGATGGACATGGTGTGGAGGGCCGATGGGGAGACCAGTGGATGGACATGGTGTGGATGGCTGATGGGGACACCATGAATGGACGTGGTGTGGAGGGCTGATGGGGACACCAGTGGATGGACATGGTGTGGAGGGCTGATGGGGACACCAGTGGATGGGCGTGGTGTGGAGGGCTGATGGGGACACCAGTGGATGGACATAGTGTGGAGGGCTGATGGGGACACCAGTGGATGGACATGGTGTGGAGGGCCGATGGGGACACCAGTGGATGGACATGGTGTGGTGGGCTGATGGGGACACCATGGATGGACATGGTGTGGAGGGCTGATGGGGACACCAGTGGATGGACATGGTGTGGAGGGCTGATGGGGACACCAGTGGATGGACGTGGTGTGGAGGGCTGATGGGGACACCAGTGGATGGACGTGGTGTGTGGAGGGCTGATGGGGACACCATGGATGGACGTGGTGTGGAGGGCTGATGGGGACACCATGGATGGACGTAGTGTGAAGGGCTGATGGGGACACCAGTGGATGGACATGGTGTGGAGGGCTGATGGGGACACCAGTGGATGGGCGTGGTGTGGAGGGCTGATGGGGACACCAGTGGATGGACATAGTGTGGAGGGCTGATGGGGACACCAGTGGATGGACATGGTGTGGAGGGCCGATGGGGACACCAGTGGATGGACATGGTGTGGTGGGCTGATGGGGACACCATGGATGGACATGGTGTGGAGGGCTGATGGGGACACCAGTGGATGGACATGGTGTGGAGGGCTGATGGGGACACCAGTGGATGGACATGGTGTGGAGGGCTGATGGGGACACCATGGATGGACGTGGTGTGGAGGGCTGATGGGGACACCATGGATGGAGATGGTGTGGAGGGCTGATGGGGACACCAGTGGATGGACGTGGTGTGGAGGGCTGATGGGGACACAATGGATGGACGTGGTGTGGAGGGCTGATGGGGACACCATGGATGGACGTAGTGTGGAGGGCTGATGGGGACACCAGTGGATGGACATGGTGTGGATGACTGATGGGGACACCAGTGGATGGACATGGTGTGGAGGGTTGATGGGGACACCAGTGGATGGACATGGTGTGGAGGGCTGATGGGAACACCAGTGGATGGACATGGTGTAGAGGGCTGATGGGGACACCAGTGGATGGACATGGTGTGGAGGGCTGATGGGGACACCAGTGAGTGGACATGGTGTGGAGGGCTGATGGGGACGCCAGTGGATGGACATGGTGTGGGTGGCTGATGGGGACACCATGGATGGACATGGTGTAGAGGGCTGATGGGGACACCAGTGGATGGACATGGTGTGGAGGGCCGATGGGGACACCAGTGGATGGACATGGTGTGGAGGGCTGATGGGGACACCAGTGGATGGACATGGTGTGGAGGGCCGATGGGGAGACCAGTGGATGGACATGGTGTGGATGGCTGATGGGGACACCATGAATGGACGTGGTGTGGAGGGCTGATGGGGACACCAGTGGATGGACATGGTGTGGAGGGCTGATGGGGACACCAGTGGATGGGCGTGGTGTGGAGGGCTGATGGGGACACCAGTGGATGGACATAGTGTGGAGGGCTGATGGGACACCAGTGGATGGACATGGTGTGGAGGGCCGATGGGGACACCAGTGGATGGACATGGTGTGGTGGGCTGATGGGGACACCATGGATGGACATGGTGTGGAGGGCTGATGGGGACACCATGGATGGAATGGTGTGGAGGGCTGATGGGGACACCAGTGGATGGACGTGGTGTGGAGGGCTGATGGGGACACCAGTGGATGGATGGTGTGGAGGGCTGATGGGGACACCATGGATGGACGTGGTGGGGCTGGATGGGGACACCATGGATGGACGATGGTGTGGAGGGCTGATGGGGACACCAGTGGATGGACATGGTGTGGAGGGCTGATGGGGACACCATGGATGGACGTGTGTGGAGGTGTACATGATGGAGTGTGTGAGGGCTGATGGGGACACCATGGATGGACATGGTGTGGAGGGCTGATGGGGACACCATGGATGGACGTGGTGTGGAGGGCTGATGGGGACACCATGGATGGACGTGGTGTGGAGGGCTGATGGGGACACCAGTGGATGGACGTGGTGTGGAGGGCTGATGGGGACACCATGGATGGACGTGGTGTGGAGGGCTGATGGGGACACCATGTGATGATGGACGTGGTGTGGAGGGCTGATGGGGACCCCAAATGGATGGACATGGTGTTGAGGGCTGATGGGGACACCAGTGGATGGACGTGGTGTGAGAGGGCTGATGGGGACACCATGGATGGACATGGTGTGGAGGGCTGATGGGGGGACACCAGTGGATGGACATGGTGTGAGGGCTGATGGGGACACCATGGATGGACTGGTGTGGAGGGCTGATGGGGACACCAGTGGATGGACATGGTGTGGAGGGCTGATGGGGACACCATGGATGGACATGGTGTGGAGGGCTGATGGGGACACCAGTGGATGGACATGGTGTGGAGGGGACTGATGGGGACACCATGGATGGACATGGTTGTGGAGGGCTGATGGGGACACCAGTGGATGGACATGGTGTGGAGGACTGATGGGGACACCAGTGGATGGACATGGTGTTGAGGGCTGATGGGGACACCAGTGGATGGACATGGTGTGGATGGGCTGATGGGACACCAGTGGATGGACATGGTGTGGATGGCTGATGGGGACACCAGTGGATGGACATGGTGTGGAGGGCTGATGGGGACACCAGTGGATGGACATGGTGTGGATGGCTGATGGGGACATCAGTGGAGGGACATGGTGTGGATGGCTGACTGGACACAGTGGTGGAATGGTGGATGGCTGATGGGGCACAGTGATGACATGGTGGGAGCTGATGGGGACACCAGTGGATGGACATGGTGTGGATGGCTGATGGGGACACCAGTGGATGGACATGGTGTGGATGGCTGATGGGGACACCAGTGGATGGACATGGTGTGGAGGGCTGATGGGGACACCAGTGGATGGACATGGTGTGGAGGGTGATGGGGCACCAGTGGATGGACATGGTGTGAGGGCTGATGGGGACATCAGGGGTGGAGGGTGGAGGCTGATGGGGACACCAATGGATGGACATGGTGTGAGGGCTGATGAGGACACCAGTGGGTGGACATGATGTGGGTGGCTGATGGGGACATCAGTGGATGGACGTAGTGTGGAGGGCTGATGGGGACATCAGTGGATGGACGTGGTGTGGATGGCTGATGGGGACACCAGTGGATGGACATGGTGTGGAGGGCTGATGGGGACACCAGTGGATGGACGTGGTGTGGAGGGCTGATGGGGACACCAGTGGATGGACGTGGTGTGGAGGGCTGATGGGACACCAGTGGATGGACATGGTGTGGAGGGCTGATGGGGACACCAGTGGATGGACATGGTGTGGAGGGCTGATGGGGACACCAGTGGATGGACATGGTGTGGAGGGCTGATGGGGACACCAGTGGATGGACATGGTGTGGAGGGCTGATGGGGACACCAGTGGATGGACATGGTGTGGAGGGCTGATGGGGACACCAGTGGATGGACATGGTGTGGAGGGCTGATGGGGACACCAGTGGATGGACATGGTGTGGAGGGCTGATGGGGACACCAGTGGATGGACATGGTGGCGGTCTCCTTAACCATTTGAGGTGGCGGTCTCCTTAACCCTTTGGCTCCCGTATTCCAACTGCAAAAAGATATCCCTTTGAATATCTCACCCTATGCAACAGCTTCATACAGGAAGCTGGTGGATAGGGTGAGGGAGTCAAAGGGTTAAGAGGGAGAAGTGAAAGGGTTAAGGGATGTGTTGGATCATCACAGGCACTGTTGAAGTCCCATCAAAGTGATCTAGTAGTGGTTCGGTCTCTCGTCTAGTTGGTGGCCCTACTGCAGTTCGACATCGCTGGCTCCCATGGATTTTCTGCTTCTGGGCTTTTACGGAACGAATTTGGGTTTACTTCTGTGCTTAGGAGCTGTAATGAGCAGCGTGGGATTAAGATCACCACACACACACACACACACACACCACACACACACACACACACACACACACACACACACACATCACACACACCACACACACACACAACACACACACACACATACATACACACACACACACACACACACACACAACATACACACACACACACACACACATACATACACACACACACACACACACAACACACACACACACATACACACACACACACACACACACACACCACACACACACACACACACCACACTAAAAAGCGGAAAAAACAAAAATCACGCACACACACACACACACACACACACACACACACACACACACACACACACACATAAGCACTCACACACACACACACACACACACACACACACACACACACACACATAAGCACTCACACACACACACACACACACACACACACACACACACACACAATCATCGAAATACGGTTTATTCAAAATAATTTCATTCACTCTGTTGCAATGAAAATTACAATTTGCGTTTGAAGTCTTTACGTTTGATATTAAAATCAAAATGAGTGAGAAGTCTGAGTGTGATGGCAATGGTTTGTGTGTGTGTGTGTGTGTGTGTGTGTGTGTGTGTGTGTGTGTGTGTGTGTGTGTGTGTGTGTGTGTGTGTGTGTGTGTGTGTGTGTAGTGGTGTGTGTGTGTGTGTGTGTGTGTGTGTGTGGAGAGAGAGAGAGAGAGAGAGAGAGAGAGAGAGAGAGAGAATTATAAAGGCGACGATTTGTATAGTCCAAGTGGTTAAGACACCAGATTTCAGTTTAAAGGTTTGGATTCGAATCTTCCGGGGTAAGGCTGGTGGGTAAAGGGTGGAGATTTTCCCCGTATCTCCTCTAGCCAACTTAAGGACAGTCCTGACAGTGTCTGACCTTCTTCGTCTGTACATGCACGCACGCTACTGTCAAATTTTTATTTTCAAATTCATATTCATATATACAATGAAATAGACAAAAAATCTTGTTACAATGAACGTCCACAAAACTGATGTTCAATATTTACAGTAAAATCAACTAAAATTCTGGGTACAATGAATGTAACAGCATGCTTTATAAATTTAAATCATGCAACTAAAAAAAAAAAGAGACATACACATGTCAAATACACATGTTAAAAATCTTGTAAGGCATATCGGTGTTCGGTGGCTCATCAAAATATGACACCACCCAGCATGCACGCTCACCGAAGACTGTGCAGCAACATATCGCCTGTACACTGTGGACCAAACAACGTACATACGCAACGTATCTAAGAGAACATTGCTCAGAATAAATAAAACAATAAAACACACACACACACACACACACACACACACACACACACACACACACACACACACACACACACACACACACACACTAATCAACATGCAACCTAACAATACCAAAAAAAAAAAAAAAATTTTTTTATCTATCAGTAACAAAGACATGCACATTCAATACATTTTGCAGTCTGTGTCAAAGAGATTTTTATCAGCAAACATGGAGAATATTGCCAACACATAAGCCAAAAAGGTTTAAACAGTAGCAAAGTCTTTGAGATCAACAAATATGTACAATAGAATAGTTTCAGATTTTATGCGTGATGCAGACAATGTGTAGGCCTACTTGTATATACAACAATGCACGCAGACACTCATGCATATATCCTTCATGTTTACATATCACACATCATATTTCAATAATAAAATATGTGCATCAGTTAGACTTAAAACGGTTAGACTATCAATACGCGTACATGGGTGAAAGTGAAAAAATCTCCCAATCCTGAAACCTTAAATTTCCATGTCCTCTAAATGTTCCCATTCCTGAAAACCTGCGTCCATTCCTGAAGCAATGGAAACACTTCGAAACAATCGCCATCTTCTTCTTCTTCTAGCCAGAGCCATCGCCACTTGTTTTTTTACTGATTTGTCTATTGCAGAAACATCTGCATTAACAGGCACTTCCTTCATTGTTGCTATCGCATGTGCATGGGTGGGACTCAGAAAAAATTTGAATACTGAAAAAAATGGCGGGGGTCTGGGGGCCGCTGGGGGTGTGAGGGCAACGCCCCCAAGAAGCTGAAGAAAATCTGAAATCAAAGCCATAAAAACTGCTCTAAAATGAAACAAAATGTGCTAAATCACACCTTTTTTGTTTCCTTTCAAACTGTCTATTACAAAGCATTACAGAGGGCTTATCCTTGGGTTACACCAACACTACAGACATGTTTCTGGAAGGGTTTTATGGATCCTTATTTTTCTAACCCTTAACCCCTCCCTAACCATAACCCTAACTCTAGAATGCTGGTTTTTGCTTTTAAACAACCAGGAAGGATATATCCCCAGATCATTTTACCAGGTTACAGCAGTTTGTTAACACTACATTGTCTCTGCTCAGAATTTCTCTTTGCCCACTGCCCCCCCCCCCCCAGCTGCTCCCTGCCACTACCCATTACCCATCCCCTTTCCCTGCCGCTACACTCCCATCCCCCCCCCCCCCTGCCACTCCAGCCCTACCGGATCAAATGTACTCAACAGTCATAACCTAGGCCTATGTGACTCACACTGTTTACATCGGTCGGTAAAAAAAAGGGGGGGAAAAAAAAAAAGAAAAAAAAAAGGGAATTTTCGAATACGGAAATCCGTCTCATTACGGAAAAGTCCCACCCCTGCATGTGTTAGGCCCAAATTTGCTGTCGATACAAATCTTCGCTCGCAAACTTTTTCCCCCCCCCCGGTTTAGACTCGGAATGCGCATGAGCAAGAATGAAAAGGAAGGGAAGTAACTTTAAACCCTTTCTGTGTTGCCAAGCACCAGTGAAGAATCGCCGTTCGATACAAACGAAGACTAATGGAAAAATAATATAGATAATTGAATTATGCAGATAAGCCGAGCTGACAGTGTGAAAGACTCTCTCTCTCTCTCGTTTTTTTTTTTTGTTTTTTTTTTTTGCATTGGCATTTTCCTGAAGTCAAGTTTGCCATTCCGGAAAAGAACTTTTGTCAATCGGTTCATTCCGGAATTCCGGAACACTCCGGAACTACTTTCACCCATGCGCGTATCTCACATCACAGTTATGTAAACTGACGTGTGTGGTGGCTAGACAAACAATGGTTACAATACAAGTTATACTGACATGCGTGTACGCATACCCTTACACTTGCGCATGAACATATACACCCGTATGCACACGCACTCAGACACAAACACACACACACACATACACACAAACACACACACACACAAACACACACATCCCACACACACACACACACAAACACACACACACAAACACACACACACACACACACACACACATTTAAACACGCATTCACTCAAAACTAACATGTCAGTAAGTAAACAGAAAAAAGAGATGAATTTGAATTTATGTCCAGCAGTGATTTTCCCCCTTTACATGTTCACTCTTTTGTCCCACTCCCTTCCTGTCCCCCTCCCCCCCCCCCCTCCCAGACTGCGTGTGCTTTGTGTCCTGCAGTTTTGGTCCTTGTTGGCTGATTGTTTTGCCTTGATTCCTGTATTAAGATCTGGCGCCTTATAAATGTCATCAAATCTTTTCTTGTCTATATTTTTCGTGTTTTTTTTTTTCTCTCTACATTTTTATCAATGGATTTTCGGCATACAACATTTGTTACACGTATTTCAAAACATGATGAGCAGTACAATATAGTTCACAGTTTGTGGAATGGACAATTCTGACACTCTCCCTCCCTCTCTCTCTCTCTCCTCTCTCTCTCTTTCTTTCTCTCTCTCTCCCTCTCTCTCTCCCTCTCTCTCTTTCGTTCTCCTCCCTCTCTCTCTTTCTCTATCTACCCCCTCTCTCTCGCCTTTGAGCGATGGAAAATTTCATGTTTTGCTAGAATTTCCCATGGAAATTCATTGTAATTTTTAAAAAAAAGTAAAGGAAAAGAAAACAAAAGAAACTCAAAGAACTGCATTAATCCTTTGTCCCGCACCCTATCTACCAGCTACAAAAACCTAACCCTTTGACTCCTCACCTCATCTACCAGCTTCCTGCAGGAAGCTGGTGGATAGGATGAGGGAGTCAGAAGGTTAAGTTTTTGCTTTCCTATCATTGACGATGGTGCAGGATGCTGGTAGATAGGGTGAGGGATTCAAAGGGTTTTGATAACAAGACTCGTTTCGTGGATGGTAGAGTCACAAATACTGTTGTTCTTTGCACAAAAGCTGACAGCCACACAGGATGTCGAGTCCTCAACTGTAATATAAACAACTCCCTGTAGCACTAGGGAAGTCACGAAGAAGCAGACCACCAGGTTTACCCAAAGGACTGCCGCCGTCACTCAGTCGTAACTGTAGACCGGCTCTTTCTTTGCCCCACTGCGGGAATTCTCTACCATCTGTTACACAAGCACATAAATAAACAATGATGGTAATAATTTATTACGACTTAGGGAGCTTTCTGACATCTAAATGCTTCGGACGGAACAATATCAATATGAAGAAAATAGTAATACAAATATTGACAAATAATATATTGCATCATACATACACAGACAGACAAATGATATATTGCATCACACTCACACACACACACACACACACACACACACACGGTTGACCTCCATCGCAAAATTTCGTCCATTCGTCTGTCTGATCATTTTCCTACCTTTCCTAAGGGAGATTTCAAAGGGAGACCAACCTGTTTCTCCAACGACATGATTCGGCCTTCGGCTCTCTCCAAGGCTTCGTACAGTTCCAGCTTCTCCATGTCCCCCACACCACCACCACCGCTATCACCAGCACCACTAGCACCACCAAGTTTGTTCGCCTTCTTCAGCTGATCCTGTATGTGTGTAACACAGTGGGGACATGAGAACACAGTTCCTATATACATCTAGAAAAGCAGGTTACTGTTATCCAAAACACGCTCTCACTAACACATATTTATGCTGTAAGTTTCAGCTTCAGTTTCTCAAAAATGACGTCTCCGCGTTCGTAATAAATTCCACAAGTACTGACGCCATTGATGGTAGGCCAATGTGACGAAGAAGATCTAAAACGATGATAACATCAGCTTTAAGTTTGCACACAAATCCTATGCTTTGGCAAGGTGTTGAGGTCATACCTAGCGTACATGTTTTATTACGTAATACAGTAAATAAGTCAGAGACACTAACCATTTTTTAACTTGTTTTTATTCATTTTCAAATATATATCATTTACAAACATCTTGAAATGTATACAATGCATAATCAACAGATCTAACAAAATGTAGAAAGAACAAGCATTCGTTGCAATATATGTATATATACACATACATATACACACACATATATGTATACATGTATATATACATGTGTATATATATATATACACATCTACATACATTTATATATATATACATACATATCTACACATACATGTACATATGTATATATATTATATATATACATATATAGATACATATATAGAGACACTAAATATTGCAGGTGTCTGTATGTCGAGGGCCTGACTGACAGCAGGACGTATTATGAAAATAAGCGTAGTAGAGTACAGCCCTGTCACTATCATCCATATTTCCATCGTCATAGCATTGTGACAAATTGTTTGTAGCTCTTCTTGCTGTGCTGTCATGGTAATCTCAGAATCGATGAGTTTTGAGGTGTGTTGGAGAAATTAAACGAACATTTTTCACACACACACACACACACACACACACACACACACCACACACACACACACACACACACACACCACGCACACACCACACAACACACACACACACACACACACACACACACACACACACAACACACACAAACACACACACACGCACGCACGCACGCACGCACAAATGATGGAAAAAAAAAAACAATTGCAGAATTCATTGTCGGAAAAAGAGGTAGGTTTTTAACATGGATTTAAAAGCAGAAAGGGTAGGTGATTCATGAAGGGAGAATGGGAGTTTGTTCCAGGCTGAAGGTCTCGAAACATCAAAAGGATTGAACCCACAACCCCAGAACTGACAGTGGGGTCAATGAGAAACTCACCCGCAGATCTTCCAACTCCTGTCTCAGCATTTTGTTTTCCAATGTCAGGGCTGAGTTGGCCTCGGAGTTGGTGTCTAAAATTCAACACACACACACACACCCAACACACCACATGCGCGCGCGCAAGCGCGTACGCACGCACGCAAGCACGCACACAGCACGAACGCACGCACATACACACACACACACACACACACACACACACACACACACACAGAGTCGCAAACACACACACAAACACTCACAAAGAGTGAGACACACAGGCACACACACACACACACACACACACACACACACACACACACACACACACACCACACAACACACATACACACACACAACCACACCCACCACACACACACACACAACACACAACCACAACACACACCACACACACACACACACACACACACACACACACACAACACACACACACACTCATACACACATACACACACACTCACACACACACACACACACACACACACACACACACACATCACACACAACACACACACACACACACACACACACACACACAACAACACAACACACACAAACACACACACCCCACATACACATATAATAATGACACAAAGGAAAAAACACCGCTGAAAGCTGACAAGAAAAAACACACCACCTCAGAACAGAACTTTTTGAAACTCGTAAGTTATTATAGTCTATGTGCTCTGTTGGTTTGTCTGTCTGTCTGTCTGTCTGTGTTGTTTGTCTGTCTGTCTGTTGTCTGTGTCTGTCTTTACAATTTCGAAAATGTATTCATTTATTCTTTCTTTCCTTTTATCTTATTTATTACTGTTGTTGCCGCAGTTGTTGTTTTTTGTTGTCTGACGGATGAGTCCAGTGGTATACTGTTTTTCAGTGACCTTTGTGGGTCTTCACATGGGACACTCGTAACAGCAACCATTGAGGTGTTTATTTTTCCATGGGAAGAATATCTGTGGCCTTGGGTTCGGCTTCTGTGGTCCTTCCTCTGACTAGCAACTGTTCTGCGCTGTTGACATCGGATGTGGCTGTGCCCTGTTTGAATTGCTGTTGCCAGCGTCCTCTGCTGTGGACACTGGTGTCTTTCCAGTTGCTACTGTTTCAGATATAGTAAGAGTTTGACTGCGAAGTAATCCAGGCTTGCCTTGACGAATAAGCAAAACTGGGCTGATTGATGGGTGTTTCTATCAGTACTGGGTGGGGTAACACTTAACACATGTCATGGCCACAACTAGAAAATGCCTTGTATGGCCTGTGACAGAGCTACTAGGCGAAAAAGAAAAGCCGACAGCCTTCGCCGCTTGCGCACACAGAGTACATGTAGATGTTTTGGTCATGGACTTAAGGCGGGGTAACCCCCACAGAAAACCTAGAGTGCTGAAGTCAGAGGTACCAGGCCTGCAGGCGTCTTCTAACACACCATGATACATGCAATATAACGCAACAAATATCTACAAGATCAATTACATCTGCAGCACCTTCTAACACACCATGGTACCATGCAATATAACGCAACAAATGTCTACAAGATCATCACATCAGACGAGAGAATGGCGCCGGTCAATTGAGGTCCCTTCAGTGTGAAGCAGCGGTTCAACAAAAACTACTCTGAGCCCAAAGCGATGCCTTTATAGTCTGCCCTGTGACTGTGAGGACCAAGCAGTGAAACATGCATTGCAGTGGTGTTGCCTCTCTCAGCTGATGTACAGGAGACATGGCCAACTGCAGCACCATATCTTGACCACCAAGTTTCATGGACAGCAAAGAAAACAAACGAGACAGTCTTGAAGGAGGCAGATACAAGAAGATCTTCAATAAATCGAGATTAGTAAAAGACAAAGCAACATTCATAGGACATTTCGTGAGGCAAGAGAAATCAGAACACCTAGTCCCAACAGGAAAGCTGGAGGGAGAGAGAACACCCGGGAGAAAATATTGGTTGGACTTGCAGGGTGGCTGAGGACAGAGAGGGTGGGAGACGTACTTGCAGCGACAAGGGATAGATTCGTATGGAGGGCCATGATCGCCAACGCCATGCGGCAGGGCACTTGATGATGATGATGATGAAGCTTCATGGAGGGAGCGGCCACATGTAGACGTCCAACAACAGAAGAAGAATATTCTTTTGGTTTTGTTTTTGTTTTCCTTCCTTCTTTCTTTGTATTTCAGTTCTTTGTGTATTTCGATTGATTGTGTTAGTCGAAAGTAATTCAGTTGCGCAGGCGTATAATTTACACACTTTAGCATTCAAAATAAACATTTGGGGGCTTGTTTTTCTTTTTTCTTTATTGTTTTTCTTTTTTCTTTATTTTCTTATTTTTCATACCCAGAAAGGGCACCTGAAGGGAGAAAGTACAAAAATTAAAACAAAATTTTGCTCATCAAAAACAATGACATTGTGTTTCGTTCAACTTGTCAAATAGCTAATATTTGTATGTACTGATAAAACACGCGCGCACACAGACATACACAGACACACAGTCACACAGACAACACACACACACACACACACACACACACACACACTCTCTCTCTCTCTCTCTCTCTTATACATTCACACACTCTCTCATACACACACACACACACACACACACACACACACACACACACACATACCCCACACACACACACACACTCTCTCTCTCTCTCCCTCCCTCTCTCACATACACACATACATTCTTAAATAACCGACCATTAGTACTGTGGGAGTTTTGTTTATTTGTTTTCTGTTTCTCCACGATGAGTTCTTGAGTTACCTACCTGTGTGTTTTTTATCTGTTACTAAACAACATATCTTTAGTACAGTAAGTAACCTAACATAAGTACTGTGTTTTTTTTCATCCTCTGTTTCTTAAGCATGACTTTCCAAATAACATATCATTAGTATTGTGTTTTTGTATCTTCTGTTTTTCAAGAATAAGCTCTCAAGTAATCTACCTTTAGTACTGTGTTTCTGTATCCTATTTTTCTCAACAATAAGTTCTCATATAACCTACCTTTATTATTGTTTTTTTTTCGTCTGTTTTACCAAGTAACCTACCTCTAGTACTGTATTTTGTGTCCTCTGTTTCTCAAAGTAACCTACCTCTAGTACTGTATTTTGTGTCCCCTGTTTCTCAAAGTATCCTACCTCTAGTACTGTATTTTGTGTCCTCTGTTTCTCAAAGTAACCTACCTCTAGTACTGTATTTTTGTATCCTCTGTTTCTCAAAGTAACCTACCTCTAGTACTGTATTTTGTGTCCTCTGTTTCTCAAAGTAACCTACCTCTAGTACTGTATTTTTGTGTCCTCTGTTTCTCAAAGTAACCTACCTCTAGTACTGTA
>CM060306.1:121033957-121038957 GCA_030674185.1 Monoplex corrugatus | reverse complement strand
CATCAATTAATCCTTTCATTTCCTAACTCTATTTACCAGCTTTCTGCACCAATTAATTCTTTCATTTTCTAACCCTATCCACCAGCTTTCTGCATCAATTAATCCTTTCATTCCTAACCCTATTCACCAGCTTTCTGCATCATTAATCCTTTCATTCCTAACCCTGTCCACCAGCTTTCTGTATCAATTAATCTTTTCATCTCCTAACCCTATTCACCAGCTTTCTGCATCAATGAATCTTTTATTTCCTAACCCTGTTTACCAGCTTTCTGTATCAATTAATCTTGTCATCTCTTAACCCTATTTACCAGCTTTCTGCATCAATTAATCTTTTCATCTCTTAACCCTATTACCAGCTTTCTGTATCAATTAATCTTTTCATCTCCTAACCCTGTTTACCAGCTTTCTGTATCAATTAATCTTTTCATCTCCTAACCCTATTTACCAGCTTTCTGTATCAATTAATCTTTTCATCTCTTAACCCTATTTACCAGCTTTCTGTATCAATCAATCCTTTCATTTCCTAACCCTATTTACCAGCTTTCTGTATCAATTAATCTTTTCATCTCTTAACCCTATTTACCAGCTTTCTGTATCAATAATCTCTTTCATTTCCTAACCCTATTTACCAGCTTTCTGTATCAATTAATCTTTTTCATCTCCTAACCCTATTTACCAGCTTTCTGCATCAATTAATCTTTTCATCTCTTAACCCTATTTACCAGCTTTCTGCATCAATTAATCTTTTCATCTCTTAACCCTATTTACCAGCTTTCTGTATCAATCAATCCTTTCATTTCCTAACCCTATCCACCAGCATTCTGCAGCATTTAACACTTTACTCCCTCACCCTGTCTACCAGCTTCTGCAGTCTTTAACCTTTCCACTTCCTCACCCCGGTGCATTGTGTGAAAGAGTGAAAAGGTCAGAGGTCGGAGTCGTGGAGGGCGAGTCGATCTGAGAATCTGAGAGCAGATGTTGGTGACATATGGACACCTCCATCAGTTTTATGGCACTAGTGCAAGTATGATCACAAAATAATTATGATTTCTACGTTTTTGCTCTTTGAGGAAACTTTGCGTTTACATATGGTAAGTTTATCCAAGCAGCAAATTCTACAGGGGGCTTCTTAGAGTCAAATGGACCGATAAAAGGACGAATGAACGCAATTCCACGAGCCTACTGTCCAACGACAACTGTTGGCTGAAATCAACAAAAGAAAAATGAAATACCTTGACGATGCGACCCCCAACACCAACACAACCCTAATGACAACAGTTTCACAAGGAAAAGTACAGGTCAAAAGAAATCCGGGCAGACCACCCACCTCCTGTATGAACAACATCACCAACATCAGTGGTTTTGAAGGTCTATGAAGTAGCACAGAGACGTCAAACACGGAGTGAAAATGGAAGAGAGTTGTTGTGATGTCTGCTGCGGCTATAAACGAACTCCATGACGATGACGGGTGAATTTTGTTTCATGGTCAAATCACAAAATATGACTTTAAAGAATAATTCAGATACGTGTAATCTCGTTTTCCACGGTCGATTTTGTTATGAAT
Organism: Monoplex corrugatus; assembly: GCA_030674185.1. Classification (NCBI taxonomy): domain Eukaryota; kingdom Metazoa; phylum Mollusca; class Gastropoda; order Littorinimorpha; family Ranellidae; genus Monoplex; species Monoplex corrugatus. The sequence goes on along the minus strand of CM060306.1, from coordinate 121,037,393 downwards.
AATTACACTTTCCTGATCCTAAGATCACCAAGAGATGCTCGAGGCAACAAGTGATAGAGACAGATTGAAGTCCATAATCGTCAACACCATGCGGCAAGGCACCTGATGATGATGATGATGATGATGATGATGATGATGATGAAGATCACCACGTAAAATCACAGCATGTAAATCCAGGTTAACCTTTGACTCCCGCACTCTGTCCACCGGCATCCTGCATTGTCAACTATGAAAGCAAAGCAAAAATTTAACCCTTTGATTACCTCATCCTGTCCACCAGTTTCCTGCAGGAAGCTGATGGATAGGGTGAGGGAGTCAAAGGGTTAAGTTTTTGCAGTTGGTAGAAAGGGTACCGGAGTCAAAGGGTTAATGGAGAAAAATGGCGGATGCAGAAGGACATCGAGGAGTCATGACCCGGAAGCCACTTAATCCCATCAGAGTGTAAGGAGTTTTGTGTTGAAACACTGGCTTGAGGAGGGTTCCTTTTGTGAGGACCTTCTGCTGTCCAACTCTCTACAGAGCTTCCAGCCACTATCGTCGTCGTCGTCATCATTACCATCATCATCATCATCACCACCACCACCACCACCACCACCATCACCACCACCAACAACAACAACAACAACAACAACAACACTATCACCAACAACAACCACCACCAACACCACTACCACTACCACCACTACCACCACCACCACCACTACCACCACCACCACCACCACCAACAACAACAACACTACCACCACCAACAATCACCACCACCACCACCACCATCACCATCACCACCATCATATCATCATCATCATCATCATCATCATCATCATCATCATCATCATCATCATCACTGTTACTATTTTACACATACCTGCCTTGCCTGGGTGGAGGACCAGCACCGTGAGTGTGGACAGGAGGGGCGGCAGTCTTGTCTCGGGGAGGGGGGTCTGTGCCAGACTTGGGGGCCTGAGGATCGTTGAAGATGTACTGATACTCCGGCAACGCCGACTCCACGGCGTCATAGGACGGCATCTCGCCATCTTTGATTGGCTGAAAGTTCAAAGCGTTTGATCTGATTGGTCAGAAATTAGGACATTTCGTCATACTGGTCAGAAATTAGAACATTTCGTCCTATTGGTCAGAAATTAGGACATTTTGTCATATTGGTCAGAAATTGGAACATTTCATCATATTTGACTGGCTGAAAGTTGAAAGCATCATGATCTAATTGGTTTGAGACTCGTTGGAACAGTTTTTAATAATAATAATAATTACAATATTTCTCACCTGTCTCACCTGTCGGCGTCACCGGGAACAGTGTTGGCCGCTGCACATGATGTCCTCACAAGTTGCCTCCAGCACTCTCGATCTTGGCTAAGTCTGACCACCTCCTGGAGTTTCTTGCCACTGATGTTTGTGATGTTTCTAGCAAGTGATGCAGGTGGCCGTCCTCTGTTTCTCTTTCCTTCCACTTTACCTTGGAGGACAGTGGACATCAAGTCTGTTCTCTCATTACGGATTGCGTGTCCAACATATTTCAGTTTCCTCCGTTGTATGAGTACTACAAGCTTGCGTGTAGTACCCAACTCATTCAGTATGCTTTCATTTGAGCGCCTATCCGTCCATTTGACCCTCAGCAGTCTTCGGTAAAACCACAGCTCTGCTGCTTCCACTCGTCTTTCATCCTCTTTCTTCATTGTCCATGCCTCGCAGCCGTATAACATCACTGGCCAGACAAGACATTTTAAGAGTTTTATCTTAAGGTCTGCTGTTATGCTGTGGTCTTTCCAAATATTGTTCAATTGAACCATACTGTTCTTGGCCATTCCAATTCTCATCTTTATGTCTTTTGAGCATGTTCCATCGTGTGTCTTGACTGAACCTAAATATCTAAAGTCCTTGACATTTTCTAGAGGGACTTGGTTTAGCATGATCTGGTCCTGTCTAGTGTTATATTTGCCTGCAACATGCATAACCTTTGTCTTCTTTGAATTTAAGTCCAGCCCAGCTGCCTTTCCAACCCGGTCTACCCTGTACAGGATCCTCCTAGAGCCTGTAATGTTGTCTGCCAGTAATCCTGTGTCATCTGCGTAGCGTAAATTTGACAGGTTTCTACCACCAATATTTACTCCCATGTCTTCTATGTCTGCTTCTCTCATGATATGTTCAGTGTATATGCTGAAGAGATGTGGAGACAGGATGCAACCTTGCCTTACCCCTTTAGTGATGTTAAAAAATTTGCAGTTTTGATTATTCCATCTGATTGTTGCTTTTTGATCATTATATAATGAAGCTATGAGGGAAACCAGATGTCTTGGAAAACCCATTTTGATCATGAAGTGGAAAAGACTTTGGTGAATCACGCTATCAAATGCTTTGCTGTAGTCAATGAAAACGATGAACATCTCTTGGTCTGTGTTTCTAATCTTTTCTATCAATATCTGGAGTACAAACAGCATATCTATTGTTCCCTGTTTTTCCTATAGCCTGCCTGACAGTCGGATAGCTCTTCCTCTACTTTTGGCTTTAACCTGTTTAAAATTATTATCAGCAGTATTTTACTGGCATGACTGATCAGTGCAATTGTTCTATAATTGTTGCAGTCTTTGACATTTCCACTCTTATGTAACATGACAAATTCTTGGAGCTTCCAGTCTGTAGGCCACTGACAAGTCTTCCATATCTTGCAGCATAAGTGATGCATTACTTTGAGTCCACCATCACCTGAGTGTTTCAACAACTCTCCAGGAATATTGTCAAGACCAGGAGACTTTCTGCATTTTAGATCTTTAATGGCAGATTCAACTTCGCTGAGCAGAGGTTCAGGTTCCGTATCTCCAGGGATCAATTCCAAATTTGGCTCTAAATTATTTTCATGGCTGTCAGGCTTGCCAAAAAGTGATGTGCCATATTCGTTCCACCTATCCAAGACATCATCTGGTTCAGTCAGAGTGTGACCATCCTTGTTGTTGATGCATTGGTTTGTTGCTTTGAAATTTGTTTTTTTCACTTTTTTTATTTGTTTGAAGAGCTCCCTCGACTTCCTGTTTTCGTTGTGTTCATTGATTTTACTGCATTCTTGTGCCAGCCAATTTGCTTTGTCTCTTCTGACTTTACTTTTTATTTCCCTTTTCAGTGCTGAGTATTTTTCCCGCTCTCCCTGCTTTCGAGCTTGACTTTTCTTTTCTGCCAGATCTATCACTTCCTGACTTATGTAGGGCTTAGCTTTTTTCCTTTTTTCTTCTTTTCCTAGTTTTTCTTCAGAGATTTTGGTCAGTGGTGTTTTTTTATGTCTGTCCAGATTTCATCAGGATATGAGTCATTTTCATCCCAAACTTCAAGTAACTTTAAGAAACGATTACTTGTTTCTATACTGAATTCTAACGCCAGCTCAGGGTTTTCTACAATATTTATATAGCGCAAAATCTTGATAAAATCAAAT
>CM060306.1:121021457-121023957 GCA_030674185.1 Monoplex corrugatus | reverse complement strand
AAAGACAACATCAGCAGCAGCAACAACAACAACAACAACAACAACAACAACAACAACAACAACAACAACAACAACAGCAACAACAACAACACACACCACCACCACAACAACAACAACAACAACAACAACAACAACAACAACAACAACAACAACAACAACAACAACAACAACAACAACAACAACAACAACAACAACAACAACAACAACAACAACTAATGAGGAAAAAAACGGAAACAAAAAAAAAAACAAACAAAATCAGCCAACTGTTTGGTTCTGTTAAAAGAGCCGTGGACTCATAATCTGATGTCTTGAGTTCGATCCTAGCTGCTTTGTTCGCTGTCCGTGTAATGTTTTAGTGATTCTGGTGGTAATCAGCTTACTCTCTCTCTTTCTCTTTGTAGTGTGTGTGTGTGTGTGTGTGCGTGCGTGCAGAGCGTGTGTGTGTGTGTGTGTGTGTTTGTGTTGTGTAGGGTTGTGTGTTGTTATGTATGTGTGTGAGTGTATTATGTGTGTGCGTATTTGTGTGAGTGTATGTATGTGTGTGCTGTGTGTGTGGTGTGTGAGTGTGTGTGTGAGAGAGAGAGACAGACAGAGAGAATGTGTGTGTGTGTGTGTGTGTGTGTGTGTGTGTTTTGTGTGTGTGTGTGCGTGAGAGAGAGAGAGAGACAGTACAGAGAGAGACAGAGAGAGAGAGAGAGGCGGGGGGGGGGGGAAAGATTGTCAGTAAGTGGTAATAAAGTTGATGGCACTGGAAGGGATAAGTGTGGGAAATTGTTCGTGATAATTTCTCTGTCCAGTTGTGTTCGCACCTCCCCATCCCCCAAAGTCAATGCTGGTCCTGAAATGACAGGAAGGTTGACAAATTGCTGTCTTCAGCTCTTGTCAAAACGTAATTCTATGAACATTATAATAGTCGACTTTCCCCCCTAAATGAACTTTGTAAATAATCGACTTTTTCTCCTAGATGAACATTGTAGACAGTCGACGGGAAAAAAAAAAGAAGGTGAGCACAAAGGTAACACCTCCTTGAGTGCAATGATCCTAGAAAAAAGCAATAAAAAAAATAAAAATAAAATAAAAATAAAAATAAAAAGGTTGTGAAGAACTGTTGAAACGTTTACAAGTCATTCACTTGGGACGGCGTGCTAGATGGTTCTTATGATAAAACCAGTGGACTCAAAGTTTTATATCGTGGGTCTGTTCAACTTTGTGACATAAAAATTGGCCTTGAGCTGTCCGTCCTGATGCTTCAAGCATTCTGATGGTGTTGGTATTTCACGGGTGTTGGTAGTCTCCCCTTGTTCATGACTTGGCCATGGCAGTGGGTTGTGCGCACAATCAAAGCGTTTGCCAGATGATTGTTGATGGAACTGATAAGGAAATGTTCCAAAGTGACCAATCCTTCTTGGTGGGGGTGGGTGGGTGGGGGTGGACAGCCTAAAAGCAAAGCCATTTTGGACAGATCAACGATATGGTAATGACATGAAGATGTCAAAGAACAGCAGGTTTGCCTTTATCACGGTCATTAGTTACAACAGCCTGCTGTAATTACGACGGTCATACAGTGCGGACTGACCAGCTGTCCGATAAAGGGAGATTTCATACAACACACAATGACAGACGTTATCTATCTATAATCACCGGTTAATGACCACTTTGGGTGACGGGGTGTGTATAAAGGACGCTGCAGTCAGTGTACAAACACTATGACCTGGAGGGACAGAAGGGGAAAAAAGGACTCAGAATCTGACATCGTCCACATCACATCATGAAGCTGTTCATCTGTCTTGTCGCTGTCTGGCCGGCACTTGCTATGGCCTCCCTAGCTGGAGGGAAAACTGACGTCACCGGCTCCATCCCCCTGACACACGAGGCTGTGCTGTTTGCCGTGGAAAAGATCAACGCCATGCGTGTTGCCAGTAACCAGGAGGAACTGGTCTTGGAAGACATCGTGAAGGTTGAAGAGCAGGTAAGCTGACTGTTCACTTTGTTTGTCTTCTTCTTCTGTCGTCAAACCTGCCTACAGCCATCCTTCTTTACGTTTTATCAACACGGTGCCACACTCTTATGAACACAGACAGACAGATATCACTGTGAGACTTCCTACATACGTTTTTAACAACACGGTGCTACACTCTTATGAACACAGACTGACAGATATCACTGTGAGACTTCCTACATACGTTTTATCAACATGGTACCCACTCTTATGAACACAGACAGACAGATATCACTGTGAGACTTCCTACATACGTTTTATCAACACGGTACTACACTCTTATGAACACAGACAGACAGATATCACTGTGAGACTTCCTACATACGTTTTATCAACATGGTACTACACTCTTATGAACACAGACAGACAGATATCACTGTGATACTTCCTACATACGTTTTATCAACACGGTGCTACACTCTTATGAACACAGACTGACAGATATCACTGTGAGACTTCCTACATACGTTTTATCAACATGGTACTACACTCTTGTGAACA
>CM060306.1:120976457-121013957 GCA_030674185.1 Monoplex corrugatus | reverse complement strand
TAATAACATACAACAGTTAATTAACTCTTCACAACAACCTGCCAACAGGGAATCGGAGAATCCGCTGGACTACCGAAATAATATCATTATTTTTTGTTGTAAAGGATATCTCTAAGAGTCAGTACATGAAAAATCGAGATTGTTGTTTCTATATATCGTAAGTAAGATAGGATATTCAAGGAGCAGATGGTGGACTGGTAATGCTTTTGAACAAATACATACATTTTGTGTAAATTTTGTTTGTGTTATATTGTGTTGACCAGTAAAACAATCTCCACCGTTTACTCACATGTCGGGAGGTACCCAAGGGGGACAGGAACCCCAGACCCTCTGATCGGAAATTCTAACACCTTATAACCACTTGACTACCTCGCCCCACTGACATACACACTGATTTCAGATGCACCAGTGCAAAGTGGCCGTCAACTTCCGTGAACGGACGGACGATGAGACCCGTCTCAGTGTGGTGGAGGAGCCGTTGTGTCTGCAGGTGATGCCAGGAAGTGAAGGGTTCCCTGAATCGTTGCCAGCAAACAGAGACCATCCCGTTTACGAAGCCTTGGACGTTGCCATCTGCACAGCTGATGAGCGCAATGGGATGGACTTTGCTTCCAGACTGGCTGATGACACGTCTAGTGCCACCTACACTACCCAAGTATGTTGTTTGTTGTTTGCAGTTACAGCTGATAATAAAAAGAAGAAAAAAAAAGAAAAAATAAGGAGTTACAGTTGATAATAAAAAGAAGAAAAAAAAAGAAAACATAAGGAGTTACAGTTGATAATAAAAAGAAGAAAAAAAAAGAAAACATAAGGAGTTACAGTTGATAATAAAAAGAAGAAAAAAAAGAAAACATAAGGAGTTACAGCTGATAATAAAAAGAAGAAAAAAAAAAGAAAACATAAGGAGTTACAGCTGATAATAAAAAGAAGAAAAAAAAGAAAACATAAGGAGTTACAGCTGATAATAAAAAGAAGAAAAAAAAAAGAAAACATAAGGAGTTACAGCTGATAATAAAAAGAAGAAAAAAAAAAGAAAACATAAGGAGTTACAGCTGATAATAAAAAGAAGAAAAAAAAAGAAAACATAAGGAGTTACAGCTGATAATAAAAATTAAAAAAAAGAAAACATAAGGAGTTACAGCTGATAATAAAAAGAAAAAAAAAAAAGAAAACATAAGGAGTTACAGCTGATAATAAAAAAAAAAAAGAAAACATAAGAGTTACAGCTGATAATAAAAGAAGAAAAAAAAAAGAAAACATAAGGAGTTACAGCTGATAATAAAAAAAAGAAAAAAAAGAAAACATAAGGAGTTACAGCTGATAATAAAAAAAAAAAAAAAGAAAACATAAGGAGTTACAGCTGATAATAAAAAGAAGAAAAAAAGAAAACATAAGGAGTTACAGCTGATAATAAAAAGAAAAAAAAAAGAAAACATAAGGAGTTACAGCTGATAATAAAAAATAAAAAAAAGAAAACATAAGGAGTTACAGCTGATAATAAAAAAAAAAAAAAAAAAGAAAACATAAGGAGTTACAGCTGATAATAAAAAGAAAAAAAAAAAGAAAACATAAGGAGTTACAGCTGATAATAAAAAGAAGAAAAAAAAGAAAACATAAGGAGTTACAGCTGATAATAAAAATAAAAAAAAAATAAAACATAAGGAGTTACAGCTGATAATAAAAAGAAGAAAAAAAGAAAACATAAGGAGTTACAGCTGATAATAAAAAAGAAGAAAAAAGAAAACATAAGGAGAAAAAAAAAAAAGAAAAAGAAAAAAAAAGTTAAAAAGAAAAAGAGTTGTGCTGCTTAAATGGACATCGTTGGCAACAGTAGTAATGAAAAGAAAATCTGATATTTCGATTTGTTTTCGTTTGTTTGTTTGTTTTTGGTTGCCTTGGTTGTTTTTTTTTTATTAGATCATTTTAAAATGTATGATATAAAACATTTACCAGCATCTTGAAACATATATACATACATAAACACATCTGTAACAAACAAGGTTTCATTGCAATATCTATATATGTTGATTCGCGTGTCTTCATGTCAGCCTGTCCTGAGGGATTCCACAGCATTGTGTTGGCTGGGTCTTTGGCTCTATCCGTTGTCTGTCTACATGTCAACCTCTACGTGAGGCCTTACACAGCATTGTGATGGCTGGGTCTTCGGCTCTATCCGTTGTCTGTCTACATGTCAACCTCTACGTGAGGCCTTACACAGCATTGTGATGGCTGGGTCTTCGGCTCTATCCGTTGTCTGTCTACATGTCAACCTCTACGTGAGGCCTTACACAGCATTGTGATGGCTGGGTCTTTGGCTCTATCCGTTGTCTGTCTACATGTCAACCTCTACATGAGGCCTTCTTCAGCACTAGTGTTGGCTGGGTCTTTGGCTCTATCACTTGTCTGTCTACATGTCAACCTCTACGTGATTCCACAGCATTGTGTTGGCTGGGTTTTTGGCTCTATCCGTTGTCTGTCTACATGTCAACCTCTACGTGAGGCCTTACACAAGTATTGGCCGGGTGTTCGACTCTCTCTCTCGCGTGTTTGCATGTCAACCTTTCACGAGTCTTTCTTCAGCACTGGTTTTGGCAGGGTGCTGGCTGTATCTCTTGTGTGTCCACATGTCAACCTCTACATAAGGCCTTCTTCAGCACAAGTATTGGCTATGTGTTTGACTCTGTACATTGTGTGTCTACATGTCAACCTCTACATGAGGCGTTCTTCAGCACTAGTGTTGTCTATGTGTTTGGTTCTGTACATTGTGTGTCTACATGTCAACCTCTACATGAGGCCTTCTTCAGCACTAGTATTGTCTATGTGTTTGGTTCTGTATATTGTGTGTCCACATGTCAACCTCTACATGAGGCCTTCTTCAGCACTAGTATTGGCTATGTGTTTGGTTCTGTATATTATGTGTCTACATGTCAACCTCTACATGAGGCCTTCTTCAGCACAAGTATTGTCTATGTGTTTGGTTCTGTATATTATGTGTCTACATGTCAACCTCTACATGAGGCCTTCCTCAGCACTGGTGTTGGCTGAGTGTTTGGCTCTGTATATGTGTGTCTACATGTCAACCTCTACATGAGGCCTTTCTCAGCACTAGTGTTGGTTGAGTGTTTGGCTCTGTTGAATGTCTACATGTCAACCTCTACATCACGTCCTCCTCAAACTAATGTTGGCTGTATGTGTGGCTCTGTATCTTGAGTGTTTCCATTTCGCGCTACTAACAGTACACTGTGTGTGTGTGCGTGCGCGTGTGTGCTTTACGTGTGTGTGCGTACGTGTGTGTGTGTGTGTGTATCTGTTGTGTATGTGTACATATATGTGTGTGTTGTGTTGTGTTGTGTTTTGGTGTGTATGTGTGTGTGTGTGTGTGTGTGTGTGTGTGTGTTCGTTGCGTGTGGTGTATTGTATGTGTATGTATTGTGGTTGCACTGTGTGAGTATTTCGTGTGTATGTGAGTGTGTGTGTGTGTGTTTGTTGTGTATGTGTACATGTGTGTGTGTGTGTGTGTGTGTGTGTTGTGTGTGTATGTGTGTGTGTGTGTGTGTGTGTGTGTGTGTGTGTGTGTGTGTGTGTGTGTGTGTGTGTGTGTGTGTGTGTGTGTGTTTCAGGTCACCTATGGCTTTACCTACCGTTTTCATAACGTATTGCTTACGACTACGGACTGCCCACCCCAGAACTGTGACAACATCAACACCTCATCCTGTGGTCCCAACGAACATGACATGGTAAGTTGTCAGTCTGCACTTTGTTTAACCTTTTGATTCCTGCACCCTATCCACCAACTGCAAAAACTTAACCCTCTGACTCCCTCACCCTATCCATCAGCAGGAAGTTGGTGGATAGGGCCAGGGAGTCAAAGGGTTAAGTTTTCGCTTTGTGAGCATGGTTGACAAAGCAGGATGCTGGTGGACAGAATGCGGGAGTTAGTTCAGTTCAGTTCAGTTCATATTGCTTATAGCCCAGCCGACTACTGGAGCCATATCAGGGTTAACATTACGTCAAAAAACGACAACTCGTTAAGATAAAAAAACAACAACAAAAAACAGTTTAAAACCATGTTCACCGTTAATCTTGGAAATCTAAAATGCAATTCAAGAAAAACACGTAAAATCAGATCAGGAGAAATCTATTGATCTCTTGTAAAAACTGGAAAATTGCATCAGGAGGCACGTCTCGGTAGAGGTTCTTTAAGGAGTCCGCCGTTTAGTGCTTATGTTTCACATCGTACAAGTCCAGCAATCAAGGAAGTGGTGTCTGATGCTCAACGGCTCGTCACACGGTATACACCACGGTGCTTCTTCATTTTTTAAAGGTACGAGTGAGTGTAGGATGTGTGACCCGTGTGTGTAACCTACATAACACTGTCTTGCAGGAGTCAAAGGGTTAAAGAGAAAATAAGATAATTCCATATGCGCTCCACCCAAATCTGCCAGCAATCATCTTGTAGACTCCTTAAGCCTGCATACATTGTTACGTGCTGGCAAACTCTTGTCGTGGAGAAGGGGGGACGGGGGGGGGGGGGGGGGGGGGATTTTTGAAACATTAAACTGACATCACTAGAATGATGTAAACACTAGACTGACATCCCAAAAACACACAGAATGATGAACCTAAACGACATCCAAATGATGAAACACTAAACTGACATCACCAGAATGATGGAAACACTAAACTGACATCGCCAGAATGATGGAAACACTAAACTGACATCACTGGAATGATGAAACACTAAACTGACATCACCAGAATGATGGAAACACTAAACTGACATCACCAGAATGATGGAAACACTAAACTGACATCACCAGAATGATGGAAACCTAAACTGACATCACCAGAGTGGTGGAAACACTAAACTGACATCAACAGAGTGATGGAAACACTAAACTGACATCACCAGAATGATAGAAACACTAAACTGACATCACAAGAATGATGGAAACACTAAACTGACATCACAGAATGATGGAAACACTAACTGACATCACCAGAATGATGGAAACACTAGACTGACATCACCAGAATGATGGAAACATTAAACTGACATCACCAGAATAATGGAAACACTGAACTGACATCACCGGAATGATAGAAACACTAAGCTGACATCACCAGAATGATGGAAACATTAAACTGACATCACCAGAAGAATGTTGAGAGTTCCATGGACAGCAAAGAAAACAAATGAGACAGTCTTGATGGCGGCAGACTCAAGAAGATCATTCATAAGGAAGATTAGGAAGAGACAAGCAACATTTATAGGCCATTTTATGAGGAAAGGGGAATTACAGAACTTTGTCACGACAGAAAGCTGGAGGGAAAGAGAACACCAGGTAGACCCAGGGAGAAAATACTGGACGGATTTGCGGAGAGGGTGAAGACAGAAAGGGTGGGAGATGTACTTGCAGCGACAAGAGATAAGATTCATATAGAGGATGATGATTGCCAACGTCATGCGGCAAGGCACATGATGATGATGATGAATGATGATGATGATGATATGATGATGATGATGATGATGATGATGAAAGCAAAGTAAAAGAGAAATAGGCATCGACCTCATCTTATTTGAACTCTCCAATCCTCCACCATGTCCATTTTCTTCTGTTATGCTGCTCAAACCAGGTATTTCCTACTATAAACTCATTCATCTGTGCCAATCCACAAGTTTCTCTCCCCTTTCATTTTGTGTACATGTACCAAGGCCATGAGGTCCAGCCATGTCCTCCACCCTCTCCTGTCCCACTTTAGCATTAAAATCTCCCATTATTACTGTCATATCCTGTGGTTTGCATTGATCCTTGGCCATCTCTAATATTTCATAGAAGTTGTCAATTTCTTCTTGAGTACTTGCGGATGTTGGTGCATATACTTAGATGATGTTGATATCAAATGGCTTGCCCTCTAACTTATCTAGCAAAACTCGGTCTGACACAGCCCAGTATCCCTTGAATGATTTTGACTTGTTCTTTTCTACCATTCTTACTTTAAAAATATATCCAGGTTTAATCCTTTCACTCCCGCAACCTATACACCACCTGCAAAAACTTGACCCTTTGACTCTTCGCCATATCCACCAGCTTCCTGCAGGAAGCTGGTGAATAGGGTGAGGGAGTCAAAGGGTTAACCACGCTTGAGAGATAAGACACTTGCAATGTTGATCAGGTAATTTGAGCAACACCCTCAGTGATACATCTCTCAAGTAGATAAGACACGACTGTATGGTCACAGTCTTCCCAGGTTTAACCCTTTGACTCCCGCACCCTGTCCACCAGCATCCTGTATTGCCAACCATACTCATCATCATCATCATGTGCCCTGCCGCATGGCGTTAGCGATCATGGCCCTCCATACGAATATATCCCTTGTCGTTGCAAGTACATCTCCCACCCTCTCTGTCCTCAGCCACTCTGCAAGTCCGTCCAATATTTTCTCCCAGGATCTACCTGGTGCTTTTTTTCCTGTTGTGACTAGGTGCTCTAATTTCTCTTGTCTAATAAAATGTCTTCCTAATCTTCTTCATTTATATTCTTCTTGTGTCTGCCTCCTTCAAGACTGTCTCATTCGTTTTCTTTGCTGTCCACAGAACTCTCAACATTCTTCTTAGAAACCACATTTCAGTTGCCTCAATCTTGTTCTACTTTGCGTGTTAACTATCCACGCCTCACATCCGTACAATTGTATCGGTTCTATATAACAGTCAAGAACTGTCTTCGTGATGTTGATTGATAGGCATTTGTTGGTAAGAACGCTGTTCGTTTTCTTGAATGCTGTTATAGCTTGGCCGACCATACTAGCAAAGAAAAAACTCAATCCTTTGATTCCCTCACCCTATCCACCAGTTTCCTGCAGGGAGCTGGTGGATAGGGTAAGGAGTCAAAGGGTTAAATTTTTGCGGTTGATGGTTGGGGTGCAGGAGTCTAAGGGTTAACTTTGGGTGGGATAGGGGAAGTCGCAATGAGCTGGGAGCAGGTGGATAGGGTAAGGAGTCAAAGGGTTAATTTTTTTGCGGTTGATGAATAGAGTGCAGGAGTCTAAGGGTTAACTTTGGGTGGGATAGGGGAGGGGAGAGGGGAAGTCGCAATAAAGTTTTTGGATTGATGGCGATTGGAACCTAGGACATCTAAGTCACGTCTGTTGCGCTAGCCATTCCGCCATCTTGCTGTGTCAGTTAGTGAAAATGTATTTACTAGAACTGGTGTCTCACCTGTCGGTGTTATCGGGTTCAGTGTTGGCCGCCGTACACTGTAACACAGTCACGCGTCTCCAAATGGCTCTGTCTTGACTTTTGTGGACAAGGGAGAAGAGTGGCACAATGGTTCAGACGTTTGCCTGTCAATAACTAAACTCGAGGTTCCAGGGTTCGCTCCCCGTAAAGGCCTCAACTTTTCTCTTCAGTTTGACTGGAAAATCGAACCGAACGTCCAGTCCTTAGGAAGGGGACGAACAATGAGCCGGACCCTGTGCCTCCTGGCTGCGCACGCTAAAGATCCCACGGCAATTGAAAATCCTGAAGAGCAGGGCATTGCCCGACTGCCTTGGTAAAAAAAAAACATTGGAGAGATAGGATGATTTCTCAGGTCCCACCCCTTGAAGATCAATTAGCCTTCTTGCCTTTCTGAAATCTTGGTAAAAAAACAACAACACATGAATATGAATATGAATTTGAAGCGAGGGAGAGGGGATGGGCGCCGCCCTCGTGGTGCTGGCCCCGGGAAAAGTTGAGGTCTCTGCCACTTCACTCCCCCTACAACCCCCAGGGTTAAAGACCTCAGGACCTTGCCAGCTCATGGGTTTATGTGCAGGTTTAAGGCTTGTGCCGTGATCATTCTGAATTTTCTCCATCACATGGCACTTGTGACGTTAGTGCATATGGAATTTATTCCGAGCGCGGAGACGTCATCTTGAGAAATTGAAACTGAAACTGAAACGGACAACTTCTTGAATGTTTAGGCCACTGATAATGGTTATGTTCCCGATAGAACTGCTGCAGTAAGACATAAATGTCATCGTGTTGCAGGCACTGCTGTGTGACCTAAGCATTCAGGTCGCATCGTGGGATCCGAACCCTACACCGTTTCAACACCACCTGTCATCCCATGGTTGGTTAAACACCTCTCCTTCCCCGCTTCCAGGAGTCAGCTTAAGGAGTTTGGCAACAAGAAGTCAAGCTGTACTTATTTAAGTTAAGTCCCCTGTGGATTGTTTTTTGTTTGTTTTGTTTTTGATTATTTGGTCTCTTTTTTATCCACTGAACGATGCGGCAGGGAAGTTTTAGTCCTCTTTTTATTATCCGTTGTTTGGTGTTGTTTGTGGTCTGTTTGTGACCGTGCATTCGCGCTTGACAAAGACCGGTTGGCCGAAAATTTGCGCTTGTCTTGTCTTGTGTTGAATACACGCTTGCTTTGGTTTGCTTGTTCTTCTGGTTCCTTTTTGATTATTTGTTTACTTTTGGTTTGGTTTGTTTGTCCTTGTTTGTTTGGTCTTTTTTTCCCCGCTACTTTTCCAAGATGCATCAGACTGCTGTATCATGGTTTTTTTTTCAAGGCAAAAATCATTTTAAATTAACGTTTTCTTTTTGTTATTGTTATCGTTTATAGTATGAGCTATGTTGCGAGTTGTGTTTAGCTAACGGCATGTCAACCGTAGTCTTTACAATTTGCCAAACAATAAAAATTCAAAGGCTAAAACTGTGTGTGTATATATGTGTGTGTGTGTACACGAGTGCGTTCGTGTGTATGTGTTGTGTGTTTTGTGTGTGTGTGTGAGTGTGTGTGTGTGTGTGTGTGTGTGTGTGTGTGTGTGTGTGTGTGTGTGTGTGTGTGTGTGTGACAGACACAGAGTGATAGAGAGAGAGAGAAAAAGAGAGAGAGAGAGAGAGAGAGAGAGAGAGAGAGAGAGAGAGAGAGAGAGAGAGAGAGATGGGCCAGAACGAAGGCCAGCAGCCTTTCTTACTAACACGTTCTGTAATTCAAAATCTAGAAGTGACTGTACTCCTTTTGAAAGCTCTCCCTTTGAGATCATGTGCACACCCTTTGAGACCACAAGCACGCCCTTTGAGATCACATGCACTCCCATGACATCATATACACCCCTTTGAGATCACGTGTATTCCTTTTAAGATCACATGCACTCCCGTTGAGTTCTCATGCACTCCTTTTGAGATCTCATGCACTCTCTTTGAGATCACATGCACTCCTTACTTCTGTAGGCGCTGCACGAGAGGAAATCTTGCGGCCTTGGGTCTGTTTCTGCTGGTCCCTCCCTCTTCTGCTGAACAGCAGCTGTTGTGAACTGTTTAAATCTGACTGTACTTTGCTTTGTGTGTGTGTGTATGTGTGTGTATGTATGTGTGTGTATGTGTATGTGTGTGTGTGTGTATGTGTGTGTATGTGTTGTTGTGTGTGTGTGTGTTGTGTGTGTGTGTGTGTGTGTGTGTGTAGTGTGTGTGTGTTGTATGTGTGTGTGTGTGAGTGTACAACTATCTCTAGCACGCCCTGTTGTGTGCAGTGTCTTCCCAGTTTGGTTTCTTGATTGGCCTTTACGGTATCCTTGTATCGTTTACATTGACACCACGTACACTGTCATGTGGCTGTACACTGTATACTGTTATGTGGCTGTACACTGTTATGTGGCTGTACACTGTATGTGGCTGTACACTGTCATGTGGCTGTACACTGTCATGTGGCTGTACTGACACTGTGTACAGATGTGGCTGTACACTTATGTGACTGTACACTTATGTGGCTGTACACTGTCATGTGGCTGTACACTGTCATGTGGCTGTCCAGTTATGTGGCTGTCCACTTATGTGACTGTACACTGTTATGTGGCTGTAGACTGTTATGTGACTGTACACTGTCATGTGGCTGTACACTGTCGTGTGGCCGTACACTGTCATGTGGCTGTACACTGTTATGTGGCTGTATCTGTTATGTGGCTGTATACTGTTATGTGGCTGTACACTGTTATGTGGCTGTACACTGTTATGTGGCTGTACACTGTCATGTGGCTGTAGACTGTTATGTGGCTGTAGACTGTTATGTGACTGTACACTGTCATGTGGCTGTACGCTATGTGGCTGTACACCGTTATGTGACTGTACACCGTTATGTGGCTGTACACTGTTATGTGGCTGTACACTGTTATGTGGCTGTAGTTATGTGGCTGTAACAGTTATGTGGCTGTACACTGTATGTGGTTGTACAGTGATGTGGCTGTACACTGTTGTGTGCTGTACAGTTATGTGGCTGTACACTGTTATTTGGCTGTACAGTTATTTGGCTGTACAGTTATGTGGTTGTACACTATGTGACTGTACACTGTTATGTGGCTGTACACTGTTGTGTGACTGTACACTGTTATGTGACTGTACACTGTTATGTGGCTGTACACTGTGTGGCTGTACACTGTTATGTGGATGTACACTGTTATGTGGCTGTACACTGTTATGTGACCGTACATTGTTATGTGACTGTACACTGTTATGTGACTGTACACTGTTATGTGGCTGTACAGTTATGTGACTGTACACTGTCATGTGGCTGTACACTGTATGTGCTGTACACTGTTATGTGGCTGTATTGTTATGTGACTGTACACTGTTATGTGGCTGTACTGTTATGTGACTGTACAGTTATGTGACTGTACACCGTTATGTGACTGTACAGTTATGTGGCTGTACACTGTTATGTGACTGTACTGTTATGTGACTGTACACTGTTATGTGGCTGTACAGTTATGTGACTGTACACTGTTATGTGACTGTACAGTTATGTGGCTGTACGCTGTTATGTGACTGTACACTGTTATGTGACTGTACACTGTTGTGACTGTACACTGTTATGTGGTTGTACACTGTTGTGTGGCTGTACACTGCTATGTGGATGTACACTGTTATGTGGCTGTACACTGTTATGTGACCGTACATTGTTATGTGACTGTACACTGTTATGTGACTGTACACTGTTATGTGGCTGTAGTTATGTGACTGTACACTGTCATGTGGCTGTACACTGTTATGTGGCTGTACACTGTTATGTGGCTGTACTGTTATGTGACTGTACACTGTTATGTGGCTGTACAGTTATGTGGCTGTACACTGTTATGTGACTGTACAGTTATGTGACTGTACACTGTTATGTGGCTGTACACTGTTATGTGACTGTACAGTTATGTGGCTGTACAGTTGTGACTGTACACTGTTATGTGACTAGTTATGTGGCTGTACGCTGTTATGTGACTGTACACTGTTATGTGACTGTACACTGTTGTGACTGTACACTGTTATGTGGCTGAACACTGTTATGTAACTGTACACTGTTATGTGGCTGTACAATGTACTGTTATGTGGCTGTACACTGTCATGTGACTGTTCAATGTACATTATGTGGCTGTATAATGTGCACTGTTGTGGTTGTACAATGTAGTTATGTGCATGTACACTGTCATGTGGCTGTACACTGTTATGTGGCTGTACACTGTTATGTGGCTGTACAGTTATGTGACTGTACAGTTATGTGGCTGTACACTGTTATGTGATTGTACACTTTTATGTGGCTGTACAATTTATACTGTTATGTGGCTGTACAGTTATGTGGCTGTACACTGTTATGTGACTGTACAATGTACACTGTTATGTGCTGTACACTGTTATGTGGCTGTACACTGTCATATGGCTGTACAATGTTCATGTGGCTGTACACTTTTATGTGGCTGTACAATGTATAGTTATGTGGCTGTACAGTCATTGGCTGTACACTGTTATGTGACTGTACAATGTACACTGTATGTGGCTGTACAATGTACAGTTATGTGATGTACAGTCATTATGGCTGTAAAATGTACTGTCATGTCGCTGTGCACTTTTATGTGCTGTACAATGTATACTGTCATGTGGCTGTACACTGTCATGTGGCTGTACACTGTCATGTGACTGTACACTGTCATGTGGCTGTACACTGTTATGTGGCTGTACAGTTATGTGGCTGTACACTGTTATGTGGCTATACAGTCATGTGGCTGTACAGTTATGTGGCTGTACACTGTTATGTGACTGTACAGTTATGACTGTACAGTTATGTGGCTGTACACTGTTATGTGACTGTACACTGTTATATGGCTGTACTGTTATGTGACTGTACACTGTTATGTGACTGTACACTGTTATGTGGCTGTACAGTTATGTGGCTGTACACTTTTATGTGGCTGTACACTGTTATATGACTGTACACTGTTATGTGACTGTACACTGTCATGTAACTGTACACTGTTATGTGGCTGTACACTGTTATATGGCTGTATAATGTATAGTTTTGTGGCTGTAGTCATGTGGCTGTACACTGTTATGTGACTGTACAATGTACACTGTTATGTGGCTGTACAATGTAGTTATGTGGCTGTACAGTCATAATGGCTGTACAATGTAGTCATGTGGCTGTACACTTTATGTGGCTGTACAATGTATAGTCATGTGGCTGTACACTGTCATGTGCGTACAGTCATGTGGCTGTACACTGTTATGTGACTGTACACTGTTATGTGGCTGTACAGTTATGTGACTGTACATTGTTATGTGACTGTACGCTGTTATGTGACTGTACACTGTTATGTGACTGTACACTGTTATGTGACTGTACACTGTTATGTGGCTGTACACTGTTATGTGGCTGTACACTGTGACTGTACACTGTTATGTGACTGTACAGTTATGTGGCTGTACACTGTGACTGTACACTGTGACTGTACACTGTTATGTGACTGTAGTTATGTGGCGGCACGCTGTTATGTGACTGTACACTGTTATGTGATTGTACACTGTTATGTGGCTGTACACTATGTGACTGTACACTGTTATGTGACTGTAGTTATGTGGCTGTACACTGTGACTGTACAGTTATGTGACTGTACACTGTTATGTGGATGTACACTGTGACTGTACAGTTATGTGACTGTACACTATGTGACTGTACACTGTTATGTGGCTGTACATTATGACTGTACACTGTTATGTGACTGTACACTGTTATGTGGCTGTACACTATGTGACTGTACACTGTTATGTGGTTGTACATTGTTATGACTCTACACTGTTATGTGGCTGTACACTGTTATTGACTGTACACTGTGACTGTACACTATGTGACTGTACACTGATATGTGGTTGTACACTGTTATGTGGTTGTACACTATTATGTGACTGTACACTGTTATGTGGTTGTACACTATTATGTGACTGTACACTGTTATATGGCTGTAGACTGTTATGTGACTACAGTTATATGGCTGTACACTGTTATATGGCTGTACACTGTTATGTTACTAACACTGTTATATGGCTGTACACTGTTATGTTACTACACTGTTATATGGCTGTACACTGTTATGTGACTGTACACTGTTATGTTACTACACTGTTATATGGCTGTACACTGTTATATGACTGTACACTGTTATGTGACTGTACACTGTTATGTGACTACACTGTTATATGGCTGTACAGTTATATGACTGTACACTATTATGTGACTGTACACTGTTATGTGACTGTACACTGTTATGTGACTGTACACTGTTATGTGACTACACTGTTATATGGCTGTACAGTTATATGACTGTACACTATTATGTGACTGTACACTGTTATGTGACTGTACACTGTTATGTGACTACACTGTTATATGGCTGTACACTGTTATATGGCTGTACACTGTTATGTGACTGTACACTGTTATGTGACTACACTGTTATATGGCTGTACACTGTTATATGGCTGTACACTGTTATGTGACTGTACAGTTATATGGATGTACACTGTTATGTGGCTGTACAGTTAATGTGACTGTACACTGTTATGTGACTGTACACTGTTATGTGACTGTACAGTTATATGGCTACACAGTTATATGGCTGTACAGTTATATGGCTGTACACGGTTATGTGACTGTACACTGTTATATGGATGTACACTGTTATATGGCTGTACAGTTATGTGACTGTACACTGTTATGTGACTGTACACTGTTATGTGACTGTACAGTTATATGGCTACACAGTTATATGGCTGTACAGTTATATGCTGTACACGGTTATGTGACTGTACACTGTTATATGGCTGTACACTGTTATATGGCTGTACACTGTTATTGTGCTGTACACTGTTATGTGACTGTACACTGTTATATGACATGTACAGTTATATGACTGTACACTGTTATATGGCTGTACACTGTTATATGGCTGTACACTGTTATATGGCTGTACACTGTTATGTGGCTGTACACTGTTATGTGACTGTACACTGTTATATGGCTGTACACTGTTATATGGCTGTACACTGTTATATGGCTGTACACTGTTATATGGCTGTACACTGTTATGTGACTGTACACTGTTATGTGACTGTACAGTTATATGGCTGTACACTGTTATGTGACTGTATACTGTTATGTGGCTGTACACTGTCATGTGGCTGTACACTGTCATGTGACTGTACACTGTCATGTGACTGTACACTGTTATGTGACTGTACACTGTTATGTGACTGTACACTGTTATGTGACTGTATACTGTTATGTGACTGTACACTGCCATGTGGCTGTACACTGTCATGTGACTGTACACTGTCATGTGACTGTACACTGTCATGTGACTGTACACTGTTATGTGGCTGTACACCATTATGTGGCTGTACACTTATGTGGCTGTACAGTTATGTGACTGTACACTGTTATGTGGCTGTACACTGTTGTGTGGCTGTACACTGTTATGTGGCTGCACACTTTTATTGTGGCTGTACACTGTTATGTGGCATGTAGTTTTATGTGGCTGTACACTGTTATGTGGCATGTAGTTTTATGTGGCTGTACACTTATGTGGCTGTAGTTATGTGACTGTACACTGCTATGTGGCTGTACACTTTTATGTGGCTGTACATTTTTATGTGACTGTACAGTTATGTGGCTGTACACTGTCATGTGGCTGTACAGTTATGTGGCTGTACACTGTCATGTCGCTGTACAGTTATGTGACTGTACAGTGATGTGGCTGTACACTATGTGACTGTACACTCATGTGGCTGTACACTGTTATGTGGCTGTACACTGTTATGTGGCTGTACACTGTTATGTGGCTGTACACTGTTATGTGGCTGTACACTGTTATGTGGCTGTACACTGTTATGTGACTGTACACTGTCATGTGGCTGTACAGTTATGTGACTGTACACTGTCATGTGGCTGTACAGTTATGTGGCTGTGCACTGTCATTTGACTGTACACTGTCATGTGACTGTACACTGTTATGTGGCTGTATACTGTTATGTGACTGTACACTGTTATGTGGCTGTACACTGTATCATGGCTGTACACTGTCATGTGGCTGTACAATGTACACTGTCATGTGGCTGTACACTGTCATGTGGCTGTACAATGTACAGTCATGTGGCTTACGCTGTTATGTGGCGGTACACTGTACACTGTTATGTGGCTGTACACTGTAATGTGGCTGTACAATGTTATGTGGCTATTATTTATACTGAAAGAGCCCCCAGCATCCCCACGGGGGGGACCAGACCTTGAGTAGGTTTCCCCATAATTGCCCTGTTAAGGACTGCCACTTAAACGTTGCTTTACCGACCTTACAGTTCGCCACTAACAACACAATACACAGATAATGTCACTACAGTGACATTTCTCAATGATGCCCCCCCCCCCCCCGCTTCTAACTCTGGCAGTTATTGTTTCCCCATGTGTCCAACCTGCAGATAATGTCACTACAGAAACATTTCTCAATGATGCACCCCCCCCCCTCCCGCTTCTAACTCTAAATATCCTGTATAGACAAAATACTAAAATGTCCCTATTTTTTCAACTGGTTTGGCCAAATTTGAAGAAAATGTTTGATGCCATATAAAAGCTGACTGCTCAAAGTTTCACACAGGTCACTTCCTTTTCAGGATAAATGTTATCAAAACGTCATCAGAGCGTGGAAAGGAAGATTGTTTGCGCTGTTTGACTGCCTTGTTTGGTTTATCCCCCCCCCCCCACCAATCCCCAACAGAATAAACAATAAAAAAATTTGTGACAGAATAAATAATCATAAAATTCGTGAGCTGATGAATTAGTGATTACAATTTTTATGATTTTTGGAAATTTACGACTTAAGTTTATCACTATCTTTTTTTTTCTTCTCATTTAATCAGCGTAGTTGAAACGATAGTATTATAACTTCAGATAGCCTGAAAATTGCATGCATTTGAACTCTTCTTCATGCATAGAGAACACACACACACACACACACACACACACACACACACACACACTGATGTACGTACACATTGTTGTTATTGTTATTGTTGTTTAAAGCCCAGCTGACTGCATACAGCCATATCAGGGCTATAACTGCTTCAAAACACAAAACTTCAACAGGAAAAAAAAAAGAAAATAAAAGTACACATATCAATGCATTCGTGCACGTAATCTAAGGACATACCCCTGGCGTTGACCACTGTGTCCCAATTTATCGTGCAGGGGATTTAAAAAACACATCTGAATACAAATATAAGCATACCTAAGGACACCAAAACATATAAAAACAAGCATAAATTACCTAAAATTGCTTCCGCATATCTCACCTTCCTAGAGCCAAATATGCACTCAATACATGTACCAAATTATCAATCCTAAGAAAAAGTACGTAAGACTTTATCGAACACATACAGGTGAATGGACCATTATGGCAGAAAATGACAGGTAGAAATGACAGAAAGCAAAGGAACAAGGCAGAAACAAAGAGAGTGACAGAAAAGAGGAAATTTCTAGCACAGAATATCCAGAAGTTGGGGATACTATTTATACTGAAAGAGCCCTCAGCATCCCCATGGAGGACGTACGTACACACACACATACACAAATAACTGTTACTTACCATGATGTGTCCACATTTAACAAACTACGCAGTTTACAGTCTTTACTGGAAAATAATGAAAACAATCAGCATAGCATCTTATTCACACACTGTATTCAAGCTTCTAGTACTCATACAACGGAGGAAACTGAAATATGTTGGACACGCAATCCGTAATGAGAGAACAGACTTGATGTCCACTGTCCTCCAAGGTAAAGTGGAAGGAAAGAGAAACAGAGGACGGCCACCTGCATCACTTGCTAGAAACATCACAAACATCAGTGGCAAGAAACTCCAGGAGGTGGTCAGACTTAGCCAAGATCGAGAGTGCTGGAGGCAACTTGTGAGGACATCATGTGCAGCGGCCAACACTGTTCCCGGTGACGCCGACAGGTGAGACAGGTGAGGTGTATTCAAAGATGGAGACATCCTTCTCTCTATGTTTCCAAAGCCTCCAACTGTGTGTTAAAGTCATCTACCTACCTCACAAGTGGAATGATGACTGTACATTGTACACTTTTTGACAGTACAGCCACATGTACACTGTATACCTTTTGACAGTACAGCCACATATAAACTGTACACCTTCTGACAGTACAGCCACATGTACACCTTACATCTTTCGACAGTACAGCCGCAGTACACTGAACACCTTTTGACAGTACAGTCACATGTACATTGTACACCTTTTGACAGTACAGCCACATGTACATTGTACACCTTTTGACAGTACAGTCACATGTACACCTTCTGACAATAGTCACATGTACATTGTACATCTTTTGAAAGTACAGCCACATGTACATTGTAACCTTTTGACAGTACAGCCACATGTACATTGTACACCTTTTGAAAGTACAGACACATGTACACTGTACATCTTTTTGACAGTAATGCCACATATGCATTGTACATCTTTTGACAGTACAGACACATGTACACTGTAATCTTTTGACAGTAGTCACATGTACATTGTACACCTTTTGACAGTACAGCCACATGTACACTGTAACCTTTTGACAGTACAGTCACATGTACATTGCAACCTTTTAACAGTACAGCCACATGTACATTGTACACCTTTTGACAGTACATCCACATTGTAACCTTTTGACAGTAAAGCCACATGTACACTGTACATCTTTTGACAGTACAGTCACATGTACATTGTAACCTTTTGACAGTACAGCCACATGTACATTGTACACCTTTTGACAGTACAGCCACATGTACCCTTTTGACAGTACAGCCACATGTACCCTTTTGACAGTACAGCCACATGTACATTGTACACCTTTTGACAATACAGTCACATATACATTGTACACCTTTAGACGGTACAGCCACATGTACACCTTTTGACAGTACAGTCACATGTACATTGTACACCTTTTGACAGTACAGCCACATGTACACCTTTTGACAGTACAGTCACATGTACATTGTAACCTTTTGACAGTACAGCCACATGTACATTGTAACCTTCTGACAGTACAGCCACATGTACACTGTACACCTTTTGACAGTACAGCCACATGTACATGTAACCTTTGACAGTACAGCCACATGTACACTGTACACCTTTTGACAGTACAGCCACATGTACACTGTAACCTTTTGACAGTAAGCCACATGTACACTGAACCTTTTGACAGTACAGCCACATGTACACTGTACATTTTTTGACAGTAAAGCCACATGTACACCTTTTGACAGTACAGCCACATGTACACTGTAACACCTTTTGACAGTACAGCCACATGTACATGTAACCTTTTGACAGTACAGCCACATACACTGTACACTTTTGACAGTACAGCCACAATACACTGTACACACTTTTGACAGTACAGCCACATGTACACTGTACACCTTTTGACAGTACAGTCACAAATACACCTTTACAGTACAGCCACAAGTACACTGTACACCTGACAGTACAGCCACATGTACACTGTAACCTTTTGACAGTACAGCCACAAGTACACTGTACACCTTTTGACAGTACAGCCACAAGTACACGGTACACCTTTGACAGTAACAGCCACATGTAACAACCTTTTGACAGTACAGCCACAGTACACTGTACACTTTTTGACAGTAAGCCACATATGTACACTTTTTGACAGTACAGCCACATGTACACTGTAACCTTTTGACAGTACAGCCACATGTACACTGTACATTTTTTGACAGTAAAGCCACATGTACACTTTTTGACAGTACAGCCACATGTACACTGCACATTTTTTGACAGTAAAGCCACATGTACACTGTACACTTTTTGACAGTACAGCCACATATATATGGTGCACCTTTGACAGTACAGCCACATGTACACCTGACAGTACAGTCACATGTACACTGTAACCTTTTGACAATACAGCGACATGTTAAAGTTTCCATGTTCCCTACACATACTATAGACTTCACACTTCTTATAAAAAGAACGCAGACTACACACTATGCGCATTTGAGAGTACAGCCTCAAGCCCCTGGTGACTTCATGCTGTGATAAGGATACAAAAGCAATACTCACAACACAACACAATACACAGTTATAAGGATACAAAAGCAATACTCACAACACAACACAATACACAGTTATAAGGATACAAAAGCAATACTCACAACACAACACAATACACAGTTCATACCCACTCAATTTTTTCACAAGCAGCATAGCACTGATATGGAAATTTTTTTGGGAAAGGTTTTTTTAATACAATCAGAGTGATAATTAAAAAAAAGCTGTAGAATGTACCATAGAGAGGCCAAAAAATACCAAAACTGATTAAAAAAATCCTTGCACTCCAAGAACACTTGAATGATAAAGAATAACCTGCAAGACAAGTGGAATAAGAATAAAATACCTTACACAAGAATGTGTCACCCCACACACACACACACACACACACACACACACACACACACACACACACACACACACACATACAACACACACATGCCCGCAAAAAGATTACCATCCACACTGGGACAATTTTCTAAATGCTCGCTAGATGAAGAAAAAATCCACTGGAGACAAAACTTCAAGTGTAGTTGAACAGAAAAAAAAGCTCCATGCACAGTCGAATGGGAGAAAAGCTCCATGTATGTACAATAGGCGGTAAAAATCCCCATGTACAACACTGGGAAAAGCTCCATGTACAATATGCGGTAAAAATCCCCATGTACAATACACTGGGGAAAAGCTCCTTGCATAACAGAGTGTTAGAAAGCTCCATGTACAACAGAGTAGTAAAAAGCTCCATGTACAATAGCATGGTAAAAGGCTGTACAATAGCATGGTAAAAGGCTGTACAATAGCATGGTAAAAGGCTGTACAATAGCATGGTAAAAAGCTCCATGTACAATAGCATGGTAAAAAGCTCCATGTACAATAGCATGGTAAAAGGCTGTACAATAGCATGGTAAAAGGCTGTACAATAGCATGGTAAAAGGCTGTACAATAGCATGGTAAAAAGCTCCATGTACAATAGCATGGTAAAAGGCTGTACAATAGCATGGTAAAAAGCTCCATGTACAATAGCATGGTAAAAAGCTCCATGTACAATAGCATGGTAAAAGGCTGTACAATAGCATGGTAAAAGGCTGTACAATAGCATGGTAAAAAGCTCCATGTACAATAGCATGGTAAAAGGCTGTACAATAGCATGGTAAAAGGCTGTACAATAGCATGGTAAAAGGCTGTACAATAGCATGGTAAAAGGCTGTACAATAGCATGGTAAAAGGCTGTACAATAGCATGGTAAAAGGCTGTACAATAGCATGGTAAAAGGCTGTACAATAGCATGGTAAAAGGCTGTACAATAGCATGGTAAAAGGCTGTACAATAGCATGGTAAAAGGCTGTACAATAGCATGGTAAAAAGCTGTACAATAGCATGATAAAAAGCTCCATGTAAATACATGTAGCATGATAAAACGCTCCATGTAAATACATGTAGCATGGTAAAAAGCTCCATGTAAATACATGTAGCATGATAAAAAGCTCCATGTAAATACATGTAGCATGATAAAAAGCACCATGTAAATACATGTAGCATGGTAAAAGCTCCATGTAAATACATGTAGCATGATAAAAAGCTCCATGTAAATACATGTAGCATGATAAAAAGCACCATGTAAATACATGTAGTATGGTAAAAGCTCCATGTAAATACATGTAGCATGATAAAAAGCTCCATGTAAATACATGTAGCATGCTAAAAAGCTCCAAGTAAATATATGTAGCATGATAAAAAGCTCCATGTAAATACATGTAGCATGGTAAAAGTTCCATATAAATACATGTAGCATGGTAAAAGTTCCATGTAAATACATACAGCATGATAAAAAGCTCCATGTAAATACATGTAGCATGGTAAAAGTTCCATGTAAATACATACAGCATGATAAAAAGCTCCATGTAAATACATGTAGCATGATAAAAATGATGTTACTGTTATTGTTTAAAGCCCAGCCAACTGTGCAGAGCTATATCAGGGCTAAAACCGCTTCAAAACATACAAAACTTCAACAGGGAAAAAAAAAAAGAAAATTAAGTACACATATCAATGTATTCACGTACACAATCTAAGACATACCCCTGGCGTTGACCACTGTGTCCAATATATCGTGCAGGGGATTTAAAAAAAAACCCACCTGAATACAAATATAAGCATACCTAAGGACACCAAAACATACATAAAAACAGGCATAAATTACCTAAAATTGCTTCTGCATATCTCACCTCCCTAGAGCAAAATATGCACTTAATACCTGTACCAAATTATCAATCCTAAGAAAAGGTACGTAAGACTTTATCGAACACATGCAGGTAAATGGACCATTATGGCAGAAAATGATAGGTAGAAATGACAGAAAGCAAAGGAACAAGGCAGAAACAAAGAGAGTGACAGAAAAGAGGAAATTTCTAGCACAAAATTTCCAGAAGCTGGGGATACTATTTATACTAAAAGAGCCCCCGGCATCCCCATGGGGGTAGCATGGTAAAAAGCTCCATGTAAATCCATGTAACACAGTAAAAGAACCATGTACAATACATGTAGCATGGTAAAAGTCCCATGTAGGTACATACAGCATGGTGAAAAGCTCCATGTAAATACATATAGCATGGTAAAAAGCTCCATGCACAAAACATGTAGCATGGTGAAAAAATCTATGTAGCCTGTCTCCGCTCGGAGGGGAATCACTTTGTTTTAATATATAATTGTATATGATGTGCTCTCTGTGGTTTTCCATTGGTTTTATTCTTGCTTTTATTCTTTTCTCCCCATTTGTGGCCATGCATGTGTGTGTGTGGTGTGTGTGTGTGTGTGTGTGTGTGTGTGTGTGTGTGTGTGTGTGTGTGTGTGTGTGTGTGTGTGTGTGTGTGCGTGCGTGCGTGCGTGCGTGCGTGTGTGCGTGCGTGCCTTTTCGGCGCTTGGATTTGATTTTGTCGAGATTTGCGCTATATAAATATTGTAATTATTATGTATGCATGTGCGTACGTATGTATGTATGTATGTATGTATGTATACGCTTAGATTTATGTATGTATGTATGCATGTATACGCTCAGCTTAGATTTATGTATGTAAGTATGTAAGCATGTATGTATGGATGTATACGCTCATATGTATGTAGGTATGTATGCATGTATACGCTCAGCGCTTAGATTTGATTTTGTCAAGATTTTGCGCTATATAAATAAAATATATTATTATTATTATTACAGTTGTAAAAAGCTCCAGTTGTAAAAAGTTCCATGTACAATCGTGGTAAAAAGCTCCAGTTGTAAAAAGTTCCATGTACAGCAGTGGTAAAAAGCTCCATGTACAACAGAGTGGTAAAAAGCTCCATGTACAACAGAGTGGTAAAAAGCTCCATGTACAATACAGTAGTAAAAAGCTCCATGTACAATAGCATGGTAAAAAGCTCCATGTACAATACAGGGGTAAAAAGCTCCACGTACAATACAGTAGTAAAAAGCTTCATGTACAACAAAGTGGTAAAAATCTCCATATATAACAAAGTGGTGAAAAGCTCCATGTACAATAGAGTGGCAAAAAGCTCCATGTTCAACAGAGTGGTAAAAAGCTCCATGTACAATAGAGTGGCAAAAAACTCCACGTACAACAGAGTGGTAAAAAGCTCCATGTACAACAGAGTGGTAAAAAGCTCCATGTGTGGCTCCTATTCACCTATTAATATACAGCATCATTCCTGGAGGACTTACTCTGAGTCACAACTCCTGTGGGTCTATTCAATCAGGAGATGGCTTATCAGTACCAATGCTGCCTCCTGATGGGCCATAAATCTGTCATGGCTTCTAATATCAATATCAGTTGTGATTTCTGTTGGTCTAGTAAGATCAGTCATGATTTCCGTTGACCTATTGATATCAGTCAATATTTCTGTTGACCTATTGATATCAGTTATGATTCCTGTTGGCCTATTGATATCAGTTATGATTCCTGTTGGCCTATTGATATCAGTCATGATTTCTGTTGGCCTATTGATATCAGCTATGATTCCTGTTGGCCTATTGATATCAGTTATGATTTCTGTTGGCCTATTGATATCAGTCATGATTTCTTTTGGCCTATTGATATCAGTCATGATTTCTTTTGGCCTACTGATATCAGTCATGATTTCTGTTGGCCTATTGATATCAGCTATGATTTCTGTTGGCCTATTGATATCAGTCATGATTTCTGTTGGCCTATTGATATCAGTCATGATTTCTGTTGGCCTATTGATATCAGTTATGATTCCTGTTGGCCTATTGATATCAGTCATGATTTCTGTTGGCCTACTGATATCAGTCATGAGTCCTGTTGACCTATTGATATCAGTCATGAGTCCTGTTGACCTATTGATATCAGTCATGAGTCCTGTTGACCTATTGATATCAGTCATGATTTCTGTTGGCCTACTGATATCAGTCATGAGTCCTGTTGGTCTATTGATATCAGTCATGATTTCTGTTGACATATTGATATCATTCATGATTTCTGTTGGCCTATTGCTATCAGTCATGAGTCCTGTTGACCTACTGATATCAGTCATGATTTCTGTTGACCTATTGATATCAGTCATGATTTCTGTTGGCCTATTGATATCAGTCATGAGTCCTGTTGACCTATTGATATCAGTCATGATTTCTGTTGACCTATTGATATCAGTCATGATTTCTGTTGGCCTATTGATATCAGTCATGAGTCCTGTTGACCTATTGATATCAGTCATGAGTCCTGTTGACCTATTGATATCAGTCATGAGTCCTGTTGACCTATTGATATCAGTCATGAGTCCTGTTGACCTATTGATATCAGTCATGATTTCTGTTGACCTATTGATATCAGTCATGAGTCCTGTTGACCTATTGATATCAGTAATGAGTCCTGTTGACCTATTGATATCAGTCATGAGTCCTGTTGACCTATTGATATCAGTCATGATTTCTGTTGACCTATTGATATCAGTCGTGAGTCCTGTTGACCTATTGATATCAGTCGTGAGTCCTGTTGACCTATTGATATCAGTCACAACTCCTGTTGACCTATTGATATCAGTCATGTGTCCTGTTGGCCTACTGATATCAGTCATGATTTCTGTTGGCGAATTGATATCAGTCATGATTTCTGTTGGCCTATTGATATCAGTCATGATTTCTTTTGGCCTATTGATATCAGTCATGACTCCTGTTGACCTATTGATATCAGTCATGAGTCCTGTTGACCTATTGATATCAGTCATGATTTCTGTTGGCCTATTGATATCAGTCATGATTTCTGTTGGCCTATTGATATCAGTCATGATTTCTGTTGGCCTATTGATATCATTCATGACTCCTGTTGACCTATTGATATCAGTCATGAGTCCTGTTGACCTATTGATATCAGTCATGATTTCTGTTGGCCTATTGATATCAGTCATGATTTCTGTTGACCTATTGATATCAGTCATAAGTCCTGTTGACCTATTGATATCAATTATGATTTCTGTTGGCCTATTGATATCAGTCATGAGTCCTGTTGACCTATTGATATCAGTTATGATTTCTGTTGACCTATTGATATCAGTCATAAGTCCTGTTGACCTATTGATATCAGTTATGATTTCTGTTGGCCTATTGATATCAGTCATGAGTCCTGTTGACCTATTGATATCAGTCATGATTTCTGTTGACCTATTGATATCAGTCATGAGTCCTGTTGACCTATTGATATCAGTCATGATTTCTGTTGACCTATTGATATCAGTCACAACTCCTGTTGACCTATTGATATCAGTCACAACTCCTGTTGGCCTATTGATATCAGTCATGAGTCCTGTTGACCTATTGATATCAGTTATGATTTCTGTTGGCCTATTGATATCAGTCACGATTTCTGTTGATCTATTGATATCAGTCATGAGTCCTGTTGGCCTACTGATATCAGTTATGATTTCTGTTGACCTATTGATATCAGTTATGATTTCTGTTGACCTACTGATATCATTCATGAGTCCTGTTGACCTATTGATATCAGTTATTAGTCCGGTTGACCTATTGATATCAGTCATGAGTCCTGTTGACCTATTGATATCAGTCATGATTTCTGTTGACCTATTGATATCAGTCATGATTTCTGTTGACCTATTGATATCAGTCATGATTTCTGTTGACCTACTGATATCATTCATGAGTCCTGTTGACCTATTGATATCAGTCATGATTTCTGTTGACCTACTGATATCATTCATGAGTCCTGTTGACCTATTGATATCATTCATGATTTCTGTTGACCTACTGATATCATTCATGAGTCCTGTTGACCTATTGATATCAGTCATGATTTCTGTTGACCTACTGATATCATTCATGAGTCCTGTTGACCTATTGATATCAGTCATGATTTCTGTTGACCTACTGATATCAGTCATGATTTCTGTTGACCTATTGATATCATTCATGAGTCCTGTTGACCTATTGATATCAGTCATGATTTCTGTTGACCTATTGATATCATTCATGAATTCTGTTGACCTACTGATATCATTCATGAGTCCTGTTGGCCTACTGATATCAATCATGAGTCCTGCTGACCTATTGATATCAATAATGACTCCTGGCCTGTTGATATCATTTATGAGTTCTGTTGGCGAATTGATATCAACTGTAACTCCTGTTGGCCTTTTGATATCAATTGTAACTCCTGTTGGCCTATTGATATCAATTGTAACTCCTGTTGGCCTACTGATATCAATTGTAACTCCTGTTGGCCTACTGATATCAACTGTAACTCCTGTTGGCCTTTTGATATCAATTGTAACTCCTGTTGGCCTACTGATATCAATTGTAACTCCTGTTGGCCTACTGATATCAACTGTAACTCCTGTTGGCCTACTGATATCAATTGTAACTCCTGTTGGCCTACTGATATCAACTGTAACTCCTGTTGGCCTATTGATATCAATTGTAACTCCTGTTGGCCTACTGATATCAATTGTAACTCCTGTTGGCCTACTGATATCAATTGTAACTCCTGTTGGCCTACTGATATCAATGCTAACTCCTGTTGGCCTTTTGATATCAATTGTAACTCCTGTTGGCCTATTGATATCAACTGTAACTCCTGTTGGTCTATTGATATCAACTGAAACTCTTGCTGGCCTATTGATATCAATTGTAACTCCTGTTGGCCTACTGATATCAATGCTAACTCCTGTTGGCCTACTGAATCAATCATAACTCCTGTTGGCCTATTGATATCAATTGTAATTCCTGTTGGCCTATTGATATCAATCGTAACTCCTGTTGGCCTACTGATATCAATCTTAACTCCTGTCGGCCTACTGATATCAATCGTAACTCCTGTTGGCCTACTGATATCAATTGTAACTCCTGTTGGCCTACTGATATCAATTGTAACTCCTGTTGGCCTACTGATATCAATCGTAACTCCTGTTGGCCTACTGATATAAATTGTAACTCCTGTTGGCCTACTGATATCAATGCTAACTCCTGTTGGCCTACTGATATCCATCATAACTCCTGTTGGCCTACTGATATCAATCGTAACTCCTGTTGGCCTACTGATATCAATTGTAACTCCTGTTGGCCTACTGATATCAATTGTAACTCCTGTTGGCCTACTGATATCAATTGTAACTCCTGTTGGTCTACTGATATCAATCGCAACTCCTGTTGGCCTACTGATATCAATTGTAACTCCTGTTGGCCTACTGATATCAATCGTAACTCCTGTTGGCCTACTGATATCCATCATAACTCCTGTTGGCCTACTGATATCAATGCTAACTCCTGTTGGCCTACTGATATCAATTGTAACTCCTGTTGGCCTACTGATATCAATGCTAACTCCTGTTGGCCTACTGATATCAATCGTAACTCCTGTTGGCCTACTGATATCCATCATAACTCCTGTTGGCCTACTGATATCCATCATAACTCCTGTTGGCCTACTGATATCAATGCTAACTCCTGTTGGTCTATTGATATCAATTGTAACTCCTTTTAAAAACAAACAAACAAACAATTCATTTGTTATGGTTTTCTTTTTAGATTGCTTGAACTTGGTAAATGTATTTTTGGTAAGGGAAGTAATGAGCTCATTAAAAAAACATCTAAATTGGTTTTTATGGTGTTTCCAGTCATAAAACTATGGGAAATTGAATACACAATGTTAAAGCAGGAAATATACAAAACTCTTAGTTGTCATAATTTTTGATCATAGCTATATTTGACTGGCTGTGTTTTCAGCCAGGTTTTCCTGAGATGAATCACATATATTTATCATGACTCATATGAGATACATAAAAATTACAGGAAAAGAAAAGAAATGAAAGTTAAGACTCCTGTTGTGCTGCTGATGTCCACCCCTGTCAAACAGCGTAGAAGTCCACAGCATGTTTATTGCTGAACTTCAAGCATGCCTGGGGGTCTGTTGCGCATGGTGATGGTCGGGGTACCAGGCTTACGATAGCTAGGCTGAGCCTGAGACATTGCTGCACGGTAAATTTTCTGAAAGAACAAACGTATTCCAAATATCAACTGTACCACTGACAACATAAAGGCAAATGCCTCCATGATATTTTAAAGCTTTTGGTAACTAACTCTTTCAATCCCTCACCCTTTCCACC
The DNA here is from genome assembly GCA_030674185.1 of Monoplex corrugatus. Taxonomy (NCBI): domain Eukaryota; kingdom Metazoa; phylum Mollusca; class Gastropoda; order Littorinimorpha; family Ranellidae; genus Monoplex; species Monoplex corrugatus. Next base: position 120,985,888 of record CM060306.1, on the reverse strand, counting down.
AGCTTCCTGCAAGTAGTTGGCAGATAGGATGACAGAGTGAAAGGTTAATGATACCATGTGGCACAAATCATATGCAACAGACCACTTCCCCTGCACCGTTACACACCTAGATTTGTTCTTACTGTAAACTGTAATCTGCAATCAGCAAAATATGCACACATTTCCATAAAGTTTTATACCCTTTGATAACTGATAGTAACATTAGACAAGAATCGTGTATATCAGGCCATTCTCTCTCTCTCTCTCTCTCTCCCCCCCCCCCCCACCTTTCTCCCTCTCTTTCCCCCCACTGTCTCTCTTCTTTCATTTTCTATTTTTTGTCTAATATGTTAGAAATGTTTCACCAACTTCACTTTACAACACCTGATTCACTCCTCTGTGAGCTACATTCATACTAAAGATTAAACTGAACTCTTGCTTAGGTGTTTGTTGTACGCTGGCCATACTGGTAAAAGAAATTGATTTCTCTTATTAAAGCAAATACATTTTCCATAAGAACAAGAAGACAAAAAACTCTTCAGTGAATCTGTTATGAAATACTACTATCTGGTGTCATGTGACTCCCACCAATCCAGTAGCATGTGTCTGATACAGAGACGTAATGCATAATGCCCACCACAGCAGTCTGGCCAAGCTACGACCTGTGATTTCAAACAGTACCAGCCTGTTGGTCCTAAATGAAACTGTTCATCATTCGCAAGCCTAAGTAAACGGCTGAGGCTCGTGTGTTTCATTTGGTGTTCTGTACGGACACACAAGGAGGATGGAAAGAGCAATGAAAGATAAAAAAAAATTTCTAACATTTTCTGTTTAGCATTGTCAGAGTTACCTAGTTTTACTACAACATTAGGGATAAGTGTAATAATATCCTTTTAAAAAACACCAGTCCTTAAGCACTTCAAATGTGCCATCACACCCTTCCTTATATATAGTCATTGCAGAGACATTTTTACATAAACAGTCCAGATTTCTTTATTTGGTAAAGTATGGCAGTGTGGGGTATCCATCTAATACATTTTCAAATATTTTGACATATGCACCTTTCCTTTATGTGCATACACTAGAAACTGAGGGATAAATACATTTTCAGCCAAATTACATCACTGATACTTCACACCATGGTGACTGCAATGCTTATGTGGTGGCAATTATCAACCCTTTCATTCCATCAGCCTCCTGCAGGAAGCTGGTAGCTGGTACATAAGGTGAAGGAGGGAAAGGGTTACTGATGAAATGACAATAACACCTGACAACGGGACAAGTCTTACTCGTTGCTGTGTGCGCATCTTAGCATTGTTGAAGGGAATGCAGTCTGGGTCGTCCGCCCACAGCTCTGTTTGCACACGATCAAACTTCTCTCCATCATCCTCTGGCTACACACACATACACACAAAGACACACTGACTGTTACTGTCTCATTAACCAACACGGTTATTCACAATTTTATGTCAAATGTAGTATACAAAGGATGCTGTGTGATCAAACTCTGTGTGACAGACATGACGTCTACTGCTCTGGTTCTGTGGTTCACATAAAACATAACAGAATAAGAAAGGATAGACAGGATCTGTTCAAATGTGACACAGCACACAATTAGCATGCATAAATAAGCAATCAATGCCAGCAAAATAGGTTCATGTCCTCTTCTCTTGCAGCAGGAGAAAAAGTTCTTAAATATGATAATTCCTAAAGAAATTATTGTCAACACACAAATTCCACTGTGACTTTATACAAACACAGCCAGACATTTAGTTTCCATGAAAAAAACTTTCGCTGTCATTGAATCAAATTGTCAGATGACGTATACCTCAACACACCAGGATAACTCATACATACCTAGACAGTGATGCAATTCCAAAGAATGCAAAACTCAGCATTTACATTTCAAATTCCACTGCAAATTTCATAAAATTGCAGCGAATATTTCTGCCAAACCTCACATTCACATGTAGCATGTGGGTTGACATATGTATTACCTGCTCATTTGAGATAGATCATGCCCAAAACAGTCAGTGTATCTGTCTGAGGGATATTTACTTTAGCTTGGAAACATGCATTCATGTTGTTCAGGCCCACACTGAGCAGGTACAATAATGATGCTACACAATCTGTTTAGATGGGTAGACAACAACAAAATTCTGCAAGCAAACATGCAGATGAAAGATCTGGTATGGCAGACAAATTGAAAAGAAGAAGGGTTAGAAAAAAAAAGGGGGAAAAAAAGAGTAAAAGAGTAATGGGAAATTTCTGGCATAAGGTGGGAATACTATTTTTATTGGAAAAATCCCTGGCATCCCCATGGGGGAATACACAGATATACATGCTATGGTCTGACTGACAGAGCAGACTGGACTGGATTCACTTTCTGTCACAATAAATTGTTTTCCATATGAAAAAGAGTTGCTCTCCCTGGGGCAATCAAGTTGCCACAGTACACCACTACCCTATGGGATTATTTCTTTTTAAATGTAGGAATTTTGAATAATCTATCAGAATGGATATTTACAGGGCTTTTCAAGGGATAACCTTTCTGTTGCTGTGGGCTCTTCTACATGTACTAAGTCAGTGAAGCAATGCACATGTGATGTGGGTTTACTGTCTTGTCTGAAAGACTTACGCCACAATCCACACTACACTTAAATGGAACAAGCACTAACCATGACTGGAATACTGTCAGGCAGGGTGATACCCGGACGCTGACCATATCCAGCTGCCGGACTGGTCTCTTCTTCCTCTGCAGGACTCAGGAAGCTCTCCGCGAACCACTTGTCAAACTCTGAACACAACACTGTCATGTCTAGTCTACTACTGATGTAGTGTGCTGTGTACAGATACAGTGTTTTCATTATGGTCATTCAAAATAGCACTCTAGCTGACATATCACATGTAAGTGAAAGAGTGAGTGAGTGAGTGAGTGAGTGAGTGAGTGAGTGAGTAGTTGTGTGTGTGTTGTGTGTGTGTGTGTGTGTGTGTGTGTGTGTGTGTGTGTGTGTGTGTGTGTGTGTGTGTGTGTGTGTGTGTGTGTGTGTGTGTGTGTGGTGCACGCGCGCACTCACATGCATGTGTGTGTGCATGCGTGTGTGTGTGTGTTTGTGTCTTTGACTTTCGCACCCTGTCCACAATCATCCTGCATTGTCAACCATACAATCAAAGCAAAAACTTAACTCTCTTACTCCCTCACCCTATCCACCAGCTTCCCACAGGAAGCTGATGGACTGGGCGAGGGAGTCTAAGAGTTAAGTTTCTGCAGTTGATGGATAGGCTGTGGGAGTCAAAAGGTTAAATAAATTCCAGACTGACAATTCAATCACTATGCAATGAGCAATTCTTGCATCACTGATATATGACATTACTTTGATGATAATAACAATGATGTATGACATTGCTTTGATGATAATAACAATGATGTATGACGTTACTTTGATGATAATAACAATGATGCATGAAATTACTTTGATAATAACAATGATGCATGAAATTACTTTGATGATAATAACAATGATGTATGACATTACTTTGATGATAATAACAATGATGTATGACATTACTTTGATGATAATAACAATGATGTATGACATTACTTTGATGATAATAACAATGATGTATGACATTACTTTGATGATAATAACAATGATGTATGACATTACTCTGATGATAACAATGATGTATGACATTACTTTGATGATAATAACAATGATGTATGACATTACTTTGATGATAAAACAATGATATATGACATTACTTTGATGATAATAACAACAACTAGACTGACGGAAAGTGAAAAAAGGACATTATTAATATTCAAGGGTTCACCAAACTGTTTATTTCTAAAATTTTGTGACAAATTTTATTCTACTTGTGACTGTGCATAACTGAACAGGTCAGTGGCCTTTATCCACTGGTATTTCTATATGTTACAAGCACTTCAGTTCTGTTCGGTTTGTCTGATTTTTTTAAATAAAGAAAAATTTTAAGTGCACAACCCAAACACACAGACCAGTGTGTGTATGTAAGTGTGTGTGTGTGTGTGTGTGTGTATGTAAGTGTGTGTGTGTGTGTGTATGTAAGTGTGTGTGTGTGTGTGTGTATGTGTATGTAAGTGTGTATGTATGTGTGTGTGTGTGTATATGTGTGTGTGTGTATGTGTGTGTGTGTATGTGTGTGTGTATGTGTGTGTATGTGTGTGTGTGTGTGTGTTGTGTGTGTGTTGTGTATGTGTGTGTGTGTGTGTGTGTATGTGTGTGTGTTGTATGTGTGTGTATGTGAGTGTGTATGTAGTGTGAGTGTGTAGTGTGTGTATGTGTGTATGTTGTGTGTGTTGTGTGTGTGTGTGTGTGTGTGTGTGTGTGTGTGTGTGTTGTGTGTTGTGATGTTGTGTGTGTGTGTGGTGTGTGTTGGTGTGTGTGTGTTGGATCTGTATGTCTGTCTGTTTGTGCATGTACATATGTGCATGTGCATGTGTGAATGCACATGTGTCTTATCATATCAAAAAGACACCAAAGATGAACAGTAACGAAACCCCTAGACATTTAATACAAATAATCTCATCTCTCACCTTTCAAGAGGTACAGACGACTCTGGTCCACGTATTTCTGACAATGTTCCACTTGGCTCTTGAGCGTTTTCAGATTTTCCATGTCATTCTGATAGGACATCTTCAGCTCTTTCAACTTGTGGGTCTCCATGAATTCATCTTCACTTATAATAATGTCACCATCATCGTCACGCACTGGCCCTGATGTTGCCAGACAAAACGGTTTATGATTACTCTTTTACAGATGAGCTTACAGTATACAAAACAACTGCTTTATAACTAAGTTTACAGTGTACATGATTATTACTTTACAACTAAGTTTACAGTGTACATAGTTACTACTTTACAACTAGGTTTACAGTGTACATGGTTACTACTTTACAACTAGGTTTACAGTGTACATGGTTACTACTTTACAACTAAGTTTACAGTGTACATGATTACTACTTTACAACTAAACTTACAGTGTACATGGTTACCACTTTACAACTAAATTTACAGCATACATGGTTACTACTTTACAACTAAGTTTACAGTGTACATGGTTACTACTTTACAACTAAGTTTACAGTGTACATGGTTACTACTTTACAACTAAGTTTACAGTGTACATGGTTACTACTTTACAACTAAGTTTATAGTGTACATGTTACTATCCTTTTACGACACTTACAAAAGTTTACAGTGTACATGGTTACTACTTTACAACTAAGTTTACAGTGTACATGGTTACTACTTTACAACTAAACTTATGATATACATGATTACTACTTTACAAAAGAAACTTACAATATGCAGCGTCTCTACAACTAAATTATCAGTTACAAGAGTACTACTTTATAGACTTACAGTATAAAGATTACTTTACAGCTAGACTTACAGTATACAAGATTACTATTTTACAGCTAGGTAGAAAGAAACTCTAGGGAGAGCTAGACAACAGAAGGTCTTCAGAGAAGTAACCCCCTTTAGACAAGTGTTTCGGCCCTGAATTCCTTACACTCTCGGGGGGCCGGGCCACATCCAGGTCATGACTCCTGGATGCCCTTCTGCTGTTGTCTATTTTTTTTTTTTTTTTCCCACGCCGGGGATCGAACCTGGGCGATTCTGCGCTTCAGAACTGCGGTACGCGGTTTTACCAATGTGCTAACGGGGCACACATCATCTGTAGGGAATTTAATCCTTATGAAGTTCACTTTTTTCGTTCCTCCTTGCCCAGATCCAGCTTGAGCACCTTTCTGCTGCCTCTGCCATCGCTTTAAGGGCTCTAGTCCTCTTCTTCCCAGAAATGGCGAGTTGTTTCATGAGATCATAAGCGGAGGTGCCCACAAACCCTCTTGCCCCGACCTCTATGGCGAAGATTTTGACCCGCAGACCTGCTTTCTTCAGGGTGCTGGCAAGACGGCGTATTTTTCGGTCTTGTAGATATGTGCTTCTTCCATTCTGCTTTCGTATGGCACAGTGAGTTCTATCAGAATCACTTGTTTCGAGGAGTCAGAGTGGAGAGCGATGTCTGGTCTCATGCCTGTCTTGCTGATGACATCTGGGTAATTTCTCCACTCTGGGAGGTCTGCTGTACACTCCCAGTCGACTGCTCCATCCAGAAGACCCTTTGGCAATGTGCTGGTTGTCATAGCACTTTCGGGCCAGACCTGTTTCCCTCCTGCTTTGTAGAATGTTGTCATAGCAATTGGTGCGTTTGGGGTCATGGTTTTTTCGCTAACCACATCTGTGATCACTTTCAGAACTTGGTTGTGCCTCCATGTATACCTTCCTTGGGCTAGCGCTACTTTGCAAGAGCTTAGGACATGTTCCACTGTTTGTTTCTTCTGACAGAGCGGACATGCTGGGTCGTCTGCTTTCCCCCATTTCACTAAGTTTGCATTCGAGGGGAGCAGGTCATATACAGATCTGAGGAGGAAGCTTATCCTTAGAGGAGCCATGTGCCACATATCGTTCCAGCTGAGACTTCTTTGGAGTGCACTGTCCCATGTTGTCCATTGCCCCTGTTGACCTTGCTGGACTGCCTTCTGCACTCTTTTGACATCTTCTTCTTCCTTCAACTCCTGTATGATCATGTCTCTTTTTTCCTTCCCTTTGGCTTTGGACCACCACTGCATTTTTGTTGCTCCCAGTCCCTGTCTGTTGGTTTGCGTGTGTCCAATTATTTCTTTGATGCTGAGGTTTCTCTTGGCATTGTTTACAGCCTCTTGGACTTTCCACTTTCTGCCAGTTCTCAGCTTTGGATGAACTGATCTCACGATATTGTCTTCCGATTCCTCCAGCATGCTCAACAGTCTTGCTTTTCCAACTTTGTATTCCTCCACTATGGATTTGAGAGGTAGCTTCAGCATTGCTTGACGACAGTAGAATGCAACATCAGTGAGACCAGGTGGGACACCGAGCCATTTTCTTGTGTATTTGTTGATTTTGGCTTCCATTGCTTCGACTGTGCTGGTGCAAATGTCATAGATTAGCAGTGGCCACAGCAGCTTTGGTATCAGCATGAACTGTAGACACCAGACTTTGTATTTGCCTGGCAGTCCGCAGTTATCTATTTTCTTCAGGCCTTCTTCTGCTGTTTGCTTGGTTTCACATCCCCTTTGTGTGTCTTTCAGGGAGTCATCATACCATCTTCCGAGACTTTTTACTGGCTCTTCTGTGACAGTGGGGATGGCTTGGTTGGCTACCATGAATTTGACTGAATCTGCCACTTTTCCTTTTCGCAGTGAGAGACTTCGGGATTTCTTAGGTTTGAACCTCATTCTTGAAGAGGCCACCAGCTCATCCAGCTGCTTTAAGATTTGGTGTGTCTCTTCCTCATCCGTGGACAAGACTGTTGTGTCATCCATGAAAGCTTTCAGAGGAGGCATCTGGTATCCATCTCCCAGATTCACTGGACCTGAACTCTTCATTGCAGCTTTCAAGATGACTTCCATTGCCAACACGAACAGTATGGGAGAGATTGCACAGCCCATTGCAATGCCCACCTCTAGGTCTATCCAGTCCGTGGTGTATTCTTTGGTAGAGAACCGCATTGAGAACCCTTGGAAATACTTCCTCAGCATTGTTCGGATGTTTTCTGGGATGTGATACATTTCAAGAGCCAGCTGGATCATATCGTGTGGAACTGATCCATATGCATTCGCCAGATCAAGCCAAACTACGTCAATGTCTCTCTTCTCTGTTCTTGCTTTTTGGATGGCATCCCAAATCAACGTGGCATGTTCCAAGCATCCAGGCATTCCTGGTATGCCTCCCTTTTGGACTGACATATCCAGATACTTGTTTTCAGTCAGGTATTTTGTCAATCTTGCTGCCATAACAGAGAAGAAGATTTTCCCCTCGACGTTCAGAAGTGATATTGGCCTGAACTGATTGATGCTGCTGGAGTTCTGCTCCTTCGGAATGTACACTCCTTCAGCTCTCATCCATTGGTCGCTGATCTTCTGGTTCCTCCATGCTGATCGAATCATCTTGTGGAGCCACTCGAGCACTTTTGGGCATTTCTTGTAGAGCAGGTATGGTATTCCGTTTGGTCCAGGTGCTGACTTGGCTCTGGCTTTCTTTACTACGTTCTTCACTTCATCCAGTGTTGGTGGTTTGTTATTGAATTTTCCTTCTGGCGCTGCAGGCCAAACCAGATTCTGGATTTCAAGTGGTGCCTCGCGCTGAGAATCGGAATATGTTTCCCTGAGATGCTGCTCTAGGGTTTCCTTGCCCACTGTGAGAGTCCCTGATTTGGGTTGTTCAAACAGCTTTCTTGAAAAGTCAAAGGGATCTTTGAAGAAACGATCTTGAGTCTTCTTCTTTTTGCTCTTTCTTCGCCTTGCTGATTCCACTTTGCTGAGAGCATTGTGTTTGGCCTTCAGATCTTTCCAGAGTTCCAGGAGCCCTTGCATCTCGAATTCTGAGGCAGTTTTCATTCGCTTTTTAAGCTTCCTTTTCTCCCTCGGATGCTCTCCATCTGTTGCTGTCTTCTGGATTTCTGGGGAGGCGTTTTTGTCTTTGGCTGCTTCACTCCATAAGTGTCCCTGCAGATAGAGTATATGATGTCTCCGTATGTGTCAAGTTTGTGTTCCAGCGTACTGTTCCCTATTAGCGCATTCAGCTTAAGGACAAGTTCCTCATCTAATTTCTCCCATTGTTCTTTTGCACCGGCAGGCGGCAAATTGAGTTTTCCACGTTTGGCGTTAAGAGCTTGTGCAAAATCCGCATCAGAACCGTCAGCGTGGATGTCCTTGGCACTATGGTTTAATTCCTGGCCTTGGTCATCCAACGTCTCACCTGCTATCGCAGTGCGCTGCTGCTGGTTCGTATGTGTCTTCAAACAGCCCATTTTTGTCCTGTGGATCTTCATGCCGCGTTTGGTGGTGAATCTCCTTCCACACGCACACGGAAATTCCAACTGGTCATTAATCATGGTCCGTTGTGCGTTTCCAGTCGTGATGGAGTCAGTGCCGATGGATTCATCATTCTCTCCCCCTTTCGGTGAATCCTGGGAGCATCTTTCATTTGAAAAACTCGTGGCATGTTATCAAAGGCAAGGTGGGAAGCCAACCCACAAAGCCCGCAGATCTAGTCTTTCCCAGTGTCCTTCGGTCTTTCCCGAATGTCCTCCGAACTATTCCCGGAAGTCAATGGACTGACCATATGCAGGTAGAAAGAAACTCTAGGGAGAGCTAGACAACAGAAGGTCTTCAGAGAAGTAACCCCCTTTAGACAAGTGTTTCGGCCCTGAATTCCTTACACTCTCGGGGGGCCGGGCCACATCCAGGTCATGACTCCTGGATGCCCTTCTGCTGTTGTCTACAGTATACAAGATGACTATTTTACAGCTAGACTTACAGTATACAAGATTACTATTTTACAGCTAGACTTACAGTATACAAGATGA
>CM060306.1:120901457-120971457 GCA_030674185.1 Monoplex corrugatus | reverse complement strand
GTCAGTCACTCTGATCAGCTCCATGAACACACAAAGGTGAGAAGGTCTTTGCATGCACAAAACAACATGAATAAAGTAGACTTTGCTCAGGGTAAAAAAAAAAGATTATTAGTGATATTATATGAATAAATGTTACAAATTGTTACACAGGGGAGTTATAGGGGCGTGGCACTCAAATGAGACATGCAGGCCACAAGAGCCAGAGAAGGACGCAAAGTGGGAGAAAAACTAAAATCTTCGTGCCAGTCATGCATTCATAAAGTGAATGAAACCTCCATCAGGCATGTGACTCGCTGTACTTGGCCTGCTGACTGCTTGCCTCTCGTGACGTGTACGCCCACCTCCCTTTCCCACTTCACTGTCGTCTGAAACTGGGTCACTGTCAGTACCTTTTCGCTGGCAGCTTCCATCACTTGATACACTTTCACCATTATCTTCAGCATACTCCTCGATGTCCAATCCTTCAGTCTGAAGCACTTCAATCACTTTAGCAGCAGTAAAACGCTGCCGACGCGATCTAATTTGTTCGAAAAACTCGTACTTGCCTGCGACGCCATTTTTGACATGAATGCAGATTAGCAAGTCATTCAGGGTACGAAGGCAATCGCTTCCCGACGAGTGTAGTGTTATGGAATCTCACGAAGTAACTTTCCACTTGACCCTTGACATATTGCAATGACCACTGTGGCTATGGTAGGCATGCAGGCTAAAAAGGGGAGCGTCGAAAAAATTTTAATTATCGAAACCGCTATAGCGTTCCGTCGTACGCAACCGTGCCTTTCATCACGACCGCTATAGCGTTCCGTTGTACTGAGTGAGTTAATACTTCATTTTGAAAGTGTTTTCACACACACACACACACACACACACAAACAACAGCAACAAATAAAAAACCCACACCACAACCACAACCCTTAACCACAACTACCACCACCAACTACAACAAACTGAAAACAAAACCAAACAAAACCATAATAGCTTGCAGACCTTGGTCGTTGCACTTTTTCAGAAAAATATCCAACTGAGCTGCCTGGTGATGCTGACTCTGCCCTCTCCTTTTCCTTCTCCTCTGCCGATGGTAATGGGGGTGACTCCTTTTGAACAGGCTCCGCCTTGGTACTGGGTGTGGTGCTTTTCACCATTTTCTGTCCAGTTGGACTGCACAATGCATCTATCTATGTTTAATTTCCCTTTTATAAACAAAAATAGGCAGACTGCTAATAACAACACTGAAGATTTTTTTTGGTTTGATATGTCTACAGTTAAACTCTTATTGTCTGTTAGGGATTTTAACACATCCGTGACGAGCCGCGACTATAGTCGTGAACGCCGAGCTACACCTACTGCCGGCTGCGGTAAAAGTCATTTCGGCAATATATGGTACAGAACTGGATGGTGGCTAAAAACTATTTAAGTAATAGCTTTATAAATAGCACAGCTAAACTCAGCATCCTTTTTGCATTAAGTACACAAATTTTGGTGACAATTGGACTTCATTCAGGCCTGCTGGAGTTTTTTTTTACAACTACTGGTTCTTTATTGGCAGCAGGCTCAGACTGACCGGAAGTTCAATCAGAGGCGAGGCCAGTCACAATAGTGTTAAGTCTGGCCGAAGACTTTGCACTATGCGAATTGTCAAAGAGGGGGTCAGGTCAGCAAAATGATGATAACTTTGTTTGTATCCAACCTTCATCAAACATTTTGGTATGCCCATGTTCAGAATAAAATTGTGCATCTTGTGAGTAAAGTTACATTGATATTATTGTCATATTGAGATAATTAGAAATGCTAATTACAGACACACATTTTACAGTGCAGACAAAAAAAAAGCTGTATGGTTGATGCTGACTAGGTAATCCTTGTACATCCAAACTCAAAGAAAAAAGATGTTCCTTGACATCCTAGCAATAAGTTCACCACCACAAAAAATGTCATTGTTGCTTTATTTTGATGCTTTTCACCTCTAATTGACTTCAGGTCACATCCCCAAAAATGACAAAAACCAGACACTTTAGCTGTTACACATGTCACAACTTGTTCGTGAGTTGTCTTTTCTATAGTGGCTGAAAATTTTCTAGGGTAGAAGTAGAATCCTCACTTGATGCAAAAGTAAGTAAAAACCACTAAAAAAAAAAAGTGTGTGCTCATCTGTGGACTTTATCATTGATCATATGATGTCAGGTGAGTTTCAGAAAGTTGTCATTACTTTGAAGAAGGCCCTGCTGAAGTGTCACCACCATCCAAAGAAGTCATCATTTGAGTGTCAGAAAACTCTCATCACTGTCACTGATGATATTATTGCTGTTACTATCGTCCAGTGTTTCTTGAAACAATATTATCACCTGCTCAGCAGTCAGTCTCCTAGGGCGCCGCCCACCTGATACCATGACAAATCAAAACACAGCACAAGATGCAAAAAAAACCCCCCCAACTACAAACTACTTCACCAGCACAGAGAAGCGTGAAATGAAGTGGAAGTATCTATTGCCATAAAGCAAGCCGTAAAGCTGGCTGATGTCAGAAAAGAGTGACTGTAGCAATCAAGATGTGTGGTAATTGAAAAAGCTGAATGAGTCCGCTTGCCGTCTATTCAGGCTGGGCGGGAAGCCAACTCAGTCAACTTGCCAGACAATAAGAGTTAATACTAATACACAATTTGTGTGAATGCATGCATGATTTGTTCACAACACAAACCGTTCATCATTATTTCAATTAAACAATGCTGCAATTAGACCAAAACAATGATCATACCATACCCACACAAAGAAAAAAGACAATGATATGTTATGTGTATTTTCCGTACACTAGAATACCTGAAATATTTTGAAGACTAGCAATGAAGATTTATACAGCGCAACATCCCTGGAAGCATGCTACTAAGTACTTTGTACTTTATAGAAAATGTTATGTATGAAAACAAAAGTCACCAATAAAAAAATCATATAAGCATGATATGACTAAACAATATCACACACATATGATACAACACACTTTTATATGAATGCATACACCCACAGACAGATGGGTAAACACCCATATATACACACACACACGTGCAGGCATATACACATGCATACCCACATATACACCGACATACACGAACACCTAATGACCTATACAGGGACACATGCTCGGGACCACATGTATACTGATGCAAGGCTTTACAAACAGACTGATGATGCATACATGCATAACATTTTCTCATAAACCAATCTTATGAGTACAGTACAGACAGAAGGATGAAGAGGATGGTGGAGAAAGAGGTAAAACTTATAATAGTAATAACACTGTAGACAAGCTTTTAATGCTCTGATAAAAGAGTACAAAGACTGCAGATGATGAATACCTCCAAGTAGTAAGTTTCATTCTGTGGTACTCAGAAAGGGAATGAATGCTGATTGAAATTCTTAGCCTTTATGCAAAATCACAATTTCGAATTCACTATCTTTCAATGTGAAATTACATGGTGATCATCAAGTGCTCAGATGGCAGGTGGATGGGTGGGAGTGAGGAAGGTTGTTGGGAAGGAAAAAAATAGAAATTTTATAGTGAAAATTTGTGACATTAATTGATAAAATTGTTGAATATCAAGAACATTCGTATAGATATTCTTATTTTGTTTAATGCTCAGCTGACTGTGCAGAGCCATATCACGGCTATAACCATCTCAAAATGTGCACAATACTTCACTGGGAAAAAATGGAAAAGAAAATTAAGCACACAGATCAATGCATTTGGGCACATAACAAGGTTATACCCTGACATGACACTCTGTCCAATTTATACCAGGGAGCCTAAAATTGACAAACTGATACAAATTCAAAATAACAAAGGACACTACAACATACATAAAGAGGCTAAATTACCTAAATTGACAAACTAATACAATTCAAACATAACAAAGGACATCAACATACATAAGAAGGCCTAAATTACTAATTGACAAACCTGAATACAAATTCAAACATAACAAAGACACTAAACATACTAAGAGGGCCTAATACAAATGACAACTGAATACAATTCAACTACAAGGCACTACAACATACATAAGAAGGGCCTAAATTACCTAAAATTGACAACTGATACAAATTCAAATAACAAGGACACTACAACATACATAAAGAAGGGCCTAAATTACCTAAAATTGCTTGTGGACATCAGGCCGGAGAAGATTAAGATTTTCTACTAGCCAGCCAGGCTAGTGGATTTTAAGATCTACCAGCCCACAAATATTTTCACTAGTCCCACATGTTGCCCCGAAAAATAGTAAAACTCTCTTTATGATGATGACCAAAATATTCAGCAGAACAAGTCATTGTTACAACAAAGCTGGTCAAACTATCTTCTCGAGACTATCATCAGGATGGGGGGGGGGGGGGGGGGGGGGAGGTGAATAGTGGGAGATCTAGTGATAACAAAGATGTAAAAGGCAGATGATTGAGCTCAAAGTTTATATGGGTTCTGTCTGTGTAAGTTAAAGAGAGTTTTTTAGTTTAATCCTTTGACTCCCGCACCTTGTCCACCAGCATCGTGCATCATCAACCATGCAGCAAAGCAAAAACTTAACCATTATGCTTCTTTAGAGGGGGGGGGGGGGGGAAGAGAGAAAGAGAGAGAGAGCGAGAGAGAGAGAGAGTGTGTGTGTGTTTATTCTGACTTGAGCAGTTCAGTGAGAAAGGAAATTACTTTGAAAATAGTTAATCCACCCTGGCTGAAATTCACGTCCTGAGAGACAAATGACGATAACGCGAGAAAAATCATCAAGTAGCACCTGTGCCTTCTAAACTAGTTCCTTTGATATATCATCTTATCAAGCCATGCATCCAACTTGTTTTCTCTCGAATTTCCTTGCCAATAGCACACACATTCTCTTCCCCTCCTCATCCCTGATCTCGATAAGTCATATAATTGTATTATTTTCTCTGGTTTCCGTACTTAATTGGAAGCTTCTAACCGTTCGACCAAAACTGACAAATTAGATGATAGGTCCGCTGATCTGCAAACACTCAATTGTATTGCACTGACTCCCTTCACCGACAGGCCGATGGGACACAAGAGTTGCCTTTCCTTAGCTCAGCCACGTTTTCGCGTGAATGTTGGCAGACTGGATCACTGCAGATGAAATCAATCAGCAGATTGACAAAATTTTGAAAGATCGAAATTAATTATAACTGCAAGGGTCAGAATTTTCACTTGCCAAACGTACTAGTAGTTTTTGATTTTGACTCGCCTGACAGATTTTTCACTTGCCTTGGGCGACCGGGCAAGTGGATTTCGCCAGCCCTGGGACATCATATTTCCTTAGATCCAAAAATGCATATAATACAAGCACTCCAAAATTATCAATCCTAAGAGAATGTATGTAAAGATTTACAGAATACATACAGGTGAATGGGCCAGAAAAAGCAGAAAATGAAAGAGATGACATGAAAGCAAAGGAACAAGACAGAAACAAAGAGAGTGGCAAATAAGAGGAAACTTCTAACACAGAATTAATTCATGGATGCTAAGGAATCAAATAGTACAGACAGACAGACAGACAGACAGACGACAACACACACACACACACACACACACGACAGACACACACACAAACAGACACACACACACACACATACATTCACATGCACACACTTTTTTTTAACATAACAAAAAATAAGCCGGTCACACTGTTCACTGAGTTCTGACCTGCCTATTTCAGACTTCTTCTTGATTCGTTCCTTTCTTTTCAGAGATACGACGGGTGAGCGTTCCGCCTTTATGGACTCTGAGGCTAAGCCCACACCAAACCCTGACCCATGTTTCTCCACTGATTGACACTTGCGATGGTCCTTGATCACACATGAAAGTGGATCCATTTAGATTGGTGTGTTATTGAGTTTGGTTCGCTAGTGGTAATCTGTTGGGTGCGGTGCGAGCCCGCGAATGAATATGACATTGAGCAATAGGGCTATCTGGACAAGGTATTTGTAAAATAAACAATGTCATTTGTGTTAGTAATTGACACATACAATATGCTTGGTAAGATAACTGTGCATTCGGAGTTTTCCTATAAGACTCTTGTTGCTGCTCTGCGTCGGTTGGTTTTTTGGTTTTTTTTTTTTTTTTTTGCTTTTTTTTTTCTTCGCGGATGACACTTTGACTTTTCACCTGACATGGATTACGTATCACGGATTTCGCGAATCGTGTGAACTTTAACAGCCCTTGGTTAGGAGCTATAGGACAAAGTAATAAAATGAATAAACTATCTTCAATAAAATCAAAACCCGTATTCTTAAAAGATATATCCTTACAAGAGAAACCCTGACATGGGAATTCATTTTAACAACAGCCTAACAAACAAAAGGCTCTCTCATAGAAAACATACCCAGATAAAGTATGCAAGTTAAGAATATAGTGAGGTAGCTAAAGACAGCCCCATAACCCTGACAGTGTTGGGGTGTGATGTGATAAAGACCTTGATTTCTCCCTGGGAAAACATTATGAAGGTGGTATCCACCTCCTTTTTCTCGCTGCTTTACTTCACAGCCTAGACAGGGTTATGTACCCATTCAATAGCTGGGTGGACTAGAGGCCAGCTCACACAAAGTTTTTTTTCAGTTGAGATTTGCACCCGTGCACATCCATGTGGTCAGACTGGGAGGTGGGTGCTCTTGCTTAATCCCAACCAGACCTTTACTTTAAAAAGGGGAAAAATCAACAAAAAACAGACATATGAAGGAATGTTAAATAACTGCTCACAAAATCTCTGAAGCAGCTTCCTCAAAGGTAAAACTGATAAGCAAGATAGTCGAGAGGTCAGCATGTTCGATTAGCAATCTAAAGATCAGGGATGAACCCGTCAGGAGGGTAAAGGGTGAAGACTTTACCAATATCTCAAGTCAACATCTCACTATGCAGACCTGCTAAGTGCCTGAACCTCCTCCATGTGTAGACACACACAGAACATCACACACACAAGCTGAAGATCCTGTAAATCATGTCAGTGTTTGGTGGCTCATGGAAACATGAAAACACTCAACCTACACACCATCAAAGATGAGTATGCAGACTGTACAAGAACATTCCAAGTGCTCAGTGTGGGACAAAATGACAAGCATACACACACATACAAAATTTGCACCAAAAGTTGAAAAAGAAGATAAAACTATGATACAATGTTCTCAAGTTTTGAAAGAATTAACATGCTGGCATCAGAATACTGAAGTGTCTGGCACATACCTGCTGAATGGTGGAGGGTGGAGGATCTGTTTTGTCAGTAACAGTGAACTTTTGCAGAAGCTGTTCCTCTATTTCCTTTTTCATTTGTCTGCAGCATGACCACAACATAGATATTGATACAACCTGACCACATTATATTGATATAACCTGACCACATTATATTGATATAACCTGACCACATTATACTGATACAACCTGACCACATTATACTGATATAACCTGACCACATTATACTGACATAACCTGACCACATTATATTGATACAACCTGACCACATTATACTGATATAACCTGACCACATTATACTGATATAACCTGACCACATTATACTGATATAACCTGACCACATTATACTGATATAACCTGACCACATTATACTGATACAACCTGACCACATTATACTGATATAACCTGACCACATTATACTGATATAACCTGACCACATTATATTGATACAACCTGACCACATTATACTGATACAACCTGACCACATTATATTGATACAACCTGACCACATTATACTGATATAACCTGACCACATTATACTGATATAACCTGACCACATTATACTGATATAACCTGACCACATTATACTGATATAACCTGACCACATTATACTGATACAACCTGACCACATTATACTGATATAACCTGACCACATTATATAATAATAATAATAATAATATATTTTATTTATATAGCGCAAAATCTTGACAAAATCAAATCTAAGCGCTGAGCGTATACATGCATACATACCTACATACATATGAGCGTATACACGCACACATACACGCCCACATACCCACACACATAAATCTAAGCTGAGCGTATACATGCATACATACATACATACATAAATCTAAGCGTATACATACATACATACATACATACATACGTACGCACATGCATACATAATAATTACAACATTTATACAGCGCAAATCTCGACAAAATCAAATCCAAGCGCCGAAAAGACACACACGCACACACGCACGCACGCACACACACACGCACGCACGCACGCACGCACGCACGCACGCACGCACACACACACACACACACACACATGCATGGCCACAAATGGGGAGAAAAGAATAAAAGCAATAAAAGCAAGAATAAAACCAATGGAAAACCACAGAGAGCACATCATATACAATTATATATTAAAACAAAGTGATTCCCCTCCGAGCGGAGACAGGCTGCAGAGGGGGGTTGAGTGAGGTTAGGATTTTATGCAGAGGAGAAAAGGTGAGTTTTGAGAGCGGACTTGAAGGAGGCAAAAGTAGGTTGCTGACGGACTGAGAGAGGAAGTTTGTTCCAGGAGAGTGGACCAGAAACAGAGAAGGCTCGTGGACCATAGGTATTGAGCTTAGTGCGTGGAAAGCGAAAAGTCAGAGGATCGGAGGCAGAGCGGAGGGTACGTGAGGGAACATAGATCTCAAGTAGGCTTGACAGGTAATCGGGGGTTGCGTTATTGAGGCTTTTGTAGCACATGGTGTCTAGTTTGTACTGTATGCGCTTTGATACAGGGAGCCAGTGAAGTTGTGCCAGGAGAGGAGATATGTGGTCAGCTTTTTTCTTTTTGAGTACAAGGCGTACAGCATTGTTTTTGAATGCGCTGTAGGATGTGAATGGTGGAGGCAGGAAGACCAGACAGGAGTGAATTGCAATAGTCAATGCGAGACATTATGAAGGAGAGAACGAGTTTTGCAGTTGTTTCGACAGAGAGATACTTCCTGATCAGGCTTATACGATGGAGATGATAGTAGCAAGATCTGGCAGTTTGAGAAACAAAGTTGTTCATGGACAGGGTAGAGTCAATGCAGACACCAAGGTTTTTAGCTGAATCAGAAATTGGGACTGATGTGTTACATAATGGGAGAGAAAGAGGAGGCAGCTGGGAAAGTTTCTGACGGGTGCCAATGAGGATAGCTTCTGTCTTGTCGTCATTAAGCTGAAGTCTATTGTATGTCATCCAGTTCTTAATGTCCGAGTAACACTCAGTGGTGCGAGTCAACAGGCGCTGTATATTATCAGGTGAGTCACTATCTTGAAGTTGGGTGTCATCAGCATAGAAGTGGTGTTTTATAGAGTGGGAGTTGATGATGGTGGACAGGGGGGAGGTATAAAGAGTGAAAAGAACAGGGCCAAGGACAGATCCTTGTGGAACACCACAGGTCAGGTATGCAGGTTGAGAGTAAGTGCCATTGATGAGAACAGTTTGTTTTCTGTTTGATAAATATTGATATAACCTGACCACATTATATTGATATAACCTGACCACATTATATTGATATAACCTGATCACATTATATTGATATAACCTGATCACATTATACTGATATAACCTGACCACATTATACTGATATAACCTGACCACATTATACTGATATAACCTGACCACATTATACTGATACAACCTGACCACATTATACTGATACAACCTGACCACATTATACTGATATAACCAGACCACATTATACTGATATAACCTGACCACATTATATTGATACAACCTGATCACATTATATTGATAAACCAGACCACATTATACTGATATAACCTGACCACATTATATTGATACAACCTGATCACATTATATTGATATAACCTGACCACATTATGCTGATATAACCTGACCACATTATATTGATATATAACCTGACCACATTATACTGATATAACCTGACCACATTATATTGATATAACCTGACCACATTATTACTGATACAACCTGCCCTGACCACATTATTACTGATATAACCTGACCAAATTTATACTGATACAACCTGCCCTGACCACATTATACTGATATAACCTGACCACATTATATTGATATAACCTGACCACATTATACTGATACAACCTGCCCTGGACCACATTATACTGACATAACCTGACCACATTATACTGATACTACCTGACCACATTATATTGATATAACTGACCACATTATACTGATATAACCTGCCCTGACCACATTATATTGATATAACCTGACCACATTATATTGATATAAACCTGACCACATTATATGATCAACCTGCTGACCACATTATATTGATATAACCTGACCACATTATACTGATACAACCTGACCACATTATACTGATATAACCTGACCACATTATTACCGATATAACCAGATCACATTATATTGATATAACCTGACCACATTATATTGATATAACCTGACCACATTATACTGATACATACCTGCCTGACCACATTATATTGATATAACCTGACCACATTATACTGACACAACCTGACCACATTATACTGATATAACCAGACCACATTATACCGATATAACCAGATCACATTATATTGATAAACCTGACCACATTATACTGATATAACCTGACCACATTATACTGATACAACCTGCCTGACCACATTATACTGACATAACCTGACCACATTATATTGATATAACCTGACCACATTATATTGATACAACCTGACCACATTATACTGATATAACCTGACCACATTATATTGATACAACCTGACCACTTTATACTGACATAACCTGACCACATTATACTGATATAACCTGACCACATTTATACTGATATAACCTGACCACATTTATACTGATATAACCTGACCACATTATACTGATATAACCTGACCACATTATATTGATACAACCTGACCACTTTATACTGACATAACCTGACCACATTATACTGATATAACCTGACCACATTATATTGATATAACCTGACCACATTATACTATACAACCTGACACATTATACTGATATAACCTGACCACATTGATATAACCTGACCACATTATAATGATAAACCTGACCACATTATACTGATATAACCTGACCACATTTATATACTGATTAACCTTAACCACATTATATGAATAACCTGACATTATATTGATATAACCTGACCACATATACTGATACAACCTGACCACATTATATGAATAACCTGACCACATTATACTGATATAACCTGACCACATTATATGAATAACCTGACCACATTATATTGATAAACTGACACATTAACTGATATAACCTGACTACATTTATATGATAAACCTGACCACATTATATTGATATAACCTGACCACATTATATTGATATAACCTGACCACATTATACTGATAAACCTGACCACATTATATTGAATAACCTGACCACATTATATTGATATAACCTGACCACATTATATTGAATAACCTGACCACATTATACTGATATAACCTGACCACATTATATGCATATAACCTGACCACATTATACTGAATAACCTGACACATTATATTGATATACTGACAATTATATGATATAACCTGACACATTATATTGATATAACCTGACCACATTATACTGATATAACCTGACCACATATATACTATTATATAACCTGACCACATTATACTGATAAACCTGACCACATTATATGATATAACCTGACCAATTATACTGACATAAACCTGACCACATTATACTGACATAACCTGACCACATTATAATACTGATATAAACTGACCACATTATACTGATATAACCTGACCACATTTATATACTGACACCTGACCACATTATATTGAATAACTGACACATTATATTGATATAACCTGACCACATTATATGATATAACCTGACCACATTATATTGATACAACCTGACCACATTATACTGAATAACCTGACCACATTATATGATATAACCTGACCACATTATATTGACATAACCTGACCACATTATACTGATATAACCTGACCACATTATACTGATATAACCTGACCACATTTATACTGACATAACCTGACCACATTATACATATTGATATAACCTGACCACATTATACTGATATAACCTGACCACATTATACTGACATAACCTGACCACATTATACATACTGATATAACCTGACCACATTATACTGATACAACCTGACCACATTATATTGATATAACCTGACCACATTATACTGATATAACCTGACTACATTACACATACTGATTTAACCTGACCACATTATACTGATATAACCTGACCACATTATATTGATATAACCTGACCACATTATACTGAATAACCTGACCACACTATCCTGATATAATCTATCTTAATACTTTAATCATTCTTGTGGTGTCAGCTTATTATTCTATGTCTTGTTCACTACCACCCTCCACCCATCCCTATTTCAAGACCTTGTGATCACATAATGTTTCGTGCAGGTGCAAGCAGTCTGCCAGAAAACAGATGGCAGACTGAGTTGAGCACATATGGAAATGTCTGAATGTCATGAAACCATTTTGAATAAATTTAAACTCATGCTATATACTCTCACCCTTTAATGTAAAACTTTAAACTCTTGCTATACACTCTCACCCTTTAATGTAAATCTTTAAACTGTTGCTATACACTCTCACCCTTTAATGTTAATCTTTAAACTCTCGCTATACACTCTCACCCTTTAATGTAAATCTTTAAACTCTTACTATACACTCTCACCCTTTAATGTAAATCTTTAAACTCTTACTATACACTCTCACCCTTTAATGTAATCTTTAAACTCTTACTATATACACTCTTACCCTTTAATGTTAATCTTTAAACTCTCACTATACACTCTCACCCTTTAATGTTAATCTTTAAACTCTTACTATACACTCTCACCCTTTAATGTAAATCTTTAAACTCTTACTATATACACTCTCACCCTTTAATGTTAATCTTTAAACTCTTACTATACACTCTCACCCTTTAATGTTAATCTTTAAACTCTTACTATATACACTCTCACCCTTTAATGTAAATCTTTAAACTCTTACTATACACTCTCACCCTTTAATGTTAATCTTTAAACTCTCACTATACACTCTCACCCTTTAATGTAAATCATTAAACTGTTGCTATACACTCTCACCCTTTAATGTTAATCTTTAAACTGTTGCTATACACTCTCACCCTTTAATGTTAATCTTTAAACTGTTGCTATACACTCTCACCCTTTAATGTTTAAATCTTTAAACTCTCACTATACACTCTACCCTTTAATGTTAATCTTTAAACTCTCTATACACTCTCACCCTTTATATTAATCTTTAAACTCTCACTATACACTCTCACCCTTTAATGTTAATCTTTAAACTCTCACTATACACTCTCACCCTTTAATGTTAATCTTTAAACTCTCACTATACACTCTCACCCTTTAATGTAAATCTTTAAACTCTTACTATATACACTCTTACCCTTTAATGTTAATCTTTAAACTCTCACTATACACTCTCACCCTTTAATGTTAATCTTTAAACTCTTACTATACACTCTCACCCTTTAATGTAAATCTTTAAACTCTTACTATATACACTCTCACCCTTTAATGTTAATCTTTAAACTCTTACTATACACTCTCACCCTTTAATGTTAATCTTTAAACTCTTACTATATACACTCTCACCCTTTAATGTAAATCTTTAAATCTTACTATACACTCTCACCCTTTAATGTTAATCTTTAAACTCTCACTATACACTCTCACCCTTTAATGTAAATCATTAAACTGTTGCTATACACTCTCACCCTTTAATGTTAATCTTTAAACTGTTGCTATACACTCTCACCCTTTAATGTTAATCTTTAAACTGTTGCTATACACTCTCACCCTTTAATGTAAATCTTTAAACTCTCACTATACACTCTTACCCTTTAATGTTAATCTTTAAACTCTTACTATACACTCTCACCCTTTAATGTTAATCTTTAAACTCTCACTATACACTCTCACCCTTTAATGTTAATCTTTAAACTCTCACTATACACTCTCACCCTTTAATGTTAATCTTTAAACTCTCACTATACACTCTCACCCTTTAATGTAAATCTTTAAACTCTCACTATACTCACCCTTTAATGTTAATCTTTAAACTCTCACTATACACTCTCACCCTTTAATGTTAATCTTTAAACTCTCACTATATACACTCTTACCCTTTAATGTAAATCTTTAAATTCTCACTATACACTCTCACCCTTTAATGTTAATCTTTAAACTCTCACTATACACTCTCACCATTTAATGTTAATCTTTAAACTCTCACTATACACTCTCACCCTTTAATGTAAATCTTTAAACTCTCACTATATACATTCTCACCCTTTAATGTAAATCTTTAAACTCTCACTATACACTCTCACCCTTTAATGTAAATCTTTAAACTCTCACTATACACTCACCCTTTAATGTAAATCTTTAAACTCTCACTATATACATTCTCACCCTTTAATGTAAATCTTTAAACTCTCACTATATACATTCTCACCCTTTAATGTAAATCTTTAAACTCTCACTATATACATTCTCACCCTTTAATGTAAATCTTTAAACTCTCACTATACACTCACCCTTTAATGTAAATCTTTAAACTCTCACTATACACTCTCACCCTTTAATGTAAATCTTTAAACTCTCACTATACACTCTCACCTTTAATGTAAATCTTTAAACTCTCACTATACACTCTCACCCTTTAATGTAAATCTTTAAACTCTCACTATATACATTCTCACCCTTTAATGTAAATCTTTAAACTCTCACTATACACTCTCAACCCTTTAATGTAAATCTTTAAACTCTCACTATACACTCTCACCCTTTAATGTAAATCTTTAAACTCTTACTATACACTCTCACCATTTAATGTTAATCTTTAAACTCTTACTATACACTCTCACCCTTTAATGTAAATCTTTAAACTCTCACTATACACTCTCACCCTTTAATGTTAATCTTTAAACTCTTACTATACACTCTCACCCTTTAATGTTAATCTTTAAACTCTCACTATACACTCTCACCCTTTAATGTAAATCTTTAAACTGTTGCTATATACACTCTCACCCTTTAATGTAAATCTTTAAACTCTCACTATACACTCTCTCCCTTTAATGTAAATCTTTAAACTCTTACTATATACACTCTCACCCTTTAATGTAAATCTTTAAACTCTCACTATACACTCTCACCCTTTAATGTTAATCTTTAAACTCTTACTATATACACTCTCACCCTTTAATGTTAATCTTTAAACTCTCACTATACACTCTCACCCTTTAATGTTAATCTTTAAACTCTTACTATACACTCTCTCCTTTAATGTTAATCTTTAAACTCTCACTATACACTCTCACCCTTTAATGTAAATCTTTAAACTCTCACTATATACACTCTCACCCTTTAATGTAAATCTTCTCACACACAAGAGTCTACTTACCCAAATACATCTCTGAAACCTTCAAATGTTCCTCTGATTTGCCGCACATTTACGATCTGAAAGACAGAAAATGTTTTGTTTGTCCCCTCTGTTCTCTGGGTTTGTTTACTGGATGTAAACGCATTTGGCTTGAGCTGCTGATGGATTTTTATTTTTTAAATTAAGATTTTTTTTACAAGTTGAACAAAGTTTGTACCATCAGAAACACACAAAAACAGTATATTCTTTTATGTTAAACAAACTGAGGTGTTGTCTGAGGTCTGCACACATGCATGCACACACATATACACACACACAGACACACACATCGTACACATCAATTTTCTTAAGATAACTTTTAGCCAACATATTTACTGTCTCACAAATGCAAAACTTGGGTGGATTTGCCATCTCTGTGTAACAACTTTAAAATGTACTATACAAAACCTAGATGGGTTTGCTACCGGAGCATAACAACTGTAATGTCATGACCATCTTTTCTGACAAGAGCACAGCACACCTCATTCTAAACAATCTGACTAACAAACTATCCAAAACAAGTGTGACTGCCTACGTTCAAGCAAACAGGAACCAGAAAAAACATGAAAGAAGAATATGAACGCATATTTAATACAACAAAACAAGACAGGCGCAAATTTTCGGCCAACTGGCCTTTGTCAAGCGTAAGATTACAAATAAACAAACACTAGATACAAAAAAATTGAGAAAAAGACTGAAACTTCCCTGCTGCTGTCTTCAATGTGAGAAAAGGAACCATCATCAGAAATATCATGCAACATTCTTGTGATGTCCTTACTTCGAAGGGCAGATTAAGACATTAAGACCATACTGGATTTTGTTTAATAACAATGGAACATTTCCACTTGAAATGGGGGTTGCTCCCCCAAGGAAAGAACATCACCAAGGTATGCAATCACCTTTTCCACTACATGTATGTATTTTCATTTACTTGCAAGAGTAGGTTTTTTATATAATTTTGCCAGAACAACTGATATTGTGATAATATAATGTGCATTAGAAACAATGCTACATAGTATTTCTACTTATGTCATTCTGGGTTATTCTCAAATTGAATAGGATGACTCTTCATCCTAGGTCTTTTTGGTCAGCATGATGCCACAGATTTTACACAGATGGGTGATAGCAAATATGCCTGGAGTCTATAGCAAATTTGCCTGGAGTCTATTTTTGTGAGACACAGTAAAGCAGCATGTGAATTGTACCAAAAAATCCAGTAATGTACAACAAAAAGGAATAAAGAAGAAGAAACAGAAAGACAGCAGACAAATACACACACACACGCACACATATCACAAACCATATGAAGTCATGTACAAATTGAGTGCTATACATGTTACAATATCATGTTCATAATGCACTTGAATTAGAAAAAAACACTATTAGTGCAATACAGACTATAATATTGCTCATAATGCACTAAATGGCATAATATATTTATGGATTTCTAACTTACATCCAATTCCTCTTGCATTCCTTCCAAGAAGGACCGACATTGCTGTTGTATGTCATGTTTCTGTTGCTGCGACAGGGGTTCATAGGCCATCTGGCTTCCGCTTGCCTTCAAAGTAAAAGGAGGGGGGGGGGGGGTGGTGGTTAAAAAAGAAGAATATGTACTTAATATTCATAACAACAGAAGTTAAACCTGCAGTAATGACTTCATGTCTCACCTGTCTCACCTGTCGGCGTCACCGGGAACAGTGTTGGCCGCTGCACATGATGTCCTCACAAGTTGCCTCCAGCACTCTCGATCTTGGCTAAGTCTGACCACCTCCTGGAGTTTCTTGCCACTGATGTTTGTGATGTTTCTAGCAAGTGATGCAGGTGGCCGTCCTCTGTTTCTCTTTCCTTCCACTTTACCTTGGAGGACAGTGGACATCAAGTCTGTTCTCTCATTACGGATTGCGTGTCCAACATATTTCAGTTTCCTCCGTTGTATGAGTACTAGAAGCTTGCGTGTAGTACCCAACTCATTCAGTATGCTTTCATTTGAGCGCCTATCCGTCCATTTGACCCTCAGCAGTCTTCGGTAAAACCACAGCTCTGCTGCTTCCACTCGTCTTTCATCCTCTTTCTTCATTGTCCATGCCTCGCAGCCGTATAACATCACTGGCCAGACAAGACATTTTAAGAGTTTTATCTTAAGGTCTGCTGTTATGCTGTGGTCTTTCCAAATATTGTTCAATTGAACCATACTGTTCTTGGCCATTCCAATTCTCATCTTTATGTCTTTTGAGCATGTTCCATCGTGTGTCTTGACTGAACCTAAATATCTAAAGTCCTTGACATTTTCTAGAGGGACTTGGTTTAGCATGATCTGGTCCTGTCTAGTGTTATATTTGCCTGCAACATGCATAACCTTTGTCTTCTTTGAATTTAAGTCCAGCCCAGCTGCCTTTCCAACCCGGTCTACCCTGTACAGGATCCTCCTAGAGCCTGTAATGTTGTCTGCCAGTAATCCTGTGTCATCTGCGTAGCGTAAATTTGACAGGTTTCTACCACCAATATTTACTCCCATGTCTTCTATGTCTGCTTCTCTCATGATATGTTCAGTGTATATGCTGAAGAGATGTGGAGACAGGATGCAACCTTGCCTTACCCCTTTAGTGATGTTAAAAAATTTGCAGTTTTGATTATTCCATCTGATTGTTGCTTTTTGATCATTATATAATGAAGCTATGAGGGAAACCAGATGTCTTGGAAAACCCATTTTGATCATGAAGTGGAAAAGACTTTGGTGAATCACGCTATCAAATGCTTTGCTGTAGTCAATGAAAACGATGAACATCTCTTGGTCTGTGTTTCTAATCTTTTCTATCAATATCTGGAGTACAAACAGCATATCTATTGTTCCCCTGTTTTTCCTATAGCCTGCCTGACAGTCGGATAGCTCTTCCTCTACTTTTGGCTTTAACCTGTTTAAAATTATTATCAGCAGTATTTTACTGGCATGACTGATCAGTGCAATTGTTCTATAATTGTTGCAGTCTTTGACATTTCCACTCTTATGTAACATGACAAATTCTTGGAGCTTCCAGTCTGTAGGCCACTGACAAGTCTTCCATATCTTGCAGCATAAGTGATGCATTACTTTGAGTCCACCATCACCTGAGTGTTTCAACAACTCTCCAGGAATATTGTCAAGACCAGGAGACTTTCTGCATTTTAGATCTTTAATGGCAGATTCAACTTCGCTGAGCAGAGGTTCAGGTTCCGTATCTCCAGGGATCAATTCCAAATTTGGCTCTAAATTATTTTCATGGCTGTCAGGCTTGCCAAAAAGTGATGTGCCATATTCGTTCCACCTATCCAAGACATCATCTGGTTCAGTCAGAGTGTGACCATCCTTGTTGTTGATGCATTGGTTTGTTGCTTTGAAATTTGTTTTTTTCACTTTTTTTATTTGTTTGAAGAGCTCCCTCGACTTCCTGTTTTCGTTGTGTTCATTGATTTTACTGCATTCTTGTGCCAGCCAATTTGCTTTGTCTCTTCTGACTTTACTTTTTATTTCCCTTTTCAGTGCTGAGTATTTTTCCCGCTCTCCCTGCTTTCGAGCTTGACTTTTCTTTTCTGCCAGATCTATCACTTCCTGACTTATGTAGGGCTTAGCTTTTTTCCTTTTTTCTTCTTTTCCTAGTTTTTCTTCAGAGATTTTGGTCAGTGTGTTTTTTATGTCTGTCCAGATTTCATCAGGATATGAGTCATTTTCATCCCATACTTCAAGTAACTTTAAGAAACGATTACTTGTTTCTATACTGAATTCTAACGCCAGCTCAGGGTTTTCTAATTTTGATATGTCGAACTTTGGCGTAGTTTTGGTTTTAGGCTTCTTCAATATTTTCATTCTTAATTTGGTTGTCACAAGAATGTGATCCGTGTCGCAGTCTGTTCCAGGCTTTGTTTTTGCATTGAGGACAGTTGATTTCCAGGATCTGTCAATGATAATATAATCAATCTGATTACGACACCTGTCTCCTGGAGAGATCCATGTGTATCTTCTGCGCAGTGGTTGTTGGAAAAAAGTATTTGTGATGTTCATCTCATTTGCCTGACAAAACAGAGCCAGCATGTCACCTCTCTCATTTCGTTCTCCTAAACCATATGGTCCTATTCCACATTCTGTGTCAGCCCCTCTCCAACTTTAGCGTTGAAGTCACCCATCACAATGCATATTTCCTTTTTGGGAATTTTGTCTCTGATAGTTTGGAGGTCATTGTAAAAATTTTCTATTTCTTCTTCTGAGCTAGTGGATGTTGGAGCATAAGCTTGAACTATGTTCAAAACAGCATATTTGGTATTTATTTTGACAGTGAGAAATCTGTCATTAATTGGATTATAGCTTTTCAGAGCTCCAGCATGCTTTTTGTCCAGCACAATTGCTACTCCTCTTGAGCCACCTTTTTCATTTCCACTATATACAACTGTATGCTCTCCTACAGTAAAAAGTCCCTGCCCACTCCATCTAACCTCACAGAGCCCTGTAATGTTCATCTTGCTCCTTTCTAATTCTTTGACTAGTAGGTAGAGCTTTCCTAATTCTAACATAGTCTGTACATTCCATGTCCCTATATTCAAATCCTTTTTTTGCATTTTTTTCTTTTTGTGATTTTGCATTTTTGAGGAGTTTCTACATGTCCGCTTCCAATAACCTCCGTCGGGTAATCCATTACCGTCATCACAGCTACCTTTCACAGACACGGACTCTCCCTCCCCAGTAGCCATTGAGTTCAGGTCCCCCCTGGGGGACTCAGAGGACACAGAACTATAACGTTTTCCATTTTGTAAGTTCATCATATGCAATGATTAGCAAAAGTACAAGCAAGTAGTTTGCGGGTGCCTTCTTGCCGCGCAGTGCACTTACAGTGCTGAGATCCTGACCATTGTTCCTTCGAAGAAATCATCTGCTCACGACATTGAAAAAGAAGCCATATATGAAAAGTGTATCTTCTTTACCCTCTTTTTCACCCATCCCCTGCTGCCATGTAAGCCTATTCAAAAACAAAATCCACAAATGCGTAACTCACGTTCTTACGTGCTGACCTTGCAGATTAAATTTTGAGGCAGAAATATACATAAACTGGAGATCGAACACAAAACTGACAGGAAGATGGCCCTGAAAAGATATATTCTGGGTGAAGCTGAAACAAGGAAACCACATTCTATGATGACTGACACTCTCTCTCAAACACTGTCTGCAGCCATCAGGAAGTTTAAGGTAGAACCTGCATCACACAGCCACAAGAAAATAACTCTGCCATGCCACTGTCTTGCCTGACCCGCACAAAGCAAAGCAAAAAGTGTTGTGTTGGCCACCATTTGGGGTGTGTCCACCTTGTTCTGTTGACTTGTTTTGTAACAAATGGATAAATAACATGGTGCCAGTTATATCAACTGATACAACTACTTCATCTTTCTCATCGTTTTAGTAAAAACATGAGAACTGCCCCTGTCCACCTGGCTCTACCCAAACATGCACACATACCATCACCATCATCACTATCAACAGTAATACTAACACACACACCATCATCACTATCAACAGTAATACTAACACACACACCACCATCACTATCAACAGTAATACTAACACACACCACCATCATCACTATCAACAGTAATACTAACACACACACCATCATCACTATCAACAGTAATACTAACACACACCACCATCATCACTATCAACAGTAATACTAACATGCATACCATCATCACTATCAACAGTAATACTAACACACACACCATCATCACTATCAACAGTAATACTAACACACACCACCATCACTATCAACAGTAATACTAACACACACACCATCATCACTATCAACAGTAATACTAACACACACCACCATCATCACTATCAACAGTAATACTAACACGCACACCATCATCACTATCAACAATAATACTAACACACACACCACCATCACTATCAACAGTAATACTAACACGCACACCACCATCACTATCAACAGTAATACTAACACACACACCATCATCACTATCAACAGTAATACTAACACACACCATCATCACTATCAACAGTAATACTAACACACACCACCATCACTATCAACAGTAATACTAACACGCACACCATCATCACTATCAACAGTAATACTAACACACATCACCATCATCACTATCAACAATAATACTAACACACACCACCATCATCATATCAACAGTAATACTAACACAAACACCACCATCACTATCAACAGTAATACTAACACGCACACCACCATCACTATCAACAGTAATACTAACACACACACCACCATCACTATCAACAGTAATACTAACACGCACACCACCATCACTATCAACAGTAATACTAACACACACACCACCATCACTACCAACAGTAATACTAACACACACACCATCATCACTATCAACAGTAATACTAACACACACACCATCATCACTATCAACAGTAATACTAACACACACACATACCATTATTACCATCACTATCAACAGTAATACTAACATGCACACATACCACCACCATCATCACTATCAACAGTAATAACTAACACGCACACTACCATCACTATCAACAGTAATACTAACACGCACACCATCATCACTATCAACAGTAATATTTACAACAGAACAAAAACAATCAAAAACACTGTCCCCCATTCTCTTGTAGAGCCAGACACAAAAGGTACTTTATTATCATGAAATCCACAAACGCAGACAGCACATGTACTTGGCTGTCTCTTCACATCAGTGGAGATATTCAGCAATGTGTCTTTCACATTTACACTTTTGTGAATTTTGTCTTGGGTCAGGGAGTTACATAAACTTATGCCAGTTGTCAGATCAGAGGTTGTCTTCAGTATGATAAGCATGGACAGTGAACTCAACAAACAATCTGACCTGGAAAGGGATGGGCTCTGCCAGGTTTGGCTTACCCAAGATATGTTGTATTCACTAGAGAACATAGAGAACATACTGGATCAGACGCAGTCCGTTCACCATAAACCGACCCATCCACTGGCCTCCAAAAACGATGGCCTGACAACATTACAACATTTCAGAATGGACAGATAAACCATCTGCAGAAACCCAGAGTTTGGCACACAACTGACAGAGCTGAAAAAATCTGGTGAACAGTTCTTTAGTGCGATGCCCAATGATTTTTCATGGGAGTTCAGGGAGAAAATGAATAACAAGAAGACGATACTTGCTGTCATTTCTCAAAATTTGTAACTCTATATTTTTTATTTTCAAACAAAAATAAAAGACATACCAGAGTGTCATGCATTGCCAGTTCTGCTTTCAGATGGCTGATCTCCCCCTGCATCTTCCTCAACAGCAGCTACACACACATATAGAGGTATTTCACTGCTATGTGTGTTTGTTACATGCCTTTCATCTGATAATATTTAGCATATTGCTTACATTACACACACACACACACACATACATACTTACATACATACATACACCCATACATGCATACATACACACATACATACATAAGTACATACATACATACACACACACACACACATATACATACATACATACATGCATACATACATACATACATACATACATACACGCATACGTGCATACATACACACATACATACATAAGTACATACATACATACACACACACACACACATACATACATGCATACATACATACACACACACATACATACATAAACACACACATACATACATACATGTATACATACACACACACACACACTTGTCAAGTATATAAACTGAGACCAAGATATCAATAACGTAATGTACAGAGTATGAGAAGATTCAAAATTCAAAACACTAGTGTTTCATCATCTCTAGGACAAATCAAACACGGCTGATGCCATAGTGCCAGTTGCAACTACAAAGCACAATTAAAGCAGACAAACAAACACACACACACACACACACACACACACACACACACACACACACACACACACACGCACACACACGCACACACACAAAGAAGGACAGAAAGAAAGAAAGAAACTTATTATTTCCATACCATACACCAATACACTTCATGCCCACCTGCAGGGCACCCACGTGTGACTAACTCATGTTGAGGAACATGACCAATTTCAGCACAAAGCTAGCAAGTGTTTGTTTGATGTAACTCCAATCTTGTTGTGAGAAATCAGTGTCCTGATGGCAGGAGTTCACAACACTGCATAAGAATGTGACTGCTGTCTAAAACGATCACTCTCACTTTGTTCCACTTCCACAAAACTGGTGCACACTTTCTTGCTTCTGACCCATGAGCTTTATATAAGCATTCACAACATTATCATTATCATCATCATTATTATTACTATTACAAATATCATTATCATCATTTTATTATCATTATTATTACTATTTGTAGTAGAAGTATTGTTTTTGTTGTTATTATTATCATCATCAATTCATTTATCACTGTCATTAACATGATTAAGAGGGGACTTACCATTGGGTCATATATCCGGTTGATGGTCGATTCACTAGGGACACACATCATGCGTGTGGCAAACCTCAGGGTTGATATCTATGGACAAAACCCAGCAATAACTTCATAAACAACTGATAAAGATTCTGAAATAAAAAAAGTATTTCTTTATACACAGTTACTGTATCAACTGAGTTCAGTACAGGAACAGAAAGGTGAGTACTTTACAACTTGTTCTCTTCAGTTGTCATTGTCTCCGAGGATGGGGATAAAACCATACTGCAATTGTATTGTGAAACTTTTTCACAATGAACAGCTTTTAATGGAAGACACTGTAGTGTATACATTTATCCTAGTAAGACAGACGTTATGTTTCAGCCAACATCATCTCAGACTTCTGGTGCTTCAACACTTCCAATTATTCTCAGCAGACTGGGACAGTAGACAAGTTCTCCTACTTAAACAGTACAGAGAGCAGCAATGGATCTCTTGATGCACTGCACATCTCCAAAGCAAGCTTGCCTTTGGTAGGCTGACCAAGAGGTTGTGGCAGGATGACAGCATCAGGTTTGCCACAGAGACTGCTGAGTACAAAGCAATAGTCTTGACTGCCCTATTGTACTGCTGTGAAAACTGCATTACCTGCTGATGGCACAATCAATGGCTGGAATGGTTCTTCCAGGGTTGAAGGCACAAGATCTGAACATCAAGTAGCTAGATCTAGCGTCCAAACTTCGACTTCTGAGAAATGTGGCTTGTCAAATACACAATTTCTCGTCATCATACGTCAGTGTCACTGGACAGGATAATCACAATCCAAAAACATTCCTGTACAGAGAGCTGAAGCAGGAATACCATGACCAGAACAGACCACTAGGGTAATGCAGGGATCCTGTAGGAGCCTGCCTTGTAGCCGTGACATCAATATCACCAGCGGGAAGACAGTGCATATCATGACCAGAAGACCACTAGGTTAATGCAGGGATACTGTGGGGGCCTGCCTTGTGGGCAATGACATCAACACCACCAGCTGGGAAGACAGTTCCTGCAGCAGGGTGGGCTGGTGACATTTCAACAGCACAGAACAGCTTCTGTTGAACAAATGAGGGATCTGTAGAGGCACAGCCTGGGCTCCAGGACATCTTCCCAATGTTGTGCCAGCAGAGGAGCATGCGCCTCCAGGATCAGTCTTATATTCTGCATGAGGGCCCATACCTGATGATAAAGGGTAAGTATGTCCACTCATCCATCAGACTGATAAAAGAGTCCATCATCATATACAGCAAAGTCATACACACATGTTAAACAGCTGTCTTCTTGGAGGAATGCAGTGATACACTTGAAATATACTTGTGAACTTATAAATCTGTAAATAAAGCTCCTGAGAATGGTCAAAATACAAACATTACCAAGATAGCTAATCATTAATTTACAGTGTAAAAGACTCCACCATTGCACAGAAACTATGCATAAGTGTGCCTTGGTCCCTGGTTTCACTGAATGTACATCGAAACATGAACAGAGAGACTGGCATCATGCACAATTTTGTTGGCAATCATAGCCTTGCTTTATCAAAGCCATTAATCAGCCACCGTCCACACACTTTTTTTTCATTATGGCTTGCTCTTTTGATGGAGCTGTGGATTCTTGATTTTGTGTCTAGAGTTCTATCCCACTCTGCCATATGAAAACTGTCTACTTCATTGCCCATTACATGTTCCAATCATTCTGGTGGTATCACTGTTTCATAGGTCTCATTCCCCTCCACATTAAAGACCTTGCCCATGCACATGATTCTGAGCAGGCTTAAGGAACCTGCCATAACTGCTAGCAGTCTTGGGTGGAGCATGTATGGAACTGTCTGAGTGCACTGAACAAACTTAACACTTTCTTCAACTCCACAGATACAAAAATAGGGGTGTGTGCATGTCCTAAGTCTACTACAGTGCTGTGTGTAACAAGTCCAGTGAGACAGACAAAGACCATGTACAGCAGAGTAAGTTACCTCCTTCTCTCTCCACATTTCTGCTGGAGGACATCAGAGACATATGGACGAGTACAAACATGACACTCACTGTCTCTTCCAGCTGTGCAGCCTCCCCCCAGATGTTGGCAATGACGGTGGTTTTACAGTTGCCCCCTATGGCGTCCTTGAGGTAGTGGGTCAGCTTGGACTGGCGACAAGGGACATGGTCATGACGCTTGTCCACCAGTGCCATCATCATTTGCTCCAGAAAGGACAAAGACTTGTTGATGTACACAGCCTCCGTCACCAGTCTGCCTTTAGACTGCTCACACATAGCACACAACACTGATTATGCTCATTACACACTGAAAATGTTATTGTATACACAGAGCATAACACTTCTTATACACATCAGATAAGACAAAACTTCTGGTATTTTACCCATCAAAAATTAACTTCACTTGGGGTGATCTGAATCCATGTGCTTGTCTCATGTGCGTATATTTCAGGTTTTGTAATTGTCAGCATGTCTCTGCGTGTAAGTGAAACAGAGATTGAAAATTGAAAAAAGATAAAACTAACACACACCAAGAAATGCGAAAGACCTTTACAGAACAGTATAGGGGCAAATCAGAAACACAAACCACAGTGGAGTGTATTTCAATTTGTTCATGAGTATAAGCAGAAACATATATAAAGAGAGAGTTAGGACTCAAACTATTCAGCTTGAAATATCAGTCTCAATGTGGGATTATGGCTTGATATTTATGTAACAGTGAGCTTTTTACAACAACAGTTCTCAACTACAAAATAAGGCAAAGACCTAAACAATTCAAAAATGAAGATAGCACAGATCATAATTCACCACATCTTTCTTACCTATGTCTCTTATCAAAAACAATCAATCAACTGTAAACAAAGCACACACATATCAAAAGATATGTCCCAGGAAAAAAAAGGTCAACAACCTTGGATTTTCCAAGTCTTTCTGAGCCGGCCAAATCAACAAAGGTGAGTTTTGACACAGTATACGTGGCAATGGACTCCACTCTGGATCGAGACTGAAAAGAAGCCATCAATAAAATATCAGAAAATTGTCAGCGTAGTGTAATGGATAATTTGAAATGTTGTGGGTTCAATTCCACATCAGACCAAACAAATATCTGGCATTATTTGGCCCCAACTGGCTCCAACCCTGAGCTGAGCGTGCTATGTGCTCTTTGGGACAAACAGGAGAATCTCATCCACTTAATCATTATGAATGGTGTTATTCACACTTTTGACCAGTACTGCAGGTATCTGTATTTCTTAGGCCTGACTGATGCCAGGATGTGTAATGAAAGTAAGCACAGAGTACAGCTCTGTTGTGCCGTCTCAATCCAAAAATGGAATTTGATATAACATCATCATTATCATCACCATCCTCATCATTACAACACTGTGAATAAAATGTCCCAGATTCTGTTGCCCTTCATGTCTTGCTTTCATGGTGATCTTTAGTTTGGATGGATTTGGAAGTGTATCAGAGAGCTGAAATGAGCAGTCTGGGTGCAGTGACACAGACGAGGTGCAGAAGAAGAGGCAGGCAAATTAAAAAAACCCAATCAAAACAAACAAAAGAAAGAATGCATTTGTTTGCTTAAGAAACAGAAGGTACACACATATCTGCATTATTCACTTTGCTCTGCATATGATGGACTCTGAACCACACATTGAAATTTATTACCTACCAAGGGCCGTGTGTGTCTTTGTGTATTAAAATTGAAAAGATCAATAGGATCCAAATTTCAGATTATTTGTCTCAGATTTCAACTCCTACATAATTCTCATCTATTCCTCTCAAAGTGCATCCCCTTCTCTCTCTACGTCTTCAGTATGCTTTCAATTTATCTCTAAAAATACTGCAACACATACACAACAATTGACTATATCTTCTGAAATTAAGAATCAGTGCTCCTGAATTATAATAACTATGTCAGGATGAAAAGGACATACCTCAATGCTGATGGTGAATATGCAGTGGGACCGAGAAGACCATCTGTTGAGTGAGTGTGCAGCAATGGTTCTGTTGGTTTCTCCCTGAAATCATTCACCAAGAATGTTTAACCCTTTGACTCCCGCACCCTATCAACATCCTGCATGGTCAACCATGTTAGCAAAGCAAACATTTAACCTTTTGACTCTCTCACCCAATCCACCAGCTTCCTGCAGAAAGCTGGTGAATAGGGTGAGGGAGTCAAAAGGTTAAAGTTTTACATCCTGTGGATAGTGTGCAGGAGTCAAAGGGTTAAAAAGCATCTTGCATGTCACCAGATGAATGGGCAGAGGCATAAAAATCAATGACAGAGACAGTACATGTTAGTCACTACAGTCAAAGGAACTTAAACACCAAGAGGAGTGACTCACAACAATGGGGAAACATTGCTGGCAAACAGGATTTCAAATTTCAAGAGACACTATCAAAAATCTTGTTATCACAAATTACATTCAAAATCCAGGAAAGCCCTATGAAGTGTTGAAAGTGAAATATCACTCAACAGATACATCAGACATAAACTGAAAGGAAAAGGTTGTCCCATAACCCTTAAGTCATAGGGGAGTGAGGTGGTAGAGACCTCAACTATTCTGTGGACCAGCATTATGGGAGTGATGCCCATCTCCTCTCCATCGCTGCTTTATCAACTTTGAAGACACTCAGGTATCCATTCACAGCTGAGTAGTCTGGAGGCCGCAGGCACATATAAAGTTCCACAGGCATGATTCACATCTTGCAAATTAATGCAGGTAGACTGAAAGGTAAGTGCTCTACCTCTACTCCAACTAGGCCTTGACAGATATACATTACCTCCCCTAAAACACCTCTTTAAAACTTTATGAAAAAAAAAATCTGATCTGTTGTTAATGCCAATGAGGAAAATGTCTCATTATTATTGTAATGAAAATTTTTGTTAATTACTGTGCACGAAAATGCTTGTTAATTACCATGATGAATTGCAAGTGTTTCACTGTTTGAATGCTTCCTCCTGTGTTTGCCCAGTTTTCCAATGGCTGCCGTGTGGCATCCAGAGCTGGGAGGTGACTGTCTAGTCAGTGGTGAGGCACTGTTGCTCTGGGTCTCATCCAGCACCCTCAAGTTTTCTTGTTAATTTCTGTTATGTCTCCATGTTGCCACTTACCTCAAACAAAAGGTTGAGAGCATTCTCTTCACTTTGCGCAAGATGAGATGTTAATCCCTTGACGTATGTTCCATCCTGATTTTCTGTTATAAGCATTGGCTCATTCTTCCACCTGGTGGCGGTGCCAGATAATGAAGATAGAAGATCATACATGGTCTCATTGTAAATCTCCAAATAGGATATTCTGTGGATAGTGAAACAACAGTATTATAAGAAACTTTGTGGAGATAAGATCAACCCACAAAATGACTGGACACATCACTCAGTGCCACCACGTCTATGGAGTTTACTGACTCTCTCATACAATTCATAATGCCCCAGTGGAAGTACAGCTAAAGAATTATGAACTCCAAAATGATAAGAAATTTGGAGTTTGTTCAAGAGGCATTCATTACACTCGGACAATTCTGTACATACTTTCACCTACATCTGGCAGACTCCTTGAGCCTGTGCAAAAACTTATGGGGGTGGGAGATGGGGTAAGAGACTTGTGAAACTTAAACACTCTCCACATCATTGATTCAGATCCTCCTTGGTTTGCCTTTGCTTTAAATCCACATATCTTTTTGCTGTATGCTTGCTGGAGGTGCATTCTGACCAGATGACCAAACAATTTCTCTGCTGATGAATGTAATGGTGGACAGGTGTTGCTCC
This sequence comes from Monoplex corrugatus, assembly GCA_030674185.1. NCBI lineage: Eukaryota > Metazoa > Mollusca > Gastropoda > Littorinimorpha > Ranellidae > Monoplex > Monoplex corrugatus. The sequence goes on along the minus strand of CM060306.1, from coordinate 120,941,723 downwards.
CACCATTTCTCTGATCTTGATGTTTCTGATCATGACATCTAGCCTAAGTATGTTAACTCTATCTCTAAAAAAAAGTATGACAGAAAGTAACGATCCTTCAAATTTTACCCTAGGGCAGAATAAAGATCTCTTCAGTGTTAGCTACATATCAAGTGGAACCCCTACGCTTACTTAGTTACTATCATGATGTATCCTGTGTCAACCAAGGCCCGAGAGATACAGACACCTGTGGTGCTGGTCACAAGATTTGAGCAACACCCTCAATGACATATATGTGAAGTGGATGAGACTCGATTGTGTGGTCCCAGTCTTCCCAATGAGCCCATAGTACGACCAACTCCTGGTAGGAGCTGGTTATGCAACATAAAACTTGGCTTGTTTGCTGCCTGTCTTGAAGCTCAAAACATTCTGGTGGTGCCAGTGTTTCAAGGTCCCGTTCCCAACCCCATTTCATCGAACTTTGCACAGGCTCAAGAAGCCTGCCAGCTGCAGTCCAATTTGGGTGGAGCGCATATGGAACTGTCTGACTGTGATGCATCACTCTTGAACAAACTCCAAACAGAATCCAAACTTGAACTTTTTGAACGAATATAAAATTGATTTACTCAATATAAAACACAACCTTTTACTGATGGAGGATTACATATATTAAGTACAAAGTCAAAATATGTTTTCCAGATGACTCATGATATTCCACATGGAAAGAAAATTCCACAGCATTTTTATAATTTTAAAAACTATGACACAACGCTATCCAATATTTCTAAGCCTTTATGAATACACACTCATACAAAATAGTTTCATTACATGCTGACTTGAGTAATCAGCCTACAGTTACATAGATTGTGGCAATGTTCTGTGACAGTGTTAATTTCATTCCAAGAACAAGACTTGAAATTATGCCATCAGAATAAGAAAGAAAGATTTCTATCTCCAGATGTGGTCCAGACCATTCAGGTTAGAAGACAACATCTCTATCTCCAGATGTAATCCAGGCCTTACCAGGACATACATAATCACAAGTGAAAACATGATATCCAAAACAAGTGTGACTGCTCGCGTTCAAGCAAACAGGAACCAGAAAAAAACACGAAAGAAGAATATGAATGCATATTTAATACAACAAAACCCGTTTGTTGTATTAAATACGCGCTCATATTCTTCATTCATGTTTTTTTCTGGTTCCTGAAAACATGATATGCCTACCTGACAGTGATGCTGAAATCTGGACGCTCTTCAATCTCCCTGTAAAGTTGAGTCAAAGCTCTGGGGATCATGCCCCTGTGATGGTAGCTGCCCTTGGGTCCTGTGATAGTGAAAGTCTTCCCAGCACCTGTCTGCCCATAGCACATCAGTGTCGCTGCATGGACACATAGCAAATGGTGTGATTTTTGTTATTATTGTCAGTGTGCTTAGCTGCATAAAAGTTGTGGACAGTGGCTAGGGTGAGGCAGTAAAAAGGCTTTGACTCCTGCACCCTATCCACCAGCATCCTGCATTGTCAACCATGCTAGCAAAGCAAAAACTGAACCCTATGATTCCCTTACCCTATCCACCAGCTTCCTGCAGGAAGCTGGTGGAGGGTGAGGGAATCAAAGGGTTCAGTTTTTGCAGTTGGTGGACAGGGTGCTGGGATCAAAGGTTTAACACAAAGTCCAGCTTCACCCTATCTGCTAACTTCCTGCATGAAGAGTGGATAAGGTGAGGATATGAAAGGGTTAAAAAAAACTGATTGTGTCCAAAAAGTTGGCTGGTTCATTTAAGCGAGCATGAAACACAACATTTTCTGACACTCAAGATGCTTTCAAAACAAGTGTGATTTTCCCAGCCATTCTGGCACCCTTTAGTTGCGAGCATTTATCGCGAGTGTTATTTTTAGCCAGGCAGGGTCAACCAAAGTCCATCACTGTAGCACGTCTTTATGCTCCAGCACTAGTGATAAAGAAGGAAGCTGAGTGCAGTTTGTATGTATTGTGAATCTGTGCAATGATCAGGATTTTTTTCATCACTTTACCTGTGTGCATTCAGTGCTATGAATATTCATTGTTCTGAAGAAGTGATCATTACTTTGATTGACCACCTTGTCTTTGAGTTTTTGTAGAAATGACTAATGTGATGATCGACTGACATCTCCAGGTTGCTCTTTGTTCAGTATAAAGTGAGATTACTTTCGTAATAGTGACGTAAGTATAGTGCAATTTACAATCTTCACATAATTTTCTCAGTTTTGGTAAGGTCAGATTTGCGGTCTTCAGTGCTTTAACTTTCTAAAATTTAAAAAAATCGCTGAGTCCTGCTTGTTTTCATTCTTTTTTAGGGCTTACATTTGGCTAAAATGGGGTGTTAGCTGTTGCCCGACCAGGGCACGTGCGTACGATGGCTGTGAACTAGACCATGCGTGTAAGCCGGTCTTATCCAAGGCACCGGCAGCCTCCAACACACTTCTCTCTCTCTCCCCCATCCTCCCTACTGCATGCATCGTGTGTGTGTGTGTGTGTATAACTGCTGAGTTCTTCCCGAGTACTGAAATCTAGGTCAATCTTGGAGGCCTATACTACCACGCGCACCTGTGCCTAGCTCGCTGCATGGCAGTGCGGGGGACGGGTGAAAAAGGTGTGGGGAGTGGAATGGAAGGGGAAAGATGCGCGCTATTAATAAGCCGGCAGGGCAGAACCAGAATGGCCAACTAAAGTACTGTCACGTTTTTGAGTGCACGTGTTGTGAGAAGACACTGTTGCTTAGAGTGACAGCACTGAGGCCCACAGACAAAGGAGGCCCGTGGAGTGTTAGCTGGTAGAGCACATGCTGACTGTGGAGTGTGTGTTGGAGGTTGAATGATACGATGGTCAACACGCCATTTCAGTGTCACAGCCATGATCAACCAGGGGGACGCTAACCACGATGACGGCGTGCAGGAGCTGGAGGAAATTGCAGGTATATACTTTTGTCTGTGATAGAAGTAGCTGATTAATGTTAACCCTTTGACAACCTTACCCTGTCTATTAGCTTGTGGATAGGTTGACAAAGTGTTAACCCTTTGATTCCCGCACCCTGCACATCAGCATCCAGCACTGTCAACTATGCTAGCAAAGCAAAAACTTAACCCTTTGACTCCCTCACCCTATCCACCAGCTTCCTGCAGGAAGCTGGTGGATGGGGTGAGGGAGTCGGAGGGTTAAGTTTTTGCAGTTGGTGGATAGGGTGCAGGAGCCAAAGGGTTAATAGTAGAGCACTGTTGTCTTCTGACATGCTGTAGAGCTCTACATACATGTACCAGTCTCCAGAGTGCTTCCTGCAGCTTACATACGTCCTACACCTGCACCGTGTTTGTTTCAAATTTGCTGTAAGACTGTCCCTGTTGGGATGCTGAGGGCTCTTTCAGTTGAGATAGTATCCCCAGCTTCTAGAAATTGTATGCTAGAAAATTCTCTTTTCTGTCACTCTCTTTGTTTCTGTCTTGTTCTTTTGCTTTCTGTCTTTTCTTCCTACCATTTTCTGCCTTGCTGGTCCATTCACCTGCATGTGTTCGATAAAGTCTTGCGCACTTTTGTCTTAGGATTGATAATTGGGTACGTGTACTAAGTACATTTTTGGCTCTAGGGAAATTTAGGCATGTTTTATATATATGCCGTATATATTCTAGTGTCCTTAGTTATGTTTAAATTTGTATTCAGATGTTTTTTAAATCCCATGTTGATAAATTGGACGGAGTGGTTAGCGCTGGGGGCATCTTCTTAGATTATGTGCGCGAATGCATTGATGTGCGTACTTAAGTTTCTTTTCCGTTTTTTCCTGTTGAAGTATTGTATATGTTTTGAAAGTTATAGCCCTGTTATGGCTATACGCAGCCAGCTGGGCTTTAAACAAAAATATCAATTAAAAAATAACAATGCTGCAAGACTTGTGCCGCCTACAAGGCTTGCTATAGCATTTGTGGGTTTTCTCGACATTTGTCAATTTGCCCATAGATACTGTAAACAAATGGACAACGTGCTCTTCTGTGGTGTCTCTCATGGTGCAGAGTCTGTGAGATTTATTCACACGACACAGTTCTCTTTCTGCAGGACTAGTTAGTCAGGCCAGAGACATGGATGAAAGAGATAGGCAACATACCCTGAACCACGCTTTCTGTGTCTGTCTCACTGCAGCAGATCGCCCAGCTTGTCACACACAGAATTGCAGAGAGCTTGAGACAGCACAAATAAGGTGTTTTGTTGCTTTGTGTCAGTGACAGATGGTTACGAGGATAGACATCGAAAACATACATATATGCTAAGAAGAACCTTAAGATTTTGCCAGCACTTAGGGATTATACACACAGGCTTACGGCTTATGCCGTGATCATTTTTAGATCCTGTCCATCACATGGAATCTAGGATGCCAGAGTCAGCGTAAAGAAGGAGGAGAGAGGACAAAAGATGAGGGAAGTCTAGCATGCGCGAGCATGTTTGAAATGCAGACATGTTTTGTATATTTGCAGAGTGTGATGGTGATCTTAGAATGTGAGATGTACTCTTCTGTTACATTCTACTATGTGCGGAAAATGCTTAGTCTTAACCCTTTCATTCCCGCACCCTATCCACAGCTGCAGAAACTGAACCCTTTCACTCCCTCACACCCTGTCCACCAGCCTCCTGCAGGAAGCTGGTGGATAGGGCGAGGGAGTGAAAGGATTTTCTGCTTTGCTGTCATGGCTGACAATGTGAGATGCTGGTGGATAGCGTGAGAGAGTCAAAGGGTTAAGTAAAGGAGTTTTTAAAGGAGGTGATGTGCTACAAAAGCCTCAATAACTCAGCCCCCGATTACCTGTCAAGCCTACTTGAGATCTATGTTCCCTCACGCACCCTCCGCTCTGCCTCCGATCCTCTGACTTTTCACTTTCCACGCACTAAGCTCAATACCTATGGTCCACGAGCCTTCTCTGTTTCTGGTCCACTCTCCTGGAACAAACTTCCTCTCTCAGTCCGTCAGCAACCTACTTTTGTCTCCTTCAAGTCCGCTCTCAAAACTCACCTTTTCTCCTCTGCATAAAATCCTAACCTCACTCAACCCCCCTCTGCAGCCTGTCTCCGCTCGGAGGGGAATCACATTGTTATAATATATAATTGTATATGATATGCTCTCTATAATTTTCCATTGCTTTTATTCTTGCTTTTATTGCTTTTACTCTTTCTCCCCATTTATAACCATGCGTGTGTGTGTGTGTGTGTGTGTGTGTGTGTGTGTGTGTGTGTGTTGTGCGCGCGTGCGTGTGTGTGCGTGCGTACGTGCGTGCGTGCATGCGTGCCTGTTTCAGCGCTTAGATTTGATTTTATCAAGATTTTGCGCTATATAAATATTGTAATTATTATTATTATTATAAGTATCTCAGATTTGTGTGCCGTGGCCTGCGTTCAAGCAAACAGGAACCAGAAAAAACATCAAAAAAGAATAAGAACACATATTTGATACAACAAAACAAGACAGCCCCTTGGCTGTTGGTTTAGAATGTTTTTCTTCCTATTCCAAGGTCAGACCGGATTCGTTGCACAAGGCATGATCCATTTACATCAGCCATATCTCTTGATTAAATATTTTCCCATTCAGTCGATCATATGCTTATATTTTCTCTTATGCATTATTTAACAGGGGTATCCTTTACATTCCAAACACTACTCTTCGCTAGAGCATAGTTTTAATTTTCGCCCTGGACCCTCTTCAGGATAGAACAATATTAATATGGCATGACCACTTTTCAGAATTGCAGAATTCATCTCACTTCCGCTCTGACATCATATTCACTCAAAGACATTATGATGTCATTTTAGTCAATTTATTCCTTTTCTCACATTGGACAGAGCAGTAGCGAAGTTTCAATCTTTTTCTCCTATTTTTGTATCTGTCGTTTGTTTGTTTGTGATCTTACGCTTGACAAAGGCCAGTTGGCCAAAAATTTGTGCCTGTCTTGTCTTGTATTAAATAGTTCTTATTCTTTATTTGTGTTTTTTCTGGTTCAAGATGTTTTGTTATATTTCTACAGCATTTCAAATGTTTGGATAGTTTGTTCATCTACTTCTTCACCTACGTTTGTTATTAGACAGACATAAACGTCAAGTGGGTAAGATATCAAACTTCAATCAGAGGGTCTGGAGTCAATCCTGCCTGTGTACCTCCCATTTGGAGGATGAAGGATGGATATTTTTGCCGTCTCCAAGGTTAATTTATGTGAGACTTATTAACGCAAAAAGCTCTGTCATGTGTGTGTATGCACACACAACATCAAAAATGCACATTAAAGATCCGATGTGTCATATCGGTGTCCTGTGGCTTATGGAAACATGAAAACATCCAGCATGCATGCACACTCACTGAAGACAGAGTATGCAGATTATGTAGCAACATATCGCCTGCACAGTGTGGGCAAGACAACATGCATAAAAATCAGAACGTGAAAAAAAGAAGTTCAGTTTCTCAGCCTGTTCCTCACTTACCATTATAACCGTTCAAAGCAGAGGTGACCATGTCTGAGGCCACAGTGGAGAATATATGTTCCTGACTTGCATTATGGAAGATGCCATCCAGCTTAAAGGACCAGTCCAAAACCTGGTTATTGACATAACCCCCCTTTATGGGCTCTTGCTTCAAATGGGTATTGATGCTCTGCACAAGTATACAGAAATAAGATGCTATTTGATTATGAATATCTATAGACAAGTACAAGAAGTATTTAAGAGAAGAGAGAGAGAGAAAGAGAGAGAGAGAGAAAGAGAGAGAGAGACAGAGAGAGAGAAAAACTGAAACTGGTTTATTGCCATTGACATTTTTGTCCTTGTGGCAAAGAGCATAAAACAAAGTCATTAAATTTTACGGCGACGTTTTCGAGAAATAAAGATTTATAAATATAGTCATAGCTGACATTACATCTATTTTAATTTTTTTCTTAATGATGAAGAAAAAAATTGAAGGAAAAAAGTTGAACAAAAAGCTGAAGAAACAGTTGACCCCCCGACGTAATTAGTCATACAAGTAAGAGGAAGACCCAAATCCAGCAAAAAAACATAAGAACAGTATAAAGTGATATCTTCAATGGAGATAAACTTACATTAATTTATTGCTGTGTTGTTTTCTTTCTCCGACTTTCCCAATGTTGAAGAGAGAGAGAGAGAGAGACAGACAGACAGAAAGAGACAGCGACAGAGAAACAGAGACAGAAGAGAGTGACAGAGGCATACATGGAGAGAGAGAGAGAGACAGACAGACAGACAGAGGCAGAGAGAGAGAGAGAGAGAGAGAGAGAGAGAGAGAGAAGAGAGAGAGAGAGAGAGAGAGAGAGAGAGAGAGAGAGAGAGAGAGAGAGAGAGAGAGCACATTTTCCATGTCAGTTTGTGGGTAGATGTATTTATGTATATTGGGAGCAAGGGAGAGGTGGAGACGACATTTCTCTGCATCAGGCACATAGTGACGAAAGATTCACTGATGTCTCCATGAGCCAGGATCCATTCTGAATTTCTGTTGGGATTAGTTCCTACTGATGAGACCTTGATGACAAGTTCCTGGTCTTCATCCCAAGACAGCGGGGTCATTTCCTATGGCTAGGGCATGGCTGCTGGATATTTGGGCATCTTTGGCTACAGTCTTCAAGCTACAATGCCATTCAGTAGGCCTACTTCTGAAATTAGAGGGTATGGTATCAATGTTTTATTTCTCCTTGATGTTGAATTGCCTAACAAAGCTGATGCACTCTATTAAATTCAGACTCATGTCTCCTTGACTGGCTGCTGACCAGAGGCTAGTGAGACCAGCCTCGACCAGTTATGCTCTTGGTACTTTGGTGTGGCAAGATGTAGGGGATGAGGACCACTTAGTGATGGTGTTGTTACTGTTATTGATTTACTTATTTGTTAATACATTTTTTCATCACAATGGATTTAACATGTAAAATTTGGACTGCTCTTCGTGCGGAGAGCCCATCATTGTAATGCAGCACTACTCATTGTTTTCCTTTTTTTTTTTACTATATGCATGTATATCTGTTTACTTGTGAAAGTGGAATTTGCTACAGAGTTTTGCCATGAACAATGCCTCTGTTGCTGTAGGACATTTAACATATGATGAGAATGTGCTGTACATGGGACATCAGTTCATAGTTTCATCCAAAAGACTAGCACTCAGTCCACCACTTAAAATCTAGAGGAGGAAGGAGAAAAATCCCTGTCCAGTCCACAATTCATACCCAGGTTTCTTGTGTTCTAGTAACAAACAAAGGAAAGGCCATACATTACAATTGATTTTCTATCTAGCAATGTAGACAAGCGTTCATGCAGCACTCACAATGCTTAGTAAAAAAAAAAAGAAAAAAAAAAGGGTTTGAGGCCCAATGTGATCACCATTATCGACGGGTGAAATCCCTACAATAGAGTAGTTAGGACACTGATCTTCTAAATGGAAAGTCTGGGTTTGAATCTGCTTGGGTACTGCATAGTGGGTAAAGGGTGAACATTTTTCCAATCTCCCTGGTACGTCAATGTATGTGCAGACCTGCTAGTCCCTGAATCTCCTTCAAGTGTAAAAGCAGGGAGAACATTCAATACACATGTTAAAGATCTTCTAAGCCATATCACCATCAGTGTTTGGTGGTTTATGGGAAATGAAAACACCCAGCATACATCTCCCTGAAAACAGAGTATGACTGGCTTGATTGAGAGGGGGTGGGGGAGGGGGTGGTGGAGGGGGGAGGCCATAAACATAAAAGCCCACTCATATATTGAAATGCATTTAGAAATTGCAGCTCAAAAATGAACCACCCCCTCCCCCAAACAAATAAAACATCATCATCATCATCATCAGGTGCCCTGCTGCATGGCGCTGGCGATCATGGACTTCCATCTGTCTCTCTCTCTCTCGTTGCCCCTAGCATCTCTCCCACCCCCCTCATCCCCAGTCACTCTGCAAGTCCATCCAGCATTTTCTCCCTGGGTCTACCTGGTGCTCTCTTTCCCTCCAGCTTCCCGTTGTGACCGGTGCTCCAAATCCCCCTTCCTCATAAAATGGCCTATAAATGTTGCCTGTCTTTTCCTAATCTTCCTTATGAGTGATCTACTTGTGTCTGCCTCCAACAAGACTGTCTCATTTGTTTTCTTTGCTGTCCATGGAACTCTCAACATTCTTCTTAGAAACCACATCTCGGCTGCCTCAATCTTGTTCTGGCTTTGTTTGTAAATAAAACAAATTAAAAACAACAACAACACACACAAACAAAAAAATCACACACAAAACAACGACAACAACAACCACCCACCAAAATAAACCCACTTTCATTCTGTACTTAATTTCTCGAGTGGCTCCACAAGATGATTCGATCAGCATGGAGGAACCAGAAGATCAGCGACCAATGGATGAGAGCTGAAGGAGTGTACATTCCGAAGGAGCAGAACTCCAGCAGCATCAATCAGTTCAGGCCAATATCACTTCTGAACGTCGAGGGGAAAATCTTCTTCTCTGTTATGGCAGCAAGATTGACAAAATACCTGACTGAAAACAAGTATCTGGATATGTCAGTCCAAAAGGGAGGCATACCAGGAATGCCTGGATGCTTGGAACATGCCACGTTGATTTGGGATGCCATCCAAAAAGCAAGAACAGAGAAGAGAGACATTGACGTAGTTTGGCTTGATCTGGCGAATGCATATGGATCAGTTCCACACGATATGATCCAGCTGGCTCTTGAAATGTATCACATCCCAGAAAACATCCGAACAATGCTGAGGAAGTATTTCCAAGGGTTCTCAATGCGGTTCTCTACCAAAGAATACACCACGGACTGGATAGACCTAGAGGTGGGCATTGCAATGGGCTGTGCAATCTCTCCCATACTGTTCGTGTTGGCAATGGAAGTCATCTTGAAAGCTGCAATGAAGAGTTCAGGTCCAGTGAATCTGGGAGATGGATACCAGATGCCTCCTCTGAAAGCTTTCATGGATGACACAACAGTCTTGTCCACGGATGAGGAAGAGACACACCAAATCTTAAAGCAGCTGGATGAGCTGGTGGCCTCTTCAAGAATGAGGTTCAAACCTAAGAAATCCCGAAGTCTCTCACTGCGAAAAGGAAAAGTGGCAGATTCAGTCAAAGTCATGGTAGCCAACCAAGCCATCCCCACTGTCACAGAAGAGCCAGTAAAAAGTCTCGGAAGATGGTATGATGACTCCCTGAAAGACACACAAAGGGGATGTGAAACCAAGCAAACAGCAGAAGAAGGCCTGAAGAAAATAGATAACTGCGGACTGCCAGGCAAATACAAAGTCTGGTGTCTACAGTTCATGCTGATACCAAAGCTGCTGTGGCCACTGCTAATCTATGACATTTGCACCAGCACAGTCGAAGCAATGGAAGCCAAAATCAACAAATACACAAGAAAATGGCTCGGTGTCCCACCTGGTCTCACTGATGTTGCATTCTACTGTCGTCAAGCAATGCTGAAGCTACCTCTCAAATCCATAGTGGAGGAATACAAAGTTGGAAAAGCAAGACTGTTGAGCATGCTGGAGGAATCGGAAGACAATATCGTGAGATCAGTTCATCCAAAGCTGAGAACTGGCAGAAAGTGGAAAGTCCAAGAGGCTGTAAACAATGCCAAGAGAAACCTCAGCATCAAAGAAATAATTGGACACACGCAAACCAACAGACAGGGACTGGGAGCAACAAAAATGCAGTGGTGGTCCAAAGCCAAAGGGAAGGAAAAAAGAGACATGATCATAGAGGAGTTGAAGGAAGAAGAAGATGTCAAAAGAGTGCAGAAGGCAGTCCAGCAAGGTCAACAGGGGCAATGGACAACATGGGACAGTGCACTCCAAAGAAGTCTCAGCTGGAACGATATGTGGCACATGGCTCCTCTAAGGATAAGCTTCCTCCTCAGATCTGTATATGACCTGCTCCCCTCGAATGCAAACTTAGTGAAATGGGGGAAAGCAGACGACCCAGCATGTCCGCTCTGTCAGAAGAAACAAACAGTGGAACATGTCCTAAGCTCTTGCAAAGTAGCGCTAGCCCAAGGAAGGTATACATGGAGGCACAACCAAGTTCTGAAAGTGATCACAGATGTGGTTAGCGAAAAAACCATGACCCCAAACGCACCAATTGCTATGACAACGTTCTACAAAGCAGGAGGGAAACAGGTCTGGCCCGAAAGTGCTATGACAACCAGCACATTGCCAAAGGGTCTTCTGGATGGAGCAGTCGACTGGAGTGTACAGCAGACCTCCCAGAGTGGAGAAATTACCCAGATGTCATCAGCAAGACAGGCATGAGACCAGACATCGCTCTCCACTCTGACTCCTCGAAACAAGTGATTCTGATAGAACTCACTGTGCCATACGAAAGCAGAATGGAAGAAGCACATATCTACAAGACCGAAAAATACGCCGGTCTTGCCAGCACCCTGAAGAAAGCAGGTCTGCGGGTCAAAATCTTCGCCATAGAGGTCGGGGCAAGAGGGTTTGTGGGCACCTCCGCTTATGATCTCATGAAACAACTCGCCATTTCTGGGAAGAAGAGGACTAGAGCCCTTAAAGCGATGGCAGAGGCAGCAGAAAGGAGCTCAAGCTGGATCTGGGCAAGGAGGAACGAAAAAAGTGAACTTCATAAGGGTTAAATTCCCTACAGATGATGTGTGCCCCGCTAGCACATTGGTAAAACCGCGTACCGCAGTTCTGAAGCGCAGAATCGCCCAGGTTCGATCCCCGGCGTGGGAAAAAAAAAAAAAATAGACAACAGCAGAAGGGCATCCAGGAGTCATGACCTGGATGTGGCCCGGCCCCCCGAGAGTGTAAGGAATTCAGGGCCGAAACACTTGTCTAAAGGGGGTTACTTCTCTGAAGACCTTCTGTTGTCTAGCTCTCCCTAGAGTTTCTTTCTACCTGGTCTTCTGCATACATCGCTTGTTTGTATTACAGTGTTCTGATCTTTTCGAAACGTTTGGTCATATTTTGGGGGGAAAAGTAAACAAAATGCAAACATCTGGAGCACTGATTGATTCTGAAATGGCTTAATTAATATTCACTTTTTCAGAGTTCTACTTTCAATCCTTAAAACAAAAAAATGCAGCGAGTCCGATGACTTTACCAATTCCATGACTGCCACATCCAAATCTAATTCTATTCACATTCAAACAATCATGTGCAATGCAGTGTATGCAGAAAATTGTATGTAACCATCCAAAATCAGTTATGATTTACGTCATGCTTAAGTGACATCTAGCCAGATTATTTTTAGTAATTGAATGACTTAATCATATCTTTTCTTACTTTTTCTTACCAAAGGGCAATTGTTTCATGTTAAATAAAAGGATGTGTGTGTGTGTGCATGTGTGTGTGTGTTTGTGTGTGTGTGTTTGTGTGTGTGTGTGTGCATGTGTGTGTGTATTGTGTGTGTGGTGTGTGTGTGTGTGTGTGTGTGTGTGTGTGTGTGTGTGTGTGTGTGTGTGTGTGTGTGTGTTGTGTGTGAGTGTCTGTCTGTCTGTGTGTGTGTATTAAAATGTCAACAGGTTTTTTTTTCATGTTTGTAAGTGGATTTTAACCCTTCCACTCCTTCACCATGTCCACAAAATTACTGTAAGAAGCTGGCAGACAGGGTGAGGGAGTATGAAAGTTAATGTATCCAAAGTTTCCTGCCAATAAGCACAGTTTTATATGCGTAAGTACAGACTGGGGTTGCCTAATATTTGGACTGGGATGATCCAAAACATGAAAATGGTTATATCTTTGCCTTTTACTAGAAAGGATTCATTAGAGTCAAATAAGCAGTGCCATAGATCAATTTAATTCTGTATGTCTCACTTGCACACGTCAAAGTAAAAAATATGCAGAAATGTTACAAACCATTAGTTCACAACAAAATTTTCTGCCATTCGGATTCTGACCACAATTTAATACTTATGTCTCTATTCTAATGTTTGGTCCCATTAAATTTTAGGAGTTTTGGGCCAGAACACTTGCTTGATGGGGTTTTCTTCTCTAAGATTCTGCTGGCTGGTTCTCTACAGTTCTTGCTGCTTTGGTCCCATTTACATTTGGTTAAAAGGTTGAATATTCAGCTCAATGTCGGCCCTGTTCGTTGAAAAAAAAAAAACTCTACAGAGATCAGCTATTTTCAAGTGATATTGTACTAAACATGTAACTTTAGTGCTGAAAGGGGCATTTTCAAAACACTAATAACTTGAAATCCAAAACAAGTGTGACTGCCCGTATTCAAGCAAACACTGGAACAGGAACCAGAAAAAACACGAAAGAATATGAACGCGTATTTTAATACAATGTTTTGTTGTATTAAATACGCCTTCATATTCTTCTTTCGTGTTTTTTCTGGTTACTAATAACTTGGTTTTGTTGTTGTTGTTAATATGTTCTAATCCTCTGCCACCATTACAGTGTTACCACTCTGCTGGCTCAGCATCGGCTTCCTAGTTCATGCACTGATACAGGCTCTTGCAGCCAGCCCGATTTAAATTTGGCACCAACGGAAGTCATTTGTCTACCTTTAGGTCAGGCAACAGTTCCAAGTTGTCATGAGCAAAATTGGATGTAGGCCTTATCCTTGCCCAGACCTTTATTTTTTTGTTCCTGTTTTTTGTACGGTCATTCATTTTGACAACTGAACTATGTAACCCTTCGTTCACTTGAGCATCATTTTGCATCCATCTTTGAAGCAGGTTGTCAAGACTAATGCGCATGCACATAGGCCTACATAAAGTCTCACAGCCGGAAAACAGTGACGAGACCTCGACGAGATCGTCAGATGTAAACACTTTGCTGTGGCTTGCGGATGTATTGTGTGCTGTGCTTGAATGCATAAATGGACGGGGCTGAAGGAAGCGGAAGGTATATACATATATAATATCACACAGCAAATATTTGGGTGTCTAGCTCACATATTTGTCATTGCTTTTTCTTCTTCTGATTTTTCCACCTTCTGACTGATCCAGAAAGCTTAGTTACATCAGCATCGTAATCGTTTGGCCTACTTAACGTTGATCCGATGATGATCATGGTTTGGCATCATTATGCAGATAAATCGTAAATACAGTGAATATAGCACTTGGCATCTTCGTCAGCATCGGAGTTATATTAGGACCATGAGCTTTCAATTTGGCCTGAACTTGATATACGATCAATTAGTGCGAGTGACTAGATCTACAGTCACACAGTGTAGAATTCACAAACGCCCACCACAGCTAACACTGTTCGTGTTAAAAGGATTAGCCTAAGGCCTAAGTCTACACCCATCCTCATGATCCTGTGACCCACAGCCAGACATAAAATCCTTTTTGGTTTGTTGTGACATAACCCTTTGACTCCCTTATCCGATTCGCCTGCTGCAGAAACTTAATTGTGTAGCTCTGCCACCCTGCCTATTAACTTCCTGCAAGAAGCTGGTGGATAGTGTGACGACGTGAAAGAGTTGAAGCTGGTAAAGAAAGAGAAGAAAAACTCAAAGAGGATTAAGTTTTCATTCATTATCCAAAACAAATGTGACTGCCCACGTTCAAGCAGACAGGAACCAGGAAAAAAAAAAACCATGAAAAAAGGGCAAGAACGCGTAAATTCAACCAGACAAGACAGCAAAGAAAACAAACAAGACAGTCTTGATGGAGGCAGACACAAGAAGATCATTGATAAGGAAGATTAGGGAAAGACAAGCAATATTTATAGGACATTTTATGAGGAAAGGGGATTTGGAGCACCTGGTCACAACAGGAAAGTTGGAGGGAAAGAGAACACCAGGTAGACCCAGGGAGAAAATATTGGACAGACTTGCAGGATGGCTGAGGATAGAGAAGGTGGAAGATGTGCTTGCTGCGTCAAGGGATAGATGCATATGGAGGGCCATGATCGCCAACGCCATGTGGCAGGGCACATGATGATGATGAGACAAGACAGGCACAAATTTTCGGCCAACTGGCCTTTGTCAAGCGTAAGATCACTAACAAACAAACACTGATTGCACAGCAGGGAAGTTTCAGTCTTTTTCTCCTAATTTTTGTATATGGTGTTTGTGATCTTACGCTTGACAAAGGCCAGTGCCAAAAATTTGTGCCTCTCTTGTCTGGTTGTTTACAATACACATTCTTATTGTTTCTCGTGTTTTTTTTCTGGTTCCTGTTTTCATTCATTGTCATGGCTTTTAGTGCATGAAGCAGGTAGACAGGATGATGGAGTCAGAACGTTAATTTTAGAATGCTACTTTGAACTGGTGATTGTTGCAAATGTTGAATAGTTATAAATCATTAAATAAATGATGCTTCATTAGTTATAAATCATTAAATGGTGCTTCATTATGATTAATTCATTAAACCACTTTCCTTTTGTTTTAATCTTTCTCCCATTATGTGTGTATGTGTTTCAAAGTGATTTTTATGTTATTTTGATGAGCTAGCCTAATGAGTAAATGACTAATATTTCATTACAGTTGTGTCATATACTTTAAAAAAGTTATCATTTTTGTTCTTGAAAGAAAAAGAAAAAAAAATAAGAAGAGAAAGTGGCAGTAATAATGGTGATGATATGCAGAATCTCATGAAATAAAATCTTGTCTGCTTTACATTGTTTGTATTCATACTCATATTTTTATTTATATTCATATTAATTTTTTTGTCACAGTTCACAGTTTATTTACCATGTGAAACTTAGGCAGCATTTGCCCTTGAGATCATGTTGTCGTAGTGCAGTGCCACCCCCCCCCCCCTTTTTTTTTTTTTTTGTTTGACTAAGAGAAGACTTAAGACTGACAAGCAGGTTAATTGGCTTTCCAGGGAGGAAACTTGGAAATCATCTGATCTCTCCAATGTTTTATACCAGTGCAGCCATGCAAATGCTGAGCTCTTCACGATTTTCAGCTGCCATGGGTTCTTTAACATGCGCAGGCCAGAAGACACATGAGGCTTGTTTTTTGTTTTTGTTTTTATCCCCTTCCGAAGGACTAGATGTTCAGTTTGATTTTCCAGTCAAAAATATTAAGGGTGAGGTGAATGGAAAAATGAGATAGCAGGAGGTGATCAAGATGATGTGTATTATTTAAGCTTATTCAAAATAAGTTTTGGCATATTGATTATTGTTGAATACTAGGACCTCTCCTCCCCTTTCGCCTTCGGTCTGATTCAGAACAGATAGACCAGTTGTATTTTTCATTTATTTATATATAGAAACTTTTTTAACATAAGCAATTTTTCATTTAATACATCTCAGATACATGTAATGTCTTTGCTTCTTATTTGTAATCATATTATTAATATTACTATTAGACATTTATTTACCATCCCAATCTTGTTAGCTGTGTAACGAAAATAGGGATTACTGAAAAAGCCAAGCCACAAAGAAGTGAGAAAAGAAAGAACTGTTGTTGTTCTTTTCTGAGTTTTCAAGATATTAAGTTTTATTTACATTCCAGAAGGTTTTTTTCAAGATATCAATTTTTATTAACATTCCAGGAGGATTTTTTCAAGATACTAAATTCTATTAACATTCCAGAAGGAAGAGATTACTTCTACATGATCTCCAGCTTTGTGTGGATGGAAACGTTTCCACTGAAGATCTCTCCATCAGGTTCTGAAAGTATTCATTTGTGTTCCTTTCACTCAGTTTCAGTAAACTAGTATTATTTTTACTATTGTTTCTGAGTACTACTGGCTGTGTGTGAATGGAAATTTTTTTTTGGTGTGGATTTGTGTTCTTTTTACTATTTTAGTAAACTAGTATTATGAAATCCAAAACAAGTGTGACTGCCCGCGTTCAAGCAAACAGGAACCAGAAAAAACACGAAAGAAGAATACGAACGGGTATTTAATTTGTAATAACAACAAGACAAGACAGGCGCAAATTTTTGGCCAACTGGTCTTTGTCAAGTGTAAGATTACAAACAAACAAACACCAGATACAAAAATATGAGAAAAGACTGAAACTTCCCTGCTGCTGTGTCCAATCAATGTGAGAAAAGGAATCCAGTATTATATTTACTATTTTCTAAGTATTACTGACCCAGTTTGAATGGCAAGGTTTTTCTACCCTTCCTTACAATCTTAATATAGCATTGATTAGTTTTTGTTCTTCTGGAGACCCCTCATTACAATCTTAAGATAACATTTATCAATTTTTGTTCTTCTCAGCGCATCAACATCGCAAAATGAGGAGACTGCTGTATCAGCACCCCCAGTGCTATATGGATGGAAAGGTTTCACTGGTGATCTCTCCATCCAGTCTTACACCCCCCTGGCCTCTTACAAGATCCGCAGCATTGCTGCTGGTGGGGGCCATGTCCTCTTCCTTACGGAGAGCGGGAAGGTGTTTGGGCGTGGCCACAATGCACATGGACAGTTGGGTCTGGGAGCAGAACTGTTGGGACATGCTCAGTCTGAACCATTGTTGATTAATGCTCTAGCAGGTGGGTCCTTACTGGTTGCTTGCAATTAAATATAGATCTGTGTGTGGGTATGTGTGTGTGTGTGTGTGTGTGTGTGTGTGTGTGTGTTGTGTGTGTGTGTGTGTGTGTGTGTGTGCGGCGCGTGCGCATGTGCGTGTATGTGTGTGTGTGTGTGTGTGTGTGTGTGTGTGTGTGTGTGTGTGTGTGTGTGTGTATGTGTATGTATGTGTGTGTGTGTGTGTGTGTGTTATGTGTGTGCACGCATGCATGTGTGTGTGTGTGTGTGTGTGTGTGTGTGTGTGTGTGTGTGTGTGTGTGCACCAACAGATGTTGCCTTTGCCTGAAATTAGCGAAAATTGTTAAATTTATTATTATTAAATGGGATGATGAGGGTGTTCCTCTTCAGTAAATGAAGATTATTGAGTGTACTAGTAGAGAAGTACTGTAAATGACTCCTTTCAGATCCTCTAGTCTGATAACAATATTCATACTTAGCTGTAAGGATGTGTGTAGAACTAGAACATTTACCCTTTGAGTTTGACTCTCGCACCCTGTCCACCAGCATCCAGCATTGTCAACCGTGCTAGTGAAGTAGAATTTAACCCTTTGACTCCCTCACCCTATCCACCAGCTTCCTGCAATGCACTGAACGCATGATTCACTTGGTTTGTCTTTCCATATGAGAGACTGATGCCTGGAGTACATCTCAGAAGCAGGCTGGCAGGCTGGCAGGCTGGCTGTGTTGCCGTAGGGCTGTGTTTTCAAGATCTGATATTTTTTAGTTCAATCCTAATCTGCAGCACAAAAATTGGCCTGTTTGCTTGTTGCCCATTTTAATGTCCAGTTGTTCTGATAGTGTCAACTTTGTGTTTCATCCACCCAGCATGTCTGTTAGAGCACATGTGGAATTGTCTGAGTGCTATAAATCTTTCTGAGTAGACTCAGAATGCCAACACTCGTCTCAAGGTCTTGTGGATTTTAGAGAAATGTCACTGTGTAATCTTTGATTTGAACCTAGGACTTTTTTATATGTTGTTTTTAATCCAGTGCTTTTCATCACTGGGCCAACATCCCACCATAAAAAGATACATTTTTTAATCTTTATTATTGCAGATCTACAGATTGTGGCAGTGGCAGGAGGGCGCAGTCACAGTGCAGCAGTCACTGTGGATGGGGATGTCTATTGCTGGGGGGACTCCTCTGATGGCCAATGTGGCACAGGGTCCCTGGACAAAGTCCTCACCCCCACAGTGGTCAAACTGGCCATTCAGGAAGGATTCTGTGAACATGGATTGCCTCGTCCAGAGATCCCAGTTGCCATTGACAACGTTGCCTGTGGTGCCACACACACCCTGGCCCTGTCTGTGGAGCAGGAGGTGTGGGGATGGGGGTGTGGCGAGCAGCTGGGCATGGAAGACTTGATGCATGCTCCTGTTCCACGCAGGTTAGAGTCATTGATGGGCCGCAGGGTTCTGATGATAGCCTGTGGAGACAGTCACAGTCTGGCGTTGGTACAGAAGTTGGAACGATCGCCCAAGCTCAGTGCTTCACCGGCACATCACAGAAATGTCTCTAAAGACAGTATTGTAACTCACAAGCACTTTCCTTCCATGTGCTCCAAGTGCAACAAAGAGATTACACATACACTGACAGTAATGATACCTGTATCATTGACGATGCTCATGAGTGTCAGACAGATGAAGGTTCTTCCAGTTTTGATTCCAGTATGGCTCTGTCAGGAGATGGGTTGGCAATCCCTCAGCCACAATCCATCAGACCATCAGCAGCTGCAGAGTCTCCACTCACTCGTCAGTCGCCAGACAAAGATAGTGAAGACAGCGCTTTGGGCACAGAAAATGTAGACAGTTCAGCTGATGAGCAGTCTGAACATGTTGTTGCATCTTCAGCAGGAAACACAGAAGAGAACTTTCCTCTAACTGCAAGTGACAAGACTGGGCAGGATAGTCTGCATACTCAGGGTTCTTCATCAGTTCGTCCTGGTAAAATAGATTCAGATGGCAAAACTGAAGGGAACAGGGAGACAGACGGCCCAGGTGGTCCAGGTAAAATAGATACAGATGGCAAAACTGAAGGAAACAGGGAGACAGACAGCCCAGGAAACCAAACCCACTCTGCAAGTATAGATAGTGTTCAGTGTCCCGATGCTTCAGGTGGTTCTGTTTCTAGCACCGATCAGGTGTTTTCTGGAGCCTCTGCCCAGCAACCGACCCCTGGTTCAGACTTCACAGCACAGGACCAGAGTTCCACAGAAGCTGGCAGTAAACCCAGTGTTTATCAGAGTGTGTCTCAGGAGTCGGATGGGGAAGTGTGGAAACGACAATCTGCATCTGAGGAAAACTCACCTGCACACTTTGAGGAGAGAATCACTTCCATGGACAAGTCCATGTCTCCTGAGTCTGCTCATAGCAGAACAACATCAATAAGCAGTATGACCTCTCTGACCAAGGCGAAGAACTTTGTGGATGAGAACCAGGCTCGCGATTACCTGGCTCGTCAATTTGAGGATGGGACGGTGGAAGAGGCTGAGCTTCAAGATGCCTCCCCGAAAAAAGAAATTCCTCAGTCTTCTTCATGGAAGAGCTTCATTCCCTATTCTACAACCATGATGGAAACGATGAAGACGATGACCTCCAAAGCCCTGACCAACATCCAGAGCACCATGGACTCCCTGGTGGGCCAGCAGAGCATGGAACTGGGAGACATATCGGCAGAAGGTGCTGCGGCACCAGAACAGGCCACCGACACTGCAAGCAGTGTCATGAGTGACAGTTGTGGCAGCATAGAGTTTGGCGTGCAGAGGACTCACGGTAGCAGGTCATCTGACAGTGACAATGGCAGGTCAAGCCAGTCCCCTCCTACGCTGTCTCAGTCCCCCCGCCGATCAGAATCCTCACCAGATGGTGGAAGACAGTCACTTAGAACACTGGAGATGAAGCAGCAGAACATTCAAAGGAGGATTTCTGCTGGTGCTTCTAAAGGTTAGTATAATTTACAGGTATCATGTAAACATTGTGGTTAGTTAAGTGTAACTGTAATCTATAGAGGCTCTCTGTTGGAAATGTACTTTTCATCCTTACAAACAGGTGTATTCTATTGGATTTATCACTTATGTATAAATTTCACTTGGCTTAGAATCACTTTGTTTCATTGATGATGGTGTAGATTTTATTAATCTGACTGTTGGACTTATTACATTTGAAGTAATGGATATGAATTGGTTATAACAAGCAATTGAAAAATTAGGGGAAAAAAAAAACACAGCTTGTTGGCAACTGTCTGTGGACAAGTACAATGTCTGAGTATATGACCTTACACAGAACTGTCTGAACATGAACACATAAACAGACAAATGAAAAAGCAAAAATGAAATGCAACATTCCAAACCTCTGTGAAATACCTTGAGGCTAAGATTGACTGAACATTTTCTGTATGAAAGCTTTAACATCACCTTCTTATCTAGAACTTAGGAGGATTGCTTCCATCAGATTATATTTGTGTAAAAGAATGTGAACAACTTGTCTCTGCAGCAGTGACTTTCCCTCTAGACTGTTGTAATTCTGTGCAAGCTGGTTTGCAGTAGAACTGGAACCCCCCCCCCCCCCCCCCTTAGATTGCTGATGGTTTAAAACAGTGCAGCATGTCTTATCATGAGGAAAAGGAAGCATGGTCATGTAGCAACCATTCCTTAACCCTTTGACTCCCGCACCCTGTCCACCAGTGTCCTGCGTCATCAACCATGCTAGCAAGGCAAAAAATTAACCCTTTGACCCCCTCACCCTATCCAATCCACCAGCTTCCTGCAGGAACCTGGTGGATAGGGTGAGGGAGTCAAAGGGTTAAGTTTTTGCAGTTGGTGGACAGGGTGCGGGAGTGAAAGGGTTAAAGAACTCTACTGGTTACCAGTGAAAGTTGCAGATCTTGCATATTTTACCATTTTGATGAATGTTTACCGTCCTGTCTTTAGTATCAGATTGCCTCTGCACATATCAGTTGTCCCTCACTCTGATCCTCAAAAACTTTTGAAGTACCACACTATAGCTCAGGACCTGGCCGGCTCATGGGTTTATGTGCAGGCTTCAGGCTTGTTCTGTGATCATTCTGGATCTTCTCTATCTTGTGGCATCTGTGATATTAGTGCATGTATGGAATTCGTTACGAGTGTGGAGACGTCGTCTTGAGAAATTCATTGAAATTGAAACTCTAGTAGTTAGGATGACCATGTGTGCTGTGTTGTGTTGAACAGATGGTGAAGCTGACGCTGAGCCAGCGCCCAATGAAGTAGTGGTGGACACTGAGGTCTGGGCTTGGGGAAACAATCACAAAGGACAGCTGGGGCTGGGAGACTCTGTCAACAGGTTTGAAACATGTGTTCCTTTGTTCACGTTTCTTTAGTGCATCATCTGATAGTGTTTCGGTGGTAGTGATATTGTATGTTTCTTTGTCCTTTGTGCATGTATTCATTATACATTATGCATGAATTGTGCTCACACTGATTTTTTATTGATTTTTTTTAGTGATGCAAATGTGTTTGCTTTTAGCTTTTCTGTTATGTAATCTGAATCAAAAGGTCTTAGATATTGCTAGACATCATCAATCATTAGACAAGGTATACTCTGGCACATTATTCTTTGAAGTAAATGTTCATTATACATTTATTATTATTATTGTTATTATTGTTATTGTTGTTATCTTCTGTGTTTTTCTGATTGTTTTAGGAACAAGCCAGTATGCATAAAAGTGCTGAACAGCAAAGGTGCTGTGAAAATTGCTGCAGGGGCCAATCACAGTCTAGCCCTCACAGCATGTTCTCAGGTAAGAGATATTCATCCACAGGTCCTATTGATCATTCATGTCACGTTGTTCAAAACAAAACAAAGGCACCATCAGTGTATACCCTTTCACTCCCTAACGCTGTCCACCAGATTCGGGAAGTTGTTAAATAGGATTAGGGAATAAAAGGAACACGTTTGTTGATGTTCTTACTTTGTAGGTTATTATGATTATGACACATTTTCATGAATTTGTCTATTCCAAAACAGTGACTGGTCGTTCGAATGTAGACTTTGAACTTTCAGCAGTTTCATAAGTAATTTGTTTTGTTCTTTTTAAAGCGTTCCCCTCTCTCCCTCCCCTCCCCTACCACACCAGCTTATTTTCAACAGTACTAAATGTTTACCCTTTTACCACCTAGGAAAAATATGACACATACTTTGTGAATGATGATTATGTAATTTCTTTTACAAGCTTTCTGTCAGGCCTTGTGCTCATGAGCTGACCCTTATGTTTTGCTAAATATGTAAACAACAGGAGCTGTTGTAGTTGCTTGTTTTTTTTTTTCGAATTTTTTATTATTATCTTCTGTGAGGAGTGTGTGTGGTTCTTTTTGTAAAACAGGTTTGATACACTCATGCCATATTGTTTTACTTTATTGTTCCTGTCTTTATCAAAATACACAAATGTCAGCTTGAGAGTGCATGTACACATGATTGTACGTCTTTGTGCAGTCTGTATTGTATGAATTCTTGCCTGAACTCGAATAAAAAAATTTGAAAAAAACAAACAAACAGAAACAAAACATGAGCTAACTCTCATGGTTTACTAACTACAAACAACTTGACATAAAATGAAGACCTGAGAGTATGAGCCTTGACCATGAGCTTTACAGAATGATCCAGACATTGATGTGTATTTTCATTCTCATTTTCTTTTGTGACCTGGTGGTTCTCTTTCATAGATTACAGCTTAATGTGATGGAAGAAAGTTGTGTTTGTATTAGTAGAAACCCCTGAGGTAATTTACCCCCCCCCCCCTCCATTCGCCAGTGCCATGCGGCAGGGCACATGATGATGGTATGATGATTGATAAAGTGATTTTTTAATGTTTTATGCATATTGTGTAACATTGTGCAGACTGGTTTATTGCAATGTATTTTTTTTCAGGTGTATGCTTGGGGTGCAAATTATTACGGGCAGCTGGGTTACAGTGAAACAGGCATCAGTCCTTTGCGTATCAAGGTGATTATTTTTGTTTCCTTTTTATTCTTTTTTTTTCTGCCCCACTTTGTGCACTATTCCTGTGTCACTGCATTATTACCACACATTAGGGCTGTCCAACACACTTTGTGCACTATTCCTGTGTCACTGCATTATTACCACACATTAGGGCTCTCCAACACACTTGGTGCACTATTCCTGTGTCACTGCATTATTACCACACATTAGGGCTGTCCAATACGCTTTGTGCAGCATTCCTGTGTCACTACATTATTACCACACATTAGGGCTGTCCAACACACTTTGTGCTCCATTCCTGTGTCACTGCATTATTACCACACATTTGGGCTGTCCAACACACTTTGTGCACCATTCCTGTGTCACTGCATTATTACCACACATTAGGGCTGTCCAACACACTTTGTGCACCATTCCTGTGTCACTACATTATTACCACACATTAGGGCTGTCCAACACACTTTGTGCACCATTCCTGTGTCACTACATTATTACCACACATTAGGGCTGTCCAACACACTTTGTGCACCATTCCTGTGTCACTACATTATTACCACACATTAGGGCTGTCCAACACACTTTGTGCACCATTCCTGTGTCACTGCATTATTACCACACATTAGGGCTGTCCAACACACTTTGTGCACCATTCCTGTGTCACTGCATTATTACCACACATTAGGGCTGTCCAACACACTTTGTGCACCATTCCTGTGTCACTACATTATTACCACACCATTAGGGCTGTCCAACACACTTTGTGCACCATTCCTGTGTCACTACATTATTACCACACATTAGGGCTGTCCAACACACTTTGTGCACCATTCCTGTGTCACTGCATTATTACCACACATTAGGGCTGTCCAACACAGTTTGTGCACCATTCCTGTGTCACTACATTATTACCACACATTAGGGCTGTCCAACACACTTTGTGCACCATTCCTGTGTCACTACATTATTACCACACATTAGGGCTGTCCAACACACTTTGTGCACCATTCCTGTGTCACTGCATTATTGCCACACATTTCAGCTCTCCAACACAGTTTCAATTCCACAGAAAACTGTGGTCACCATGAAGGGCATGAAGGCCGCAGACTGGGACAATTTTTCTCAATGCAATGATGATAAGAAGGGGGATGGTAGAGATGATACTGTGGAGTTCTGTTGTGGATTGAGACTGCGTGAAAGGCCTCATTGTATGCTTCCTTTCACAATATATCCTGGTATCCCGCCAGGCCTGAGAGATACAGTTAGCTACAGTGTTGGTGAGGAAATTTGAGCAGCTACTGCAGTGACGCATGTGTAACTGTAAGGTGGATGAAACTGGACTGAGTGGCCCCAGTGTTCCAAATGAGCCCATATCACGCTCAGCTCAGGATATAGCTGGTAGGGCTGAAAAATCTCGCAGTGTGTTTTTTGGACTGATGGTGGTTTGAAATACTAAGACCACTGACCAATGTTCATTCTGCTTCCAGGTGCCATCTGCATGGAACAAACTTCCTGTCATTCTGCAGTTCTGATTTTCTGTCATCGTTCAGATTGTCCCTGAAAACTGCTCTTTTCACATCTTGATATACATTCCTTTCATTAGCCCTCTCCTGTTGCCCTACTGTGTGTGTGTGTGTGTGTGTGTCTTTGTGCATGTGAATGTAATAATTGCGTCATCATCCTCCTCCTCCTCCTCCTCATCATGTGCCCTGTCACATGGCATTGGTGATCATAGCCCTCAATACGAATCTATCCCTTGTCGCTGCAAGTACATCTCCCACCCTCTCTGTCCTCTGCACGTCCATCCAATATATTCTCCCTGGATCTACCTGGTCTCTTTCCCTTCAGTTTTCCTGTTGTGACCAGGTGCTCTAATTCCCCTTTCCTCATAAAATGTCCTTTGAATGTTGCTTGTCTTTTCCTGATCTTCTTTATTAATGATCTTCTCATGTCTGCCTCTTTCAAGACTGTCCCATTTGTTTTCTTTGCTGTCCATGGAACTCTCAACATTCTTCTTAGAAACCACATTTCAGTTACCTCAATATTGTTCTGATTTTGCGTGTTGAATGTCCACGCCTCACAACCATACAACAGTATTGGTTCTTTATAACATCCAAGAACTCTCTTCCTGATGTTAATTGGTAGGCATTTTGTTGGTAAGAACACTTTTCATCTTCTTGAATACTGTTCTGGCTTGGCCAATGTGCTGGCTATTTCTGATGTGCATCTGCCATCTGGTGAGATGACTGTTCCCAGATATTTAAACTTATGAACCTGTCTTAAAGTTGTGCTATTTGCTGTTATTTTGCAAATATTTGCATGAGTTGGTTAATTATGGTGTTTGTGCTGTTTGGCTTCACTTTTGTTTTATTTATAAATATTTTTGCCATTGTAAGGGCTAAGCGCTTTTTTTAAATGAAGTGTCAAACTATTCATTATCATTATCAATATTATCATTATTGATATTATTGTCATTATTATATCATCATCATCATCATCATAATCATCACTGTCATTATTGTTATTATTATTATATTGTTAATTAGTGTGTGTGCGTGCATGTGTGCGTGCGTGCATGCGTGTGTGTGTGCGCGGGTGTGTGTGCTCTGTGTGTGTGCAGTTTATGAAGAGTTGTTGTGTGTGGGACATAGCAGCAGGCACCAACCATTCTATTTTCCTGGCTGACAATTCTGTCATGAGGCCCGACATCTTTTACTGTGGGAAACAGCCAGGGTGAGTTGTTCTCTGATTATCATTGTTTTATGATCTTTAGGTGATGTACCTGTTAATTTTGTGCTTACATTTTTTTTCACTATATTTGATTTCTTAAAACTTTTATGTTATTAATTATGTTATTCCTGATATGTCAGATTGTACACACATCCTGTGTTATTATGCTGACATTGTAAGTCATATGACTGGTTTTCCTAGTCTGTGTGAGTGAATGGGGAATGGAGGGCTGTGTTTGAAACTTATCACTGTGAACCAAACCAAGCTTTTTCAGCTGAACACCCCTGTCTTAAAAATACTGTGCCGCAGTATCTCTTCAGTCTTTCAGAGTGCTTCCAGGTTTTTTTTTAATACAAAATAGAGAATTTATTCAAAAAAGGTCATCGCCCCATTTAAAGAAGTGACAGTAATGATACAACAGTGCCACATTGCACATACATTTGAACATACACAGACATTTATACAATAGTCATGTTGATGATAAACCTAAGACATAAACAATGTATTATTCAAAGAAGATTTAAGACGTAAACAATGTATTATTCAAAGAAGATTTGACAAAAGCAGTTTGGTTTGGGTTGGTTTGATTTTTATGTTGACATCCACCTCGTGATATGGCTGACGGGGATAATCATCCCAGGGAATTGGGGGAAGGGGGGCTTATCTAATTCTGTACTGACACCACCAGAACAACAATGATGTTAAGATGGGACAATAAGAAGGCCAGTTTTAATGTAGCGCATCCCGGGATTCGAACCTACAAATATTAGCATGTGAATCCGACGCTCAGTCAGCTGAGCTACTGAGGCCGACATAACAGATTGATGTCTCTTAAACACTTTATATAACGACAAATTTCTCAAGGTATCTTCACTTCTTGATAATAAAATCATTCACAGCCAGAATGTATTCTGCTTGTTGTGGCTCGTGGACGATGTCAGTTCTTTCCTTAGATCACAAAGTTCTGGACAACTTATTACAAAAACTGAAAAAGCATTTCATTCTCAAGTGTATTTTTACCAGGAAGGTCCCTCATATGGCGAACGAGAAAGTAAGGGGATCTCTACTCCCTCATCTCCCCAGTCAGTGCTTTCAGTGAATATTGTTGGTCTCCTTGATGTGTTGATGTTACATTTTTACAATGTGATTTGTTTGTTTTTCAGGAAAGATGCATACACTTCTATGCAGAAAGCTACCTTGCCAACATCAGTGAATCCAATGAAAAAGGTAGATATTCAGGTTTGACAGTGATTATACCGTATACTGTAAAAGTTTTGAACAGATTAAAACAGATACGCTGAGATATTTATGGATTAGTTTTCAGCAGACAGACTTGAATTGTTTTGTTTGTTTTGGTGACCCATTTTCTACCCTACTGTTGTGTCATTTACTATCACACTGCTCCATTTGGCTGTCCAACACGCACCCACACCCACAGATAATGAGGCCTCTATGTGTGTAGTGGAGAAGGGTTGCAGAATCTGGAACAAGTTATGATACCTCTGTGATGATGAGAATGGGGATGTTAGTGGTGATGCTGTGGAGTTCCAGACTGTTTGACAATGCTGCACTCCATGCTTGCTTTCATGGTATATCTGTGAGTCAAATAGGCCTGAGAGATACAGATACCTGCAGTGTTGCTCATGAATTTGAGCAGCACCCTTAATGATGTGTGTGTAAAGTGAATGAGAGTTGATTGCGTAGTACCATTTTTCCAAATGAGCCCATAGAATACTCAATTGTTGGTCTGAACTGAAAATGTTCTCAGTAGTTTTCTTTTGTTTTGTGTGTGTATATGTGTGTGTGTGCATGTGCGTGCGTGCATGTTTTAAGAATGTGTGTGTGTGTGTTTTAAGAAAGGTGGAGCTGAACCAGTAAATCATTGCACAAGTTAATGTGATTGTGTCACAGTGTATATGTGATGTCTGAGAAGGTCAGTGATGTGTTTCACAGTGTATTTGGTTTCTCAGAAGGTTTATGTGCTGTGTATCACAGTGTGTGTTTCGTGAGGTTTATGCGATGTGTGTCACAGAGTGTGTGTAATGTCTCAAAGGGTTGATGTGCTGTGTGTCAGAGTATGTTTGTGTGATGTCTCAGAAGGTTTATGTGATGCGTGTCACAGTGTAGATGATGTCTGAGAAGGTTTATGTGATGTGTGTATAGGTGATGTGTCAGAAGGTTTATGTTATGTGTTGTCACAGTGTGTATTTGCTGTTCCAGCTTGGTTGGATCCGAGGTGTGTCGGCTGGAGGCGACAGCTGCTATTGCATGCTGGGAACTTCTCAGCCTTCAGCAGTAAGCGCCATTTACGAGCTGGCAGCATCAGAGAGAGCGTTTTATCTGGAGTTGGTCAAGATGAATACCAATCTGCTCAAGCCACTAGCCAGATCATGTGAGATATGTTTTCAATCTGTAAGGACTGGAAATTAGTTTTCTGATAGATGAAATTAGTAAAAAAGAAAATATCAATTTACAATGTCATTGGCATACATTTATTATAGCAGCAAGGATACGTCATCTGGTAAAAAGAACAAAATGTCTTTTTTTAATTGTCACCACTCATAACAACCCCCTCCCCTAAAAAACAACAACAACAACACAACAACAAACAACAAACCCAACATTTCCATGATGCAGCTGGAACGTCAGTAAACATGTTCTTTTTTTTAATATTTAAATTGTATTTACTGTAGCTAATCTATGCTTTAAATTTTCGTTTTTTTATTTTAATCTTTGTCAGTCAGTGTAGTATTTTTTACCTTCCTAGTCCTTTGTTTTCCCTTTGACTGTGTGAACAAGACAGTGTTGGGTCTTCCAGTACTGTTGTTGTGTTGCAGTTTACTGCACTGTACTGTATGATGTTTTGGTGTAGTAGAATTTACCATGTCAAGTGTAGATGTCTTCCACAAAGTTGTGTACATACAGAAACCAGAGACAACAAATGCTACATGCATGTTGTGCACAATACCATAGTTTAATGTTTCATTTCCTCGACAGTTTATGTTAAAGGGTTGTTTGTTTGATTTGTAGTTGGTTTTTGTCACTCTCTTTGTTTCTGCCTTGTTCTTTTACTTTCTGTCATTTCTTCCTATCATTTTCTGCCATAATGGTCCATTCACCTGTATGTGTTGATAAAGTCTTACGTACCTTTTCTTAGGATTGATAATTTGGTACATGTATTAAGTGCATTTTTGGCTCTTGGGAGGTGAGATATGTGGTAATTTATGCCTGTTTTTATAGATGTTTTGGTGTCCTTAGGTATGCTTAAAATTTGTATTCAGGTGTGTTTTCAAATCCCCTATGCGAGAAATTGGACAGAGTGATCAATGCCGGGAGCATGTCCTTAGATTATGTGCGCGAATGCATTGATATTTGTACTTAATTTTCTTTTCTTTTTTTCCTGTTGAAGTTTTGTACGTTTTGAAGCAGTTATAGCCCTGATATGGCTCTACACATTTGGCTGGGCTTTAAACAACAATAACAACAAAAACAACAATTTGTTTTTCTTTTTCGTTTTGTTTTTTGAGGTGTATGTGGTGTAGCCTGTTATCCCAATTCATTAGAGCATCACACTGATACATATAATGGAAAACAGAGAAATTGCCTGAATATGATGAATCTCCCTTAACCCTTTCACTCCCGCACTCCGGTCACCAGCATCCTGTATTGCCAACCATGTTAGCAAAGCAAAAACTTAACCCTTTGATTCCCTCACCCTATCCACCAGCTTCCTGCAGGAAGCTGGTGAATAGGGTGAGAGAATCAAAGGGTTAAGTTTTTGTAGTTGATAGATAGGGTGCGGGAGTCAAAGGGTTAAACAAAGTCCAAACTCCAACTTTATTGTGTGATATGTGGTAAGTGTGCATTGATGTGCTGTATTAATGTGCTGTGAGTGTCATCATCCTACCTTTGTAAGATCGCTGTTTCATGTGTTGTCAGTATTTTTGTTTTACTGTGCTGTGAGTGGTATTACAGTATTGTAAAATCATTATTTGGTGTGTTGTCAGTATTTTTGTATTACTGTGGTGTGAGTGGCATTACAGTATTGTAAGATCATTATTTGGTGTGTTGTCAGTATTTTTGTATTACTGTGGTGTGAGTGGCATTACAGTATTGTAAGATCATTATTTGGTGTGTTGTCAGTATTTTTGTATTACTGTGGTGTGAGTGGCATTACAGTATTGTAAGATCATTATTTGGTGTGTTGTCAGTATTTTTGTATTACTGTGGTGTGAGTGGCATTACAGTATTGTAAGATCATTATTTGGTGTGTTGTCAGTATTTTTGTATTACTGTGCTGTGAGTGGCATTACAGTATCAATGTAAGATCATTATTTGGTGTGTTGTCAGTATTTTTGTATTACTGTGCTGTGAGTGGTATTACAGTATTGTAAGATCATTATTTGGTGTGTTGTCAGTATTTTTGTATTACTGTGCTGTGAGTGGTATTACAGTATTGTAAGATCATTATTTGGTGTGTTGTCAGTATTTTGTATTACTGTGCTGTGAGTGGTATTACAGTATTGTAAGATCATTATTTGGTGTGTTGTCAGTATTTTTGTATTACTGTGCTGTGAGTGGCATTACAGTATTGTAAGATCATTATTTGGTGTGTTGTCAATATTTTGTATTACTGTGCTGTGAGTGGTATTACAGTATTGTAAGATCATTATTTGGTGTGTTGTCAGTATTTTGTATTACTGTGCTGTGAGTGGTATTACAGTATTGTAAGATCATTATTTGGTGTGTTGTCAGTATTTTTGTATTACTGTGCTGTGAGTGGTATTACAGTATTGTAAGATCATGATTTGGTGTGTTGTCAGCATTTTTCACTGTGATGGACGTGTTTCCATACAAGTCCACTTTGCACAACCTGGTGGCTGGCTTCAGCAACCTCCTAAAGAAGGTTTGTGTGGAACATGACCTGTGTGTGTGTGTGTGTGTGTTTGTGTGTGTGTGTGTGTTTGTGTGTGTGTGTGTGTGTGTGTGTGTCTGCGTGTGTGTGTGTGTGTTTGTGTGTGTGTTGTGTGTGTGTGTGTGTTTGTGTGTGTGTTTGTGTGTGGTGTGTGTGTGCATGTGTGTGTGTGTGTGTTTGTGTGTATGTATGTATATGTGCACGTCTACAATACTGGAACAAGACCTGGGACATGAGGGTGAAAAATTAAAAGTAATAAAAAAAGCAAGCAAAACACATTTTTGAAGAGTTCAGACATACTTTTAATAAACAGGAAAAAAGTAAACAGAGTTCATTTAAAGACTTCACTAAAAATCAGCAAAATGTAGACCAAGTGACCGGTGTGATGTGCATTACATGGTTTCCATTTGGTACTGCTTTTTTAGATAAAATAACCAGGCTTCATGGAAAGGATGATGCCATCAATACAGACACCTAAGGTCATGTGTCCAGTATTAAACTTGAACAGAAGAACTTAACCATGTCCTGTATATAAACTTATGTATAGGTGGAGACCGTAACCCACGCAACATTGCGGCTTGACAATTTTTCACTGACAATGGTAGAGCTGTAATATGGAGGTATCTTGATTTATCTTAGACAACATATTAAAAGCTTTCTTTCTATGACAATGATGAGCATTTGGGCATAGCCATATTTATGTAACTGGGAAATGTTGCGTGCATTACGTGGAATCCAAATGGGAAACCATTCTTGTATTCCATCGAGCAACATCAGAATAAATCACTGTTTTTACATTTAGGTACTCTAGATGCATTAGATTGTTTTCAACATTGTTAAGTTTTGTTTGCAGGACTTTACAATATGCTGTATGCAATGACTTTGCTGGATTTTGAGCAATTTATTCCAATTGACTGGATTTTATAATTTCTTGCATTTCAGCGAATATTGAATTTTATTTGTTAGATGTTACACAGTGAATGCACTAATTCAGCTGATTCATCCTTTCACTAATTCATTCTTTGAATTGGTCCATTCTCAGATTGCTGGAAGTCAAGGGGGGGGACTACTTCATCAGTTCATGCTGAGATTCCATTTTTGGTCACATTTTCACAACTTGAGCTGTAAAGTCACTGCATTGGTGTAGCTTTTAAACAGTAAAAATATAGTGCCCGCGTTGGTTAATGGTCAGTGGCTGCAGGATACTCAGGTTGTCACTGGCCCCTCAAGCAATGTCATCAATATCTGGAAAGCTGAAGTGTCCACTTCTGTCTCGCACAAATTTCACCAGCGTCTCACCACCTTCTGACTTCAGAACCTGGAAATCGCGCGCACGCCCGCACACGCACACAACGCACGCACACACGCACGCACGCACGCACGTCACACACACCACACACACACACACACACGAGCTCTGAATAATTTGCTTTGATTATTGTATAATGTGGAAAAGGTGAACTAAAAGTTTCAACATTAAAAAGTGTAAGCGACATTGTATTGATCAGATCTTATGCCTATGTACATTTTCAAAACCTACACCAGGTTAATTTTTTTTTAACTTATTGTCTTATTGGACAAAATTATGACCATGGTACTGCATTCAAAACATTTCCTTACCAGTCCATTGTAGAATAATGACTAGCAACAATAATACTAATATTAATTTCTGTAATGATAATAGTAATGATAAAAGGTGGGAGTGGTTAATCTGTAGCGCACAAACAAGAAGTATAATCCAATCCGTGTTTTAACAAGTAATCTTTTAATAGCCACTGAAAAGTAAGGCTAAAAAGCACAATGTAGATCTGTATGCTGTGCCAGTTTCAGATAAGTCCGATCAAAAATGTGCGTAAAGAGGAAGCACAATTGTCATCTCAATAGATCTGAATCGCTTCCACTGTAAACAACGAACTTTTCTTTTGGCAAGATTTTAGATAGCTAATATGGCTTTCCTTCTCCCGTATTAATCTTGAAGAAAGAATAGATCTACTAGATCTACAGTTCAGTGGCTGGGGAAGAAGAAACAAAATACGTAAAGACTGTGACGTGCATACCTTGAAACAAAATCTGCAACAATGTTTCCTCTCTGCAGTAACTCACGCTCACAAAGTGCCGACTTTTAAAAATTCTCTGTAGATTTCAACAGCTGTATGTCTTTAACTGGACCATGCAATTGGAATACCATAATTGTTTGCTTTCTGTCCAAAGACATCAATCTGTTGCGAAATGGTAATTGATAACAAAGATTCAGGAAGCGTGCGTTGCCGTGGAATCTAAAACCAGTGGCACTTAAAACTATTCCACGAAAATTTCCTTTTTGCTGAGAGCGTTCCTTTCCAAAACACAAACAGTAGGGCTCACAATATTCTTAGTAGTCACAACACACGCAGTAAAGCTTGTATAAACAAAAATGCTCCATGTAACGTTTATTCGTTATGTGGCTACAAGAGAAACAACTAATAACCACTTTCGTTTCTGCAGAAACCCACGACTATGATTCGTTGTACACGTAAGATCATGAATGCATGCCAAGTTTTGTGAAATATAAGAGACTTGCCTGTACACTGTAAACATAAAAAAGTTTCCACTTTTCATGCACAGTAGAAAATCATATTGAAATGTTTGTGCGTTACTACAGAAACAATCGCAAAATGCCCACATTGATTCGCATTTAGAGAGAATCAATCATTATTTACTCTTTTACTGAGTTTTATCCAGTAAATCTTATCTATTTTTAATAAACAATAAAAGCAAAATTGTATCCTTACCTCAGTTTGCTTGCCACACACACACACCAAACTGAAGATGCCGACACTTGTGGTGACGTCAAGCAGATGTGACGTTCGTTTCAAAGCGTCGGGTGGAGACGAGTCAACCAATGTCAAGCTTGTGTTTGAGCATACATGGGCCATGTGCCGCTTGTCACGTACACATTTTCTTTGTTCTCAAACGCTTTAGATTCAGAGGATGGGGCCAAGATAATTGACTTTGATGATGAGCAAGAAGGATAGGTTATGTTCGTTACACTAGGAAGCAAAACGTGCCACGCTATAAGCACCTTCAGAGAAACTTGCATTCAGCTTCGTATTTCAACGAACTGAATCATGAGCAGGAAGAACGATCCCCAAAGATACATTTTGGAGTAATTTTGAATCTGTTGAAGCACAACTGTGTTGTGTGGGTAGAACGGAATGCAAGCGTTATCTGTGGAAACTAATGAAACGCACGATCGCCATATTTTTGGATGCACCAAACGCAACTTATTGCATGAAGTTTTACAATGGCTTATTGTGGGTGGGATTAATGTTTTATTCACTAACAGGACACACACAGTTCATTTGTGTGTTGCTTGTTCTGATTAAGTTACACTGTTGTACAAGTTTCAACCCAAGCTATGTCCCACTTTCTGGCGCTTTTTTGTCACAACCACAGACAAAATAAAAACAACAAAAAATCAGGCAAACACAAATGGTGATGAACAATGCTTTATTTTGTTGAAGAAACATGTCGCCAAATCAATTGAAATAAAAAAAAAACTCCACCAACATATTGAAGGCAGCTATAACTGAAGCTGAAGTGAGGGCCCTATCATTCTATGGGGTGATTCCAGTATTGTAGACGTGCACATATGTTTCTGTGTGCGCGCGCGCGCGCGCGCGCGCGTGTGTGTGTGTGTGTGTGTGTGTGTGTGTGTGCTTGTGTATATGTATGTGTGTGTGTGTGTGTGTGTGTGTGTATGTGTGTGTGTGTGTGTGTGTCTGTGTGTGCATGTGTGTGTTTGTGTGTGTGTGTTTGTGTGTTAGTGTTTGGTGTGTGTGCATGTGTGTGTGTGTGTGTTTGTGTGCGTGTTTGTGTATGTGTTTGTGTATGTGTGCATGTGTGCACGCGCACTTTGTGTGTGTGTGTGTGTGTGTGTGTGTGTGTATGTATGTGTGTGTTTGTGTGCGCGTGTGTGTGTGCATGTGTGTGTGTGCGTGTGTGTGTGTGTTTGCGTGTGTGTGTGTGTGTGTTTGTGTTGTGTGTGTGTGTGTTTGTTTGTGTGTGTGTGTGTGTATGTGTGCATTGTGTGTGTGTGTGTGTGCATGTGCATGTGTGTGTTTGTTCGTTGCTTGATTTAACATCTTTTCACTATAAGTGATATTAGACGGTATGTGTGTGTGTGTGTGTGTGTGTGTGTGTGTGTGTGTGTGTGTGTGTGTGTGTGTGTGTGTGTATGCGTGTGTGTGTGTGTGTGTTTGTGTAGGTACGATTTAGCCTGGTATATGTAGTGCATGTTTCTGTTACTTCTGTTATAATGACGATTGTTATTGATGTGATTGTTGCTACTTTAGTTATTTTGTTGTTGTTCTGGTTTTTGTTTGGAATTATAAAGGATAGGACAACAGTAACAGATATTTCGTAATAAATTTAGTAATTTCATCTGTGTCTATTTTCATTAAGAAATCTGTAAGGATCAGGGGATTTACAGTCTTTTCTTTTTCCACCCATTTTTTTTTTTTTTGTGGTCAAATTTGTGTCACTCATCCCACACAATCATATCAATTTCCCTACGCTCATCTAAATCCACGGAAACTGAGGTCACTATGACAGCAGGGCATGAAGGGCCACAAGATCTGGAACAAATTTTCACAGCGCTAAAATGACACACTAGGGTGTGGGTGTAATAGTGATCATGCTACAGAGTTCTGTTTTAGGCTGAGACAGGCCTGTGCTCTATGCTTCCTTTCATGATATTTCCTGGTGTCAGCCAGGCCTGACAGATACAGGAACCTGCAGTGTTGGTCAGGAAATTTGAGTAGTACCTTCAGTGACACATCTGTGAAATGGACAAAAGTCAGTCGTGTGGTCCCAGTCTTCCAACTGAGCGTGTAGCTCACTCATCATAGGGTAGGAGATGGTTGAGGTCCAAACACCACCACAAAAATATGAACTGGTGGAAGTTTGAACTACCAGCCTCCTAGTCGTCAGTCCGTTGCACCTCCTGTGGGGATGCCGGGGGCTCCTTCAGTATGAATAGTATCCCCACCTGGAAATTCTGTGCTGGAAATTTCCTCTTTTCTGTCACACTCTTTATTTCTGCCTTGTTCCTTTGCTTTCTGTCAGTTCTTCCTATCATTTTCTGTCTTAAACAACAGTAACAATAACAGTTCATGTGCTTCAAATGACACATTGACATGTTGTACCTCATGTGATACAAATTGTAGCTTTGTTTTTGTGAATGTATTCAGATTGGGGATGGCGTGAATGAGCTGACAGAAGTGGTGAGACGGGATCAGCCAATCATGTCCTGTGCTATGCTACGCTCCTACTCGCACTTCATCAAAGAGTTTCAACGCTACTCGCAGTTCTTTGCTGACTTCTTGGCCATTGGGGGATTTGAGTACTGTGCTCGCTTTGGAAGGTATTTGTAGTCGTTGCTGTCTGTTTGTTTGATCGTTGTTTTAGTCTTTCATTAAATGTCATTCCCTCACCCTGTCCACCAGATTCCTATACGTACGCCTCATTTTCAGTCACATCATCGTCATCATCATCATCATCATCATCATCATCAAGTGCCTCGCCACATGGCATTGGCAATCATGGCCCTCCATCTGTTTCTATCCCTTGATACCTCGATCACCTCGTCCACCCTCTCTGTCTCCAGCCACTCTGCAAGTCCGTCCAGTATTTTCTCCCTGGGTCTACCTGGTGCTCTCTTTCCCTCCAGCTTTCCTGTTGTGACCAGGTGCTCCAATTCTCCTTTCCTCATAAAATGGCCTACAAATGTTGCCTGTCTTTTCCTAATCTTCCTTATGAATGATCTTGTGTCTGCCTCCATCAAGACTGTCTTGTTTGTTTTCTTTGCTGTCCATGGAACTCTCAACATTCTTCTTAGAAACCACATCTTGGCTGCCTCAATCTTGTTCTGGCTTTGCTTGTTGACTGTCCACGCCTCACAACCATATAACAGTGTTGGTTCTATATAACATTGAAGAACTCTCTTCCTGATGTTGATTGATAGGCAGTTGTTGGTAAGAATGCTTGTCATCTTCTTGAATGCTGTTTTGGCTTGGTGGATTCTGCTGGCTATTTCTGATGTGCATCTGCCGTCTGGTGAAATGATAGTTCCCAGGTATTTAAACTTATCAACCTGTCTCAAAGTTGTGCCGTTTGCTGTTATTTTGCATGATGCGATTTCATGTTTTTTACTGATCACCATGACTTCAGTCTTCTTGCTGTTTAGTTCCAACCCCTTGCCTTTGCTTTCTATTTCTTGTACATTCATAAGGTTTTGTAGATCCCTTTCATTTTCTGCAATTAGCAGTGTCATCTGCGTATCCAATGCTGTTTATCATTTTTCCTCCAACCTTTAATCCAGGGTCTTCCTCTAGGTTTCTCATAATGTTTTCACTGTAAAGTGAAAACAGAAAACAGATCTGGTGACAAAACACAACCTTGTCTGACTCCTCTTTTGATATTTTGGAAAGAGCTTGTATTGTTTTCTATTCTCATTGCAGCTGTTTGTTCCCAATACATGTTTCTGATTATTCGTAGATCTTTTCCATCAGTATTAAGTCTTTCTAGTTGGTTGATCAGTTCTTCATGTCTTACTGGATCGAAAGCCTTGATATAATCAACAAAGCATAAATATAAATCCTTATTCATCTCTATTGATCTCTGTATGATAGTTCTTGGGATGTATATGGCATTAATAGTTCCTTTCCCTTCAACAAATCCACACTGTTCTTCTGCTATTTCTCTTTTGATTCTATTCCTTGTCATCATCATAATTATTCTTAACTCAATGCCGTCTTGACGGCAGTCGGCTGCCGCACGTTTGTTCGTTGTCGTAATCGTGACGGCATGCAGGTGCTGTCGGAAAATGCCAGTTTTTTATTTATAACATGAGCGGTATTCGAGGGAGAAAACACCTGAAAGTCAAAGTGTAATCATCTATGCATCGATTGCTTCCATTAGACCGTATCTAATCATCATACAGTCTTTGTTTTAACGAAGTTTCTAGAGTCAGTAAGCGAATCTGTATTCACCTATTTTCAAAATGGTGGCAAGGCAACTTCGAAACCAGCGTATGTTTTCTGTGCAAGAGGCGATTGATATCATCCAAGTTGAAGGATCTGATGATGAATTAGAGCTTGTTGGTGAATTATCTGTCGAAGATAGGGATGATTTGTTGGATTCAGATACGAGTTTGTCCCTAGCATTGGCTTAAGTGACATCGCTATGTGGTCGATCATGTGGTTCAAAACTTTTGTTCGGAATGCTGTTTGGATACCTAATTGGAGTAATTTCTACATTCAAGTGGGAAATCAGCACACAAATTGTGAGTAGAATCTAATGTAGCAAGCTTCTGCCTTTCTTTTGCACTTTACTGTTTGTTTCTATCTTGTCTGGTTATTTTGTAATATTTTTTTAAAAAATGGCCGAAAACATGCGATTTCAGGGGTCGACAAGCACTATTTGACTGCGACTCCATTGAGTTAATAGGATTTTTGTTACATGACTCAGGCTGATTGTGTGATGGAGTTCGCATTCTATAGCCCCTGTCTTCTTTGGAAGTGCAATGAAAATTGATTTTGACATATCTTTGGGGATTTTTCCAGTGTCATAAATTTCATTTAGGAGGAGTTATTTTTTCTATGCCAAATTCCTCCAGGGCTTCAATCATCTCTGTAGTAATGTTGTCTGGTCCTGGGGCTTTTCCTGGTTTCATCTTTTTCAGTGCTGCTCTAACTTCATCTTTCATTATGGGTGGTCCTTCAACGTTCTTTCTTATAATCTATTCTTCGTTTCTGTCATCTTCAAAAAGGTCTGTAATGTACTCTCCCCATCTGTCTAATATTTTGTCTTTTTCCATGATAAGCAAAACATCTTTCGATTTTATGCAACCAGTTGGTGTGCATGTATTTTTCAGTCACAGCTGTGTGAAATTGTCTTCAAATGCTGCTGTTTGTCTGTGCACTTATGTGTGTGTGTGTGTGTGTGTGTGTGTGTGTGTGTGTGTGTGTGTTCACGAACACAAAGAGAGAGAGAAAGTGTGTGTATATGTGTGTATGTGGACATGTGCAATGTTGCATGTACATACCTGTAATGCACACACTTCTGTTTGCATGTGTATGATGTGTGTGTGTGTGTGTGTGTTCAGTGCACACACACACACACACACACACACACACACACACACACACACACACACACACACACACACACACACACACACACACACACACACACACACACACACACACATCTACATATATATGTATATATATGTGTGTGTGTGTTATATATATATATATATATATATATATATATATATATATATATATATACATGTATATATATATATATATAGAGAGAGAGAGAGAGAGAGAGAGATGTGTATATATATATACATAATTTTATATATATATATATATATATATATATATATATATAATATATATATATATATATATAGTATGTGTGTATGTACATGTGGTAGCAGAATATGCATGCTCAGGATTGTTTCAAAGTGAATAGTCACACAGTAAAGGTTGGTGTTGTCTCATTTCATGGAACAACAGTGAATTTGTATACAAGTAAACGTGATATTGTTGTGAATTTTTTGTAGATGAACATGATATTCCAGAGAATTTTAGGCAAGGAAATATGATACTACAGTGAATGTTTAAACAAGTGAGTGTGATTTTGTCATTTTTGGACAGGCAAATGTGATATTGCAGTAAAACTTTAAACACATGAAAGCGATATTAGTAGTTTAGATTAGTGATATTTCTCATACTTTTTTAAAAACAAATTAATGTGATAGCGCAGTGAAATTTTGACAATGTGGTGTTGCTGTGAATTTTCAGAAGAATGAATTTGCTATTGTAATAAATTTTTCAGACAAGTGAATGTGATATTGCAGTGATTTTTTTGTTTTTTGAAAGACTAGTGAATGTGACATTGACATTTTTTTGACAAGTAAATGTGATAATGTGGTGAAAGTTTTTGACAAGCGAAAGTGATAGTGTAGGGAATTTTTTGACGAGTGAATGTAATATTGCAGTGAATTTTTGAGGCAAGGGATTGTAATATTGTGGTAAATTTTTGAGGCAAGGGATTGTAGTATTGTGGTGAATTTTTGAGGTAAGGGAATGTAATATTGCAGTGAATTTTTCAGGCAAGGGAATGTAATATTGTGGTGAATTTTTGAGGCAA
>CM060306.1:120826457-120891457 GCA_030674185.1 Monoplex corrugatus | reverse complement strand
GGTTGATAAAGTATGTATCTGTGTATGTGTTAACTGTAGAATGAAAATGGTTGATAAAGAATGTATGTGTGTATGTATTAACCTGTATACTGAAAATGGTTGATAAAGAATGTATCTGTGTATGTGTTAACTGTAGAATGGAAATGGTTGATAAAGAATGTATGTGTGTATGTATTAACCTGTATACTGAAATGGTTGATAAAGAATGTATCTGTGTATGTGTTAACTGTAGAATGGAAATGGTTGATAAAGAATGTAGTGTGTATGCATTAACCTGTAGAGTGGAAATGGTTGATAAAGAATATGTGTGTATGCATTAACCTGTAGAGTGGAAATGGTTGATAAAGAATGTATGTATGTATGTATTAAGTTAACCTGTAGAGTGAAGTGTGTGTGTGTCAACAGGCAGAATGGCTGATGGCCTTCAACTCGGCCATCAACAAAGTACTGTCAAGTCAGAAAGATGTTGGGCGACGGGGGAGCGCCGAGCGACTGGCCCCTCCATTGGTACGCCACGCAATCACACCTTCGCTCGCCATCTCCACTGGAAAGAGGGAACCTATGTTGGCACGTGGCTCAGCGGCAAACTGCATGGACAGTGAGTTTGTGTGTTCTGTTCCTCAGTGTGATGTGTATGTGGACAGTTAGTGAGCTTATGTTTTTTAGTGAGCTGATGTTTTCTTCCTTTGTATGTGTGTGTGTGTGTGTGTGTGTGTGTGTGTGTGTGTGTGTGTGTGTGTGGACAGTTTGTGTGTTTTGTAAGTGCATGCATGTACTTGCACCTGAGTGCATATTTGTAACTTTTTAGACATCATTATTTCCATGTGCTTGATTTTAGAAATTTTAGAGATTTGTGAAAATGTGATCAAATTTGTAAAAATCCTGACAGAAAGCTCTGAGAATACTGACTAGTCGTGTTGAGAGTAGGCTTGTCTGATATTGGAGAAGAAGAATGAGAAATCAAACTTGATATTTTAGATCATGTGAAATGAGCCTTTAGAGTGAATAATTGTGAGATTTCTTCATTCCTTCTAGATTTCTGTCAATGTATAACATGCTATAGGCAGAACTACTATGCAAAAGGAATTATTAGTTGTTGGCAAATGTGTGTGCTGTGGTATATGTTTTAGTAGACATGACTGTATTTCAGAAAAAGTATTTGTAGACATATACATAGCTTGCTCTCTCTGTCTCTGTCTGTCTCTTTCTTTGTCACCATCTATCTCTATTTCTCTCACTCTCTCACTCTCTCATCTCTCTCTATCTATCTATCTATCTATCTATCTATCTATGTTATCTATCTATCTGTCTGTCTGTCTTCTATGTATCTATCTGTCTATCTGTCTGTCTGTCTGTCTGTCTCCTGTCTCTGTCTAATCTATGATCTATGTATCTATGTATGTATGTATGTATCTATTTATCTATCTATCTATCTATCTATTATCTATCTATCTATCTATCTATCTTTTATCTATCTATCTATCTATCTATCTATCTAGCCATCTCTCCGTATCTACTATCTATCTATCTATCTATCTATCTATCTATCTATCTATCTATCTGCCTGTCTGTCTGTCAGGTCTGTCTGTCTGTCTGTCTATCTCTCGCTGCCTCTCTCTCTGTCTCTCCTCTGTCTATCAATATCTATATGTATATACACACCTATCTTTCCACTCTCTCTCTGTCTCTCTCTGTCTATCTATCAATATCTATATTGTATACATGTATGCACACACATCTTTCCAGAGGGGAGATCAAGTGGTCTGATGGCAGGAAATACTCAGGCATGTTTAAACATGGAGTGCAGAATGGGTAAGTAAATTTGTGTGTATGTGTGTGTGTGTGTGCACGTGTGTGCATGTGTGTGTGCACGTGCATACATGTGTGTGTGAATGTGTGTGCATGCATGCATGCATGCATGTGTGCGTGCGTGCGTGCGTTGTGGTGTGTGTGTGTGTGTGTGTGTGTGTGTGTGTGTGTGTGTGTGTGTGTGTGTGTGTGTGGTTTGATGCATGCATATCTGTCTGTACAACATTGAAACCTGTACCAACACTATTTGCATTGAGAATAGGGATGAGGGGAGGGGGCAGACAGGGAGAAGTTGTGTGAAAAGAGTAGGAATAATGGCTGGATGGATTTTATGGCTAATCTACAATTGTAGATGCCTCCCCCAAATCGTTCTCTTGTTCATTTGGCAACAAAAGAAGCGCAGAGTGATCATGTTGGGGGGCTCTAAAATTGACTTGAGCATAATATGTAACATAAAGAGTTTTATCTTCAGTTTTTAACACACACATAGTTAACATCAGGATGGGAGTTCTTGAATGTTGTATAGAACCTATAATGTTATGTAGTTGCCAAACGTGGACAGTCAACACGCAAAGCCAGAACATGATTGAGGCAGCCGAGATGTGGTTTCTAAGAAGGATGTTGAGAGTTCCATGGACAGCAAAGAAAACAAACGAGACAGTCTTGATGGAGGCAGACACAAGAAGATCATTGATAAGAAAGATTAGGAAAAGACAGGCAACATTTATAGGCCATTTTATGAGGAAAGGGGAATTAGAGCACCTGGTCACAACGGGAAAGCTGGAGGGAAAGAGAGCACCAGGTAGACCCAGGGAAAAAAGATTGGACGGACTTGCAGGGTGGCTGAGGACGGAGAGGGTGGAAGGTGTGCTTGCGGCAACAAGGGATGGATACATATGGAGGACCATGATCGCCAACACCATGTGGCAGGGCACTTAATGATGATGATGATAATTGACAGGCACAGTAGTCCAGAGGGTAGATGTTGGACTTCCATGTGGAAGGTTCTGCGTTTAATGTCCCTAGACACCTCCACCTGGTGAGTTAAGGGTGGAGATTTTTTGATTTCTCAGGTGACTGTATATGCAGACCTGCCTGTGGCTAAACCCTTTTATGTATGTTTGCGTGCAGAACATGAAATATGCACACTAAAGATCATGTAAATCCTGTCAGTAGCGGGCTTAAGACACGTGAAAACACTCAGCGTGCATGCCCACCAATGATACAGAGTGTGTAACAACATTGTGGAATTTTGTCAGCTTACCTTATTGTTATTGTTGATATTGTTATTGTTTTTTAAAGCCCAGCCGACTGCATAGAACCATATCAGGGCTGTAACTGCTTCAAAACATACAAAACTTCAACAGGAAAAAAAAAAAAAGAAAAGAAAATTAAGTAAACATATCAATGCATTCGCGTATATAATCTAAGGACATGGCCCTGGCATTGACCATCTGTCCAATTTATCGCACAGGGGTTTTAAAAAACACACCTGAATACAAATACAAGCATATCTAAGGACACCAAAACATATATAACAACAAGCATAAATTACCTAAAATTGCTTCCACATATCTCACCTCCCTAGAGCCAAAAATGCATTTAATACATGTACCAAATTATTACTCCTAAGAAAAATTACGTAAGACTTTATGGAACACATACAGGTGAATGCACCATTAAGGCAGAAAATAATAGAAATGACAGAAAGCAAAGAACGAGGCAGACACAAAGATAGTGACAGAAAAGAGGAAATTTCCAGCACAGAATTTCCAGAAAGTGGGGATACTATTCATACTGAAAGAGCCCACGGGGCGTCCGCTTACCTAACAGCCTGAGGTCTCAGGGTTTCTCTGAAAAAGTCTGATTCTGTATAATGCACAGTGAGTCCTCGTGAGTTTGGAGAAGAGAGCTGTATAAAAACAGTTTGAAATAACATATACCTGCAAACACACTGTTGTGTTGTTGGGAAGAGAGGGGAGGGCAGTGCAATTAAAGATCTGAAAAACATACAAAAGCATTTGCAGTGAATCAAATTGGGACTTTAAGTGTCAGGTGAAACAGTCACTTCAGTACTATCAGGGTTCAACGTCATCATCATCATCATCATTTTTCTGATGTCTTGCCATCCCAGGATTTTATTCCTAGATACCCTGCTTCAGTGTACCATTCTCATTTATCTGGGTACAGGTGCTGGATTTGAAATACAGTCAGAAAAATGGAGCAGTCCATGAAATTATGGTGCTCTGTGTGTGTGTTGTGTGTGTGTGTGTTGTGTGTGTGTGTGTGGTGTTGTGTGTGTGTTGTGTGTGTTTGTGTGTGTGTGTGTGTGTGTTGTGATGGTGTGGTGCGTGCGTGTGTG
Organism: Monoplex corrugatus; assembly: GCA_030674185.1. Lineage (NCBI taxonomy): Eukaryota > Metazoa > Mollusca > Gastropoda > Littorinimorpha > Ranellidae > Monoplex > Monoplex corrugatus. Next base: position 120,887,286 of record CM060306.1, on the reverse strand, counting down.
TGTGTGTGTGTGGATGGTGTGTGCGGCGTAGGTGTGTGTCAGCATGGTGTGTGTGTGTCCGGGGATGGGATGTGAAGCGCGTGCTAGGTAGGGTATACAAGGCATGGATTGTTCATGACCCAGATCAGGGTAGCAGCAAGAAGTGTCAGGTGGCACATGGAAAAGAACATTTCAAGCTGTACGGCTTGGACTACATGCAGGTCAGGGCTCAGACAGAACCTTTTTGTTGTGTTCTTTTACTGTGAACATTTTAAGTATGTCCGCTTGTCTTGTGCTTGCTCACTTTGTGGAACAATGTATCATCATCTTTCACGTGTGTGTGGCTTTGCTGTGAACATTGTTTATGTGACTTGTCATTTGGGACTTTGTGAACATTGTTTATGTGATTGTCATTTGGGACTTTGTGAACATTGTTTATGTCACTTGTCATTTGGACTTGTGTGAACATTATGTACTTGTCATTTGGGACTTTGTGAACATTGTTTATGTCACTTGTCATTTGGGACTTGTGTGAACATTGTTTATGTCACTTGTCATTTGGGACTTGTGTGAACATTGTTTATGTCACTTGTCATTTGGGACTTGGTGAACATTGTTTATGTTACTTGTCATTTGGACTTGTGTGAACATTGTTATGTCACTGTCATTGAGACTTGTGTGAACATGTTTATGTCACTTGTCATTTGGGACTTGTGTGAACATTGTTTATGTCACTTGTCATTTGGGATTTAGTCAAAGAGGATTCATCACACTGGAATAATTTCATGGCGCTCCACTCATATTTGCCAGCAGTTGGCCGGCAGACTCCTTGAGCCTGTGCGAAACCCTATTCACTGGCAAGGTATTGAAATGGTTGAGGGGTAGGGGTACTGTGAAAAGTGCTCATCTGATGGAGAGATGATAAAGAAACATGTTGCGTTGTTTTATGTTGGTGTACCCATGGAGACTGAATGAATGATTGATTTTTTTCTTAAAATGGTAAGGACAGGATATCAACCCTTTCACCACTGCCTCTCCAGCCAGATTGCATCCTGTACTATGGCCTCAGCTAGCTAAAGCACAGCTGTATACTGCTTACCCAAACAGAAGACTGCAAGGTGTCGGACATCTAAAGCATAACTGTATACTACTTACCCAGGCAGAACACTGGAAGGTCTTAGACAAGCAAAGTATAGCTGTGTACAACTTACCCAAATGGAATAGTGGAAGGTCTTAGACAAGCAAAGTATAGCTGTGTACAACTTACTCAAATGGAACAGTGGAAGGTCTTAGACAGCTAAAGTATAGCTGTGTACAACTTACCCAAATGGAACAGTGGAAGGTCTTAGACAAGCAAAGTATAGCTGTGTACAACTTACCCAAATGGAACAGTGGAAGGTCTTAGACAAGCAAAGTATAGCTGTGTACAACTTACCCAAATGGAACAGTGGAAGGTCTTAGACAAGCAAAGTATAGCTGTGTACAACTTACCCAAATGGAACAGTGGAAGGTCTTAGACAAGCAAAGTATAGCTGTGTACAACTTACTCAAATGGAACAGTGGAAGGTCTTAGACAGCTAAAGTACAGCTGTGTACAACTTACCCAAATGGAACAGTGGAAGGTCTTAGACAAGCAAAGTATAGCTGTGTACAACTTACCCAAATGGAACAGTGGAAGGTCTTAGACAAGCAAAGTATAGCTGTGTACAGCTTACCCAAATGGAACAGTGGAAGGTCTTAGACAAGCAAAGTATAGCTGTGTACAACTTACCCAAATGGAACAGTGGAAGGTCTTAGACAAGCAAAGCATAGCTGTGTACAACTTACCCAAATGGAACAGTGGAAGGTCTTAGACAAGCAAAGTATAGCTGTGTACAACTTATCCAAATGGAACAGTGGAAGGTCTTAGACAAGCAAAGTATAGCTGTGTACAACTTACTCAAATGGAACAGTGGAAGGTCTTAGACAGCTAAAGTATAGCTGTGTACAACTTACCCAAATGGAACAGTGGAAGGTCTTAGACAGGCAAAGTATAGCTGTGTACAACTTACCCAAATGGAACAGTGGAAGGTCTTAGACAAGCAAAGTATAGCTGTGTACAACTTACCCAAATGGAACAGTGGAAGGTCTTAGACAAGCAAAGTATAGCTGTGTACAACTTACCCAAATGGAACAGTGGAAGGTCTTAGACAAGCAAAGTATAGCTGTGTACAACTTACCCAAATGGAACAGTGGAAGGTCTTAGACAAGCAAAGTATAGCTGTGTACAACTTATCCAAATGGAACAGTGGAAGGTCTTAGACAAGCAAAGTATAGCTGTGTACAACTTACCCAAATGGAACAGTGGAAGGTCTTAGACAGCTAAAGCATAGCTGTGTACAACTTACCCAAATGGAACAGTGGAAGGTCTTAGACAAGCAAAGTATAGCTGTGTACAACTTACCCAAATGGAACAGTGGAAGGTCTTAGACAGCTAAAGCATAACTGTGTACAACTAACCCAAATGGAACAGTGGAAGGTCTTAGACAAGCAAAGTATAGCTGTGTACAACTTACCCAAATGGAACAGTGGAAGGTCTTAGACAAGCAAAGTATAGCTGTGTACAACTTACCCAAATGGAACAGTGGAAGGTCTTAGACAAGCAAAGTATAACTGTGTACAACTTACCCAAATGGAACAGTGGAAGGTCTTAGACAAGCAAAGTATAGCTGTATACAACTTACCCAAATGGAACAGTGGAAGGTCTTAGACAGCTAAAGCATAGCTGTGTACAACTTACCCAAATGGAACAGTGGAAGGTCTTAGACAGCTAAAGCATAGCTGTGTACAACTTACCCAAATGGAACAGTGGAAGGTCTTAGACAGGCAAAGTATAGCTGTGTACAACTTACCCAAATGGAACAGTGGAAGGTCTTAGACAGGCAAAGTATAGCTGTGTACAACTTACCCAAATGGAACAGTGGAAGGTCTTAGACAGGCAAAGTATAGCCGTATACAACTTACCCAAATGGAACAGTGGAAGGTCTTAGACAAGCAAAGTATAGCTGTGTACAACTTACCCAAATGGAACAGTGGAAGGTCTTAGACAAACAAAGTATAGCTGTGTACAACTTACCCAAATGGAACAGTGGAAGGTCTTAGACAAGCAAAGTATAGCTGTGTACAACTTACCCAAATGGAATAGTGGAAGGTCTTAGACAGCTAAAGCATAGCTGTGTACAACTTACCCAAATGGAACAGTGGAAGGTCTTAGACAAGCAAAGTATAGCTGTGTACAACTTACCCAAATGGAACAGTGAAGGTTTTAGACAGCTAAAGCATAGATGTGTACAACTTACCCAAATGGAATAGTAGAAGGTCTTAGACAGCTAAAGCATAGCTGAGTACAACTTACCCAAATGGAACAGTGGAAGGTCTTAGACAGGCAAAGTATAGCTGTGTACAACTTACCCAAATGGAACAGTGGAAGGTCTTAGACAAGCAAAGTATAGCTGTGTACAACTTACCCAAATGGAACAGTGGAAGGTCTTAGACAAGCAAAGTATAGCTGTGTACAACTTACCCAAATGGAACAGTGGAAGGTCTTAGACAAGCAAAGTATAGCTGTGTACAACTTACCCAAATGGAACAGTGGAAGGTCTTAGACAAGCAAAGTATAGCTGTGTACAACTTACCCAAATGGAACAGTGGAAGGTCTTAGACAGCTAAAGCATAGCTGTGTACAACTTACCCAAATGGAACAGTGGAAGATCTTAGACAAGCAAAGTATAGCTGTGTACAACTTACCCAAATGGAACAGTGGAAGGTCTTAGACAGCTAAAGCATAGCTGTGTACAACTTACCCAAATGGAACAGTGGAAGGTCTTAGACAAGCAAAGTATAGCTGTGTACAACTTACCCAAATGGAACAGTGGAAGGTCTTAGACAGCTAAAGCATAGCTGTATACTACTTACCCAAACAGAACAGTGGAAGGTCTCAGACGGCTAAAGCATAGCTGTATACTACTTACACAAACAGAACAGTGGAAGGTCTCAGACAGCTAAAGGACAGCTGTATACTACTTACCCAAACAGAACAGTGGAAGGCCTCAGACAGATAAAGCATAGCTGTATACTACTTACCCAAACAGAACAGTGGAAGGTCTCAGACGGCTAAAGCTTAGCTGTATACTGCTTACCCACACTTACCACTGGAAAGGGACAGTATAGCTCTGTATATTGTGTGCCTCATGCGGTATAGAGCAACCCAGAAGGTGATATCATCAAGGTTGACTACAGATGCCTACAGCTCATCTGACAACTTGTTAACTGGAGTCTTCTACAGTTGTGAACCCCTATGGTTGACTCTTAATTGCCACAAGTAGTGAAAGAGTTAATGCTTGGTCAGTTTTCCATGTCTGTCATTGTTGAAATCTATATGACAATTAGAACCAAAACCAAATCTGAAGTAAGATGACAAATACAGGCTTTCTTTTCTGCAGGTATGCCAACGGAGATGACTACAAAGGCTTCTTCCAGTTGGGTCAGCGATTTGGTCACGGTATATTTCAACAAGGGCGCCACCTGTCATCTTACGCCAGTATCTATGTCGGGGAATGGCTGTGTGACAAGCGTCAAGGGTACGGAGTACAGGATGACACTCTGAAAGGTACAACAACTTGATGGTGTGTGTGTGTGTGTGTGTGTGTGTGTGTGTGTGTGTGTGTGTGTTTGCGTATGTGTGCATTTGGAGGGTAGAAGAAAGTGCACGGATATATAAATATATATATATATATAGATAGATAGATACATTACATACACATACATACATAAAATGTATGTATATGTATATATATATACATATATATATTATATATATAAATAGAGAGAGAGAGAAAGAGAGAGATACATATAAATATATATATATATATATAGAGAGAGAGAGAGAGAGAGGAGAGAGAGAGAGAGAGGCGTAAAGTGCAAATACCTGCATACTGTCTGTTACGCAACCTAGCATATGGGTCAGCAATGAAAGTTCTTCACGTGTATCAGTCTTGGCTGTCTGGTCAGCTCTGCTCCAGTCTGTGTCTGGTTATTAGTTTTTTCAACCTCAAAGGTGAAACTAAACTGACTGTAATCATGACAATATCTCATCACAGTGGTGGCTTTTGTGTTCTAGTTCTCTGTGTTTGATTGGGAGGTATGTTAACCCTTTGACACCTGCAGCCTGTCCATCAGCATCCTTCATTGTCAGCAGTTCCAGCAAAGCAAAAACTCAAGCATTTGACCCTCTCACCCTGTCCACCAGCTTCCTACTAGGAAGCTGGTTGATAGGGTGAGAGAATCAAAAGGTTAAGTTTTTGCAGTTGGTGGATAAGGTGCGGGGGTCAAAGGGTTAATATCCTCTTACTGACATAGTCTGATAGTTGAGTTAAAGGTGAGATAATCTAAAGTGTGTGTGTGTATGTATGAATGTACATGTGTGTGTGTGTGTGTATGTATGTATGTGTGTGTGTGAGTGAGTGAGTGAGTGTGTGTGTGTGTGTGTGTGTGTGTGTGTGTGTGTGTGTGTGTGTGTGTGTGTGTGTGTGTGTGTGTGTGTGTGTGTGTGTGTGTGTGTGTGTGCGCGTGTGTGTGTGTGTATGTATGTATGTATGGTGTGTGTGAGTGAGTGTGTGTGTGTATGTATGTATGTATGTGTGTTTTATGTGGTGTGTGTGTATGTGTGTGTGGTGTGTGTATGTGTGTGTGCGTGCGTGCGTGCATGCGCATGCATGGGCGTGTGTGTGTGTGTGTGTGTGCGCGTGCGTGCATGTGTGTGTGTGTGTGTGTGTATGTGTGTGTGTTGGCAGGAGAGACATACATGGGGATGTGGGTGGAAGATCATCGCCATGGCAATGGTATTGTGGTGACCTTGGATGGCATGTACTTTGAGGGCAACTTCTACATTGACAAGCTGACGGTAAGGGATCACTGTGAAAAATCGGGCAGGTTTTCTGTTTGTCAGTTCATAATTCACATTTCAAGGGATAGTTGTGAAAAAGAGGACTAACTTTTCTGTTTGTCAGTTCATAATTCACATTTCAAGGGATAGTTGTGAAAAAGAGGACTAACTTTTCTGTTTTTCATTCTGATTCACATTTTAATTGTTGTTCTTGAAATATGAATAACTTATTCTTTTTGGTAATGTAAGTGATTCACATTGTGATGTTGTCTCTTGAAATTTGATATAAACTGTCACAGCATCTTTGTGATGGTAATGGTAAAGTGTCATTTGGGGAGTGAAACCTCAAATTGTATTATGGCCAGTATTATAAAGGTGATGCCATTGTCGTCCTTGCTGTTTTATCTTTCCCAACGCTGAACAGGACCAGGTACCCTTTCACAACTGAGTGGACTGGAGACTGCATGCCTAGAGTTCTTCATAAAGAGGAGTCACAGTGTGTGGGAACACGTACAGTCAGGTTGGAAGGCATGAGCTGTGCCTGTAGCCAACCGGGCGCTGGCTACTTTGTGAAGCATATTATTGCTGTTGGTTCTCCAAGTGCCGCAGCACAGGAGATTTTTAAACCTTTGACTCCCGCGTCCTGTCCACCAACATTCTGCATTGCGAACCATCCTAGCAAAGCAAAAACTGAAACCCTTTGATTCCCTCACCCTATCCACTAGCTTTCTGCAGGAATCTGGTGGACATGGTGAGGGAGTCAAAGGGTTAAGTGTTTGCAGTTGGTGATAGAGTGCGGGAGTCAAAGGGTTAAAGGTTGCTTTCTTGAGACACAACTTAACATTTTGTTGATCTGTGATTTGAAATATTATGACTTATGGAATTCATGATTTCAAAGTGTCGTGAAGAAACCTACATTGACATAAGACGTTTCACTAACCTAACGTAACCCTGATCTTAGACTTCATAGAGCTCAATGAAATATCATGCATGTCATCTGTTGTTTTGGTCTGAAATCTGTTGAATTTTTTTCTTTCTTGTCTTTTGTGTATGAACGACAGAGGCCAGTTGATCGAAAATTTGTGCCTCTTGTTTTGCTGAATTAAGCATGTTTTCTCAGTTTATTTTTTGTATGTTTCAGATTTTGTTCTATCTTCGGATTTGAGAGTTGTACGATTTTATCAGTTGAAGGACATACTACGCTGTCCTGTTGTCTGTCTGTCTGTCTGTCTGTCTGTCTGTCTGTCTTGTCTGTCAGTCAGTCTGTCTGTTTATCTGTCTGTCTGTCTGTCTGTATATATGTATGTGTGTATGTCTTGACTGAATGCTAGTAAATCTGTATTTTGTCAGCTTCCATTATATTTAGGATTTTAGTTACATTTTTCTAGCTCTTATGTAAAAATGGTATTAATGAGAACAGTACTAAACAGCAGTTACGAATATTCACTATCCTAGAGCATTATGTATCCTTTCAACTAATTATGAAATGCTACTTAGTTGAAAGGATACATAATGCTCCACGATAGTAAATGTACGCAAAATTTGAAAGTTGGTTTATAACTGTATTAGGCCAAGGTAATAGTAGAAACTGTGTGTGGTTGTCGTAGTAAAGGTTTATGTTTGTGTGTGTTGATCAGGGCTTTGGTCTGATGCTGACTGATGACAACAGCTGTTATGAAGGGGAGTTCATGGACATCACACAGCTGTCTGGAAAGGTAAAGCTGGCAGCATTCCATTTACATGGGTGCCACTCTTCCGTCTGGCTGACGGAAATCCGTTTTCTCGGCAAGGCCCCAGACGGAAATTCTGTTTTTTTCATGTTCGTTATAAAAAAAAAAATGGTTGGGGGAAAAAACCAGTTGAATCGGCGGTATCATGACCGAAGCAGCACTGTAGCAGACAACCGGAAATGAGGAAGCGCTCTCTATCGTTGAAGACAACACAGGTCCAGTGATCTTTGTAGGGCTACACACATCACTTACGTCGCGCCATTGTGCTGCTAGTGCCTTCAAGCAAAAAAGTTTTCCAGTTAGCCTGATTTTCCGTTTTTTCAGATTTTCAGAGTGTCACCCTTGCATTTATGTTGTAGTTAAACTGACTGTGATGGGCACGATAGAGTGGTTGGAAGGTTTGAGTTTGAATCTGTTTAGGCACTGCCTGGTGGCTAAAGGTGAAGAGTTTTCCCATCTGTGGTGGCTAAAGGTGACGAGTTTTCCCATCTGTGGTGGCTAAAGGTGACGAGTTTTCCCATCTGTGGTGGCTAAAGGTGAAGAGTTTTCCCATCTGTGGTGGCTAAAGGTGAAGAGTTTTCCCATCTGTGGTGGCTAAAGGTGAAGAGTTTTCCCATCTGTGGTGGCTAAAGGTGAAGAGTTTTCCCATCTGTGGTGGCTAAAGGTGAAGAGTTTTCCCATCTGTGGTGGCTAAAAGTGAAGAGTTTTCCCATCTGTGGTGGCTAAAGGTGAAGAGTTTTCCCATCTGTGGTGGCTAAAGGTGAAGAGTTTTCCCATCTCTGGTGGCTAAAGGTGAAGAGTTTTCCCATCTCTGGTGGCTAAAAGTGAAAAGTTTTCCCATCTGTGGTGGCTAAAGGTGAAGAGTTTTCCCATCTGTGGTGGCTAAAGGTGAAGAGTTTTCCCATCTGTGGTGGCTAAAGGTGAAGAGTTTTCCCATCTGTGGTGGCTAAAGGTGAAGTTTTCCCATCTGTGGTGGCTAAAGGTGAAGAGTTTTCCCATCTGTGGTGGCTAAAAGTGAAGAGTTTTCCCATCTGTGGTGGCTAAAGGTGAAGAGTTTTCCCATCTTTGGTGGCTAAAGGTGAAGAGTTTTCCCATCTGTGGTGGCTAAAAGTGAAGAGTTTTCCCATCTGTGGTGGCTAAAGGTGAAGAGTTTTCCCATCTGTGGTGGCTAAAGGTGAAGAGTTTTCCCATCTGTGGTGGCTAAAGGTGAAGAGTTTTCCCATCTGTGGTGGCTAAAGGTGAAGAGTTTTCCCATCTCTGGTGGCTAAAGGTGAAGAGTTTTCCCATCTGTGGTGGCTAAAGGTGAAGAGTTTTCCCATCTTTGGTGGCTAAATGTGAAGAGTTTTCCCATCTGTGGTGGCTAAAGTGAAGAGTTTTCCCATCTTTGGTGGCTAAAGGTGAAGAGTTTTCCCATCTCTGGTGGCTAAAAGTGAAGAGTTTTCCCATCTTTGGTGGCTAAAGGTGAAGAGTTTTCCCATCTGTGGTGGCTAAAGGTGACGAGTTTTCCCATCTGTGGTGGCTAAAAGTGAAGAGTTTTCCCATCTGTGGTGGCTAAAGGTGAAGAGTTTTCCCATCTGTGGTGGCTAAAGGTGAAGAGTTTTCCCATCTGTGGTGGCTAAAGGTGAGGAGTTTTCCCATCTGTGGTGGCTAAAGGTGAAGAGTTTTCCCATCTTTGGTGGCTAAAGGTGAAGAGTTTTCCCATCTGTGGTGGCTAAAGGTGAAGAGTTTTCCCATCTGTGGTGGCTAAAAGTGAAGAGTTTTCCCATCTGTGGTGGCTAAAGGTGAAGAGTTTTCCCATCTGTGGTGGCTAAAGGTGAAGAGTTTTCCCATCTGTGGTGGCTAAAGGTGAAGAGTTTTCCCATCTGTGGTGGCTAAAGGTGAAGAGTTTTCCCATCTGTGGTGGCTAAAGGTGAAGAGTTTTCCCATCTGTGGTGGCTAAAAGTGAAGAGTTTTCCCATCTGTGGTGGCTAAAGGTGAAGAGTTTTCCCATCTTTAATGGTTATAGGCGAAGAGTTTTCCCATTTGTGGTGGCTAAAGGTGAAGATTTTTCCAATCCTTGATGGCTATAGGTGAATATAACATACCACCTGTACAGTGTGAGATAGTTTGTGTACACACACCGGAAGAAGAGTGTAAACAGCATTGCTTGGAACAAAAATAAAAAAATTATTAGAAAATAAAAAAGCAATCAGGTAAATCGTTTAACAGTCTGCAAATAATATTAGTACAAATATGTTCTTGTGGCAACAAAAATGTTCCTGTGGCAACAAAATGTTCCTGTGGCAACAAAAATGTTTCTGTGGCAGCAAAAATGTTCCTTTGGCAACAAAAGGTTGTTCTTGTGGTAATAAAAATGTTCCTGTGGCAACAAAAGGTTCCTATGACAACAAATATGTTCCTGTGGCAACAAAAGGTTCCTGTGGCAACAAAAGGTTATTCCTATGGCAACAAATATGTTCCTTTGGCAACAAAAAGTTGTTCCTGTGGAAAGAAAAATGTTCCTGTGGCAACAAAAGGTTGTTTCTGTGGAAAGAAAAATGTTCCTGTGGCAACAAAAGGTTGTTCCTGTGGCAACAAAAATGTTCCTGTGGCAACAAAAGGTTGTTCCTGTGGCAACAAAAAATGTTCCTGTGGCAACAAAAGGTTGTTTATGTGGAAAGAAAAATGTTCCTGTGGCAACAAAAGGTTGTTCGTGTGGCAACAAAAATGTTCCTGTGGCAACAAAAGGTTTCTGTGGAAAAGAAAAATGTTCCTGTGACAACAAAAGGTTCGTGTGGCAACAAAATGTTCCTGTGGCAACAAAAGATTGTTCCTGTGGCAACAAAAAATGTTCCTGTGGCAATAAATATGTTCCTGTGACAACAAAAATGTTCCTGTGGCAATAAAATGTTCCTGTGACAACAAAAAATGTTCCTGTGGCAATAAAATGTTCCTGTGGCAACAAAAAATGTTCCTGTGGCAATAAAAATGTTCCTGTGGCAACAAAAATGTTCCTGTGACAATAAAAATGTTCCTGTGACAACAAAAGGTTGTGCAACAAAAGGTTGTTCCTGTGGCAACAAAAATGTTCCTGTGGCAACAGAAGGTTGTTCCTGTGGCAACAAAAATGTTCCTGTGACAACAGCGAGGTTGTTCCTGTTTCATACAGTATCCTCTTTGATGGGTAAATGAAAATACACAGAAGAAAGAAGAGAATGGGTGACTCACCAGTCACCTTATTGCAGTGGTTAACGACTGTTGTTAAGTGGAAAGTTGTGGGTTCAAATCCTCAGTCCTGTAAACATCATTGTGGAATTTTTCTCCCCAATTGGCTCCTACCCAGAGCTGAGCGTGCAATGAGCTCACTGGGAAGACTGGGATCACATGGTCGAGTCTTACCCACTTCACTTATGTGTCATTGAAGGTGTTGCTCACATGTCCTGATTAACACATGTCTGTATTTCTTGGGCCTGGTTAATGATAGGATATGTCATCATAGTGAGCATTGAATAGAGTCCTGTCATGCAGTGTCATTCCTGGATGAAATTCCACAGCATCATGATTATCGTATCATCAGCATCACCATCAGCATTGTCATCATCAATCATCATCATCAGCAGCAGCATCATTGTCATCATCATCATCATCATCATCATAATCGTAGCATTGTAAAAATTGAGCTGTTACAGTGGCAGAAAAAAAATGGGGCAGGGGGTGGGGATTAAGGTGAGCCCAAATACAACTGCCAACATGGGATGATTCTTAACAACAACTGAAAAAAATCCAGTCTTTCTCCTAATTTTTGTACCTAGTGTGTGTTATATAGAACCAATACTGTTGTACAGATGCGAGGCGTGGACAGTCAGCAAGCAAAGCCAGAGCAGGATCGAGGCAGCCGAGATGTGGTTTCTCAGAAGAATGTTGAGAGTTCCATGGACAGCAAAGAAAACAAACGAAACAGTCTTGATGGAGGCAGACACAAGTAGATCACTCATAAGGAAGATTAGGAAAAGACAAACATTTATAGGCCATTTTATGAGGAAGGGGGATTCGGAGCACCTGGTCACAACAGGGAAGCTGGAGGGAAAGAGAGCACCAGGTAGACCCAAGGAGAGAATGCTGGACGGACTTGCAGAGTGGCTGGGGATGAGGAGGGTGGGGGAGATGCTGGGGGCATCGAGAGATAGAAATGGTTGGAAGTCCATGGTCGCCAACGCCATGCGGCAGGGCACCTGATGATGATGATGAGTGTGTGTTTGTTTGTGATCTTATGCTTGACAAAGGCCAGTTGGCCGAAAATTTGCTCCTGTCTCATCTTATTCTTTTTTCGTGTTTTTATGGTTCTTGTTAAGTAAAAAAAAAAAGAAGAAAAAAAAAAAGAATGGGTGGCAGTGCAATGTGGCAATGTGCTTTCCCTGGGGAAAACAACGTGTATTTGACAACTGTTTATCCATTGTAACAATCAAAAAGAAAACAAGAAATGACATGAAAAAATCAGAATGCTATTGAATACAACCAGACAAGACGGGCACAAATTTTCGGCCAACTTGCCTTTGTTAAGCGTAATATCACAAATGAACACCAAATTCAAAAATTAGGACAAAAAGACTGAAACTTCCCTGCTGCTTCATCCAGTGTGAGTCCTTTTCTCATGTTGGATGAAGCAGCAGGGAAGTTTCAGTCTTTTTGTCCTAATTTTTGTATTTGGTGTTCATTTGTGATATTACACTTAACAAAGGCAAGTTGGCCGAAAATTTGCGCCTGTCTTGTCTGGTTGTATTCAGTACACGTTCTGATTCCTTTTTCATGTTTTTTCTGGTCCTGTTTGCTTGTTTTGAAGAAGTAACATACTCAGTTTTAACCAGTCTTGATGTCAACAGGGTCTACTGACACTCCCCACTGGAGACCAGTTGGACGGCAATTTCAGTGGATCATGGAACGAAGGACTGAAATTCAATGGCACTTTTGTTAAATCAGACACCAGCTCCCCTGAACGCAGGGTTCAGATGGCACATGGCATCACGTCCAGGTGTGTATGGTTGTTGGTTGAGTTTATGCGCCTGTGTGTGTGTGTGTGTGTGTGTGTGTGTGTGTGTGTGTGTGTGTGTGTGTGTGTGTGTGATGTGAGGTGGAGTGTTTATGTGTGTGTATGAAGATTTTCACATGTCTGTGTAGATGTGCACATGTTTTTCATGTGTTCTTATGAATTATAGAAAGGTCTTTTCATTGTAATAGAGCTATTAATGGCATTTCTTTTTATAACACAATGGATTTACCATGTGGAATTCCCCCATGAGGATGCCGGGGACTCTTTCAGTGTAAATAGTATCCCCACCTTCTGGAAATTGTGTGCTGGAAATTTCTTCTTTTCAGTCACTGTCTTCATTTCTGTCTTGCTCCTTTGCTTTCTGTCAGTTCTTCCTATCATTTTAATGCCTTGCTGGTCCATTCATCTGTATATGTTTTAAAAAGCTGTAATACTTCCTTTTAGGGTTGATAATTGGGTACATGTATTGTCTGCAGTTTTAGCTGTGGGGAGGTGTGATGTGCAGAAGCAATTTTAGGTAATGTGGGCCTGTTTTTATATAGGTTTTAGTGTCCTTACTTACTTCCTTACCTGACACAGATGTCCTTGATCACACCCTGCTCAGAAAAGCCCAACTCAGATGGGCTGGATACACCGTGCATATGCAAGACACACGTCTCCCGAAGAGACTGCTCTATGGTGAGCTAGCAGAGAGCATACGCTCGCGAGGAAGGCCAAAGCTGCGCTTCAAGGACACGCTTAAAGCATCCCTGAAAAACTTCGGCATCGACACCAAGACATGGGAGGCCCTTACACAAGACGGCTCATCATGGAGAAGCTGCGTTGGCGAAGATGCCGCCTCCTACGAACAAAGCAGGATCAGTGGAGCACAAAAGAAACGAGAGCTACGTAAATCCCGAGCCAACTCCCAAGTCCAGAATCCAGCAGAACACATGTGTCTCGTCCGCGGCCGAGCCTTCCACGCACGAATCGGCCTCATCAGTCACAGCCGGACACATGAAACGTGATGATGCTTGGTCATCGTCGATCACGACGGACGAACAACAACTTATGCTATATTTGTCTGCAGGTATGACTGTTTAAATTGCCTGACTGTTTAAATTGCCTGGTGATAAATTGGACAGAGTGGTCAACACCAGGAGCATATCCTTGGATTATGTGCGCAAATACATTGACAGATGTGCTTGAATTTCTTTTCTAAGTGTTCTTTTGTTTAATTCTTCGTCAATGAGATATGGTGTACATTTTGAGATGGTTATAGCCCTGATATGGCTCTGCATAGTTGGCTGAGCTTTATGCAACCACAATAATAGTAATCATCATCATCATCATCATCAGGTGCCCTGCTGCATGGCGTTGGCGACCATGGACTTCCAACCGTCTCTATCTCTCGTTGCCCTTAGCATCTCCCCCACCCTCCTCATCCCCAGCCACTCTGCAAGTCCGTCCAGCATTCTCTCCCTGGGTCTACCTGGTGCTCTCCTTCCCTCCAGCTTTCCCATTGTGACCAGGTGCTCCAAATCCCCCTTCCTCATAAAATGGCCTATAAATGTTGCCTGTATTTTCCTAATCTTCCTTATGAGTGATCTACTTGTGTCTGCCTCCATCAAGACTGTCTCGTTTGTTTTCTTTGCTGTCCATAGAACTCTCAGCATTCTTCTGAGAAACCACATCTCGGCTGCCTCAATCTTGCTCTGGCTTTGCTTGCTGACTGTCCACGCCTCACATCCGTACAACAGTATTGGTTCTATATAACATTCAAGGACTCTCTTTCTGATGTTAATTGATAGGTATTTGTTGGTAAGAATGCTTGTCATCTTCTTGAATGCTGCTTTGGCTTGGCTGATTCTGCCAGCTATTTCCGATGTGCATCTGCCGTCTGATGAAATGACCGTTCCCAGGTATTTGAACTTATTAACCTGTGTAATAATCATGTGAAATTCAGACTTTCTTCCCAGGGACAGCTTGTTGCTATAGTTCCTTCTTTTTTTCTGTATGTTTGTATGTTTGTTTGTCAGTGAAAGTGGATTTGGTACACAGTGTTGCCACAGACAATTGTTACTACTCTTAACCCTTTGACTTCCGCACCCTGTCCACTTGTATCCTGCACTGTCAACCATTGTAACAAAGCAAAAACTTAACCCTTTGATTCCCTCACCCTGTCCACCAGCTTCCTGCACAAAGCTGGTGGATAGGGTGAGGGAATCAAAGGGTTAAGTTTTTGCAGTTGGTGGATAGGGTGTGGGAGTCAAAGGGTTAAACACTGCTTAACCTTTCTGTTTCATGCAGATACTATGGCCAGCTATCGGTGCCAGCGGACAAGAAGTGGGACGACATTTTCCATCACTGTTGCTCAGCATTGGGCCATGATGGTCACAGTCGTAACATCAACACCTCCAAGGCCTGGGAAATGGTGGCCGTGGCCGTCAACAGTGGCAAGAAACAACTCAAGGAAATGCAGAAAATGTTAGCGTCATAATATCACTTAGTGTTATTACCATGAAGATAACATTTCATCTACAAGGTTCAAATTTGTCAACCTTGCTACTAGCTTGTGACTTATTGATTAATTTGGATCTTGCAGGTGAGAATTTGTTCAGTAATTTTGGGTTTTTTTTATGTACGTTTTTTTAGCATGTTTGTGTGTTCTGTTTATCTTTTAGTGTCTTTGTGTGCTCAGTTTGTGTTTTAATGTCTTTGTGTGTTTTAGTCATGTTTTAGTGTCTTTGTGTGTTTTGTTTATATTGATTTAATGCTGAGCTGTTTTGTCACAGATCTACACTGTATAAATATTTCAGTAGTAGCAGTAGTAGTAGAAGGAGGAAGAGGATTAGTAGTGGTGGTGGTGGTGATGATGATAGTTGTGGTAGCAGTAGTTGTTGTAGTAGTGATAGTAACAGCAGCAGTAGTGGTAGTGGTACTAGTAGTTGTTATTTTTGTTGTTGTTGTATGCTGTGTTTTGAGACAGATTAGTGTTGTTGTTGTTATTATTACTATTCTCTTCTTCTTCTTCTTCTTCTTCTTCTTCTTCTTCTTCTTCTTCTTCTTCTTCTTCTTCTTCTTCTTATTAGTAGTTGTTATTATTACTATTCTTCTTCTTCTTTCTTCGCATTCTTCTTCTTCGCATTCTTCTTCTTCGCATTCTTCTTCTTCTTCGCATTCTTCGCATTTCTTCTTCTTCGCATTCTTCTTCTTCTTCTTCGCATTCTTCGCATTTCTTCTTCTTCGCATTTCTTCTTCTTCTTCGCATTCTTCTTCTTCTTCTTCTTCTTAGTAGTAGTAGTAGTAGTAGTAGTAGTATGATAACAGTAGTTGTATAGATGTGTTCTGTTTATGGTGATGTAGTAGTAGTAGTAGTTGTAGTAGTAGTAGTAATAGCAGTAGTAATATGATAACAGTTGTTGTATAGATGTGTTATTTTTATGGTGATGTAGTATTGAGCTGTTCTGACACAGATCTGCAAATCATGAATATTTCGTTATCACCATCATCATCATCATTATCATGGTTAGTAGTAGTAGTAGTATAGTAATAGTAGTAGTATCATTGGTATTGTTGTTCTTGTTTGTTGTTATTGATATTATTTTTATCAATAGTAGTACTTTTGTTTTTACTGGAGCTACTACTGCTATTATTATTATTATTATTATTATCATTATTATTATTATGTCTGTGTGTTCAGGTCAGCTGCCAAGGCCAAGTTGCAGGCGGCAGGTCTGGAGGAGTTGGAGACCATCCCTCCCCACGACGCCAACATGTCCCTGACTGTGGAGTCGTATGCTGCCATCAGTCAGTACCTTCGCAAGGTGCGCTTTTACCTGTCCCTGTCTTTCTGCTGTCTTGTCTAGTACTCTTCCTGCTCTTGCTGTCACTTTTATTCTTTGTCTATCTGTCTATCTGTCTGTCACTTTTATTGTTTTGTCTATCTGTCTGTCTGTCACTTATATTGTTTATCTGTATGTCTGTCTATGTCACTTTTATTGTTTGTCTGTCTGTGTCACTTTTATTGTTTGTCTGTCAGTCTGTCTGTCTATGTCACTTTTATTGTTTGTTTGTCTGTCTGCCTGTCTATGTCACTTTTATTGTCTGTCTGTCTATGTCACTTTTATTGTTTGTCTGTCTATGTCACTTTTATTGTCTGTCTGTCTGTCTGTCACTTTTATTGTCTGTCTGTCTATGTCACTTTTATTGTTTGTCTGTCTGTCTATGTCACTTTTATTGTTTGTCTATGTCACTTTTATTGTTTGTCTGTCTGTCTATGTCACTTTTATTGTTTGTCTGTCTATGTCACTTTTATTGTTTGTCTGTCTGTCTGTGTCACTTTTATTGTTTGTCTGTCTGTCTATGTCACTTTTATTGTTTGTCTGTCTGTCTATGTCACTTTTATTGTTTGTCTGTCTGTCTATGTCACTTTTAATGTTTGTCTGTCTGTCTATGTCACTTTTATTGTTTGTCTGTCTATGTCACTTTTATTGTTTGTCTGTCTGTCTATGTCACTTTTATTGTTTGTATGTCTGTCACTTTTATTGTTTGTCTGTCTGTCTGTCTGTCTGTCACTTTTATTGTTTGTCTGTCTGTCACTTTTATTGTTTGTCTGTCTGTCTATGTCACTTTTATTGTTTGTCTGCCTGTCTATGTCACTTTTATTGTCTGTCTGTCTGTCTGTCACTTTTATTGTCTGTCTGTCTGTCTGTCTATGTCACTTTTATTGTTGTCTGTCTGTCTATGTCACTTTTATTGTCTGTCTGTCTGTCTATGTCACTTTTATTGTTTGTCTGTCTGTCTGTCACTTTTATTGTCTGTCTGTCTGTCACTTTTATTGTCTGTCTGTCTGTCTGTCTATGTCACTTTTATTGTCTGTCTGTCTATGTCACTTTTACTGTCTGTCTGTCTATGTCACTTTTATTGTCTGTCTGTCTGTCTGTCTATGTCACTTTTTTGTCTGTCTGTCTATGTCACTTTTGTTGTCTGTCTGTCTGTCTGTCTGTCACTTTTATTGTCTGTCTCTGTGTATGTCACTTTTATTGTTTGTCTGTCTGTCTATGTCACTTTTATTGTTTGTCTGTCTATGTCACTTTTATTGTCTGTCTGTCTGTCTGTCACTTTTATTGTTTGTCTGTCTGTCTGTCTATGTCACTTTTATTGTTTGTCTGTCTGTCTGTCTGTCTGTCATCTATGTCACTTTTATTGTTTGTCTGTCTGACATGTAGATCTACATGCTGTAAACTAATAACAATCACCAACACCAACACTGACTCCAGGTGAAGAACACACTGCACCTGTCACTGTGGGAATGGGTAATAGAATCTCTGTCAACAACTATGTCAGTTGCACTGATTGTAGATTAACCCTTTGACTCCCTCATCCTATCCACCAACTGCAAAAACTTAACCCTTGATTCCCTCATCCTATCCACCAGCTTCCTGTCCCATTCTCAAACACAGCTTTCAGACAACTGTCTTACTACCTCGTTCTTTTCTGTGTTGAGATCTGTTTGTGGAAAAATTAGAATTCATTGTTTCGTCACAACAGAAAAAACAAATCTCACACTAGACCTGCGTTTTTAACAGGAATGCTCAGAAATGAATGAGTGTGAAAACTTGTTCACAGACTTTAGGAAGCTGACCACAGGTTTCTGGTGGCTTTTTCTTTCACGTCCAGGGGGGGAATTGGGGGGGGGGGGGGGGGGAAGGCAAGCATGAGATAGGTTCAGGTAGACTAGATCTGCAGAAGCACCTACTCAAGGCCTCAGTTACCACATGGCAACAGACGACAATCTGTGACTTTCAATGCTTAATTGAAATCTTGACATGCATGCCTTATTGTGTGCACTCTTTGGTCTTGTTGCTTGTTATTGCATTCAGAATGAACACTTTTTTGTGATTTTATTTTGATTTGATTTTATGCTGTTAGTTTTAACTTCCTTGGGTTAGGGAGGATATAACAGACAAAACATGCAAGCAAAAATGTACATTTGCCACAAGGTTTTGACTGGTGTAACTAAGCCCTGCCCACTGGCCAGATTGGTTGAGAATCATTTAAAAGAGGACAGAGATGGGAAATGATGTATTGGTTGAGAATCATTTAAAAGAGGACAGAGATGGGAAATGATGTAATGGTTGAGAATCATTTAAAAGAGGACAGAGATGGGAAATGATGTATATCTGAGGGAAGCAAGTTCCAGTGTTGTGGTGCACAAAAAGGGAATGAAAGTTGGCTGAACATCTTGGTCTTTGTGTGGAGGAATACAGAGACTGTGGGGTTTTGTTTGTTTGTTTTGATGATGACTGGAACTGTGTAGGTGGAGTAGAAATGGTGAGGGGATCAGAAACACAAGTATCAGTTACCATTTCCCCCTTTAGTATTTTACAAAAAACAGCAAAAGATAATGGTACACACATATATCTTCATGTCTTATCCTTACTGTTTGGATTAGTTCATAAGTACAGCTGTTAAACAAGAACATGGACCTCATGGCAACCATCTTTCAAGGAGAAACAACGGCAAAAAGGAAGAAAGGCAGACCTCCAGTCTCATACATCCAGAACATAACCAACATCAGTGGTCTAAATATTGAAGAAATTGTTCACAAAAGTCAAGACAAGCTGTTAAAAAAAAACAACCCTGTAATATTGCAGGCCTTTGACACAACATTTCACCCCTTGGGCCAACTGATGGAGAACTTGATCGATGTGTTTCGTGCGGCCTACATTGGTGTGGGCGCCCATCCCAGACTTCTGCATCACGCCGTGCAAGAAGTCAACTCTTACATCCGCCGCATGTACGCTGTGATCAGGTCAGGCTGTACCCATTTTATCCTATCCCTTTCAATAAAAGAAATGTGATGTTTGTGTTTTGTTGTGATAGTGTAAAAAAAATTATGAAAATTGAAAAGAATTGGTTGGGTGGTTGTTTAGTTGGATGGTGGTTAGTTGTTAGTTTTTGTTGTTTTTCTTTGGCTGATGGTATGATTGCTGTGTGTGTGTGTGTGTGTGGTGTGTGTGTGTGTGTGTGTGTGTGTGTGTGTGTGTGTGTGTGTGTGTTGCATATGTTTTGTGTGTGTTTGTTGCATGTTTTGTGTGTGTGTCACTGTGTGTGTGTGTGTGTGTGTTGCATATGTTGTGTGTTTGTTTGTTGCATGTTTTGTGTGTGTGTGTGTGTGTGTGTGTGTGTGAATTTGTATGTTGTGCATGTATATGTGTGTGTGTGTGTGTGTGTGTGTGTGTGTGTGTGTGTGTGTGTTGCATATGTTGTGTGTGTTTGTTATATGTTGTTTTTGTGTGTGTGTGTGTGTGTGTGTGTGTGTGTGTGTGTGTGTGTGTGCTCTTGCATATGTGCTTGCATGCCTGCATGTGTGCAAGTGTGTGTGTGTGTGTGTTTATGTCCTTTCTGAACTGCTGTACCAAAATTAAAGAAATGGAAAGAAAAGGATTAGTAGGATTTAAAACAATAAGCCCAGTCCTCTGAACCGTCTTCAGTGCCTGATGGTAAAATAAATGAATAAATAAAATAAATGTTATACCTTAAGCAAATTCTATTCCTTAACCCTTTGACTCCCACACCTTGTCCACCAGCATCCTGCAGTGTCAAACATGCAAGCAAAGCAAAAACTTAACCCTTTAACCCCTTCACCCTATCCACCAGCTTCCTGCAGGAAGCTGGTGGATAGGGTGAAGGGGTCAAAGGGTTAAGTTTTTGCAGTCGGTGGATAGGGTGTGGGAGTCAAAGGGTTAATCTCTCCGCATAAACCTTTTACTTCCTCAACCTATCCATCAGCTTCCTCAAAAGGCTGAAGTGTATATGTCGGAATCTTGGCAATGCTGAAAACGTTTTTACTGTTGGCTGTGTTTGTCTTTGACACCCTGTTTCCCTCTGGCAGGATCCTGTTCCCCCAACTGCCAGCAAAGGGAGGCCCCCTGCGTGTGTTCCCCAACGACTACCAGCAGCCCCCCATGCCCACCAGCACAGAGGAAGTTCAGGCCTTCTTGGAACAACAACAGGAACAGGAGGGAGTGGGGTGAGTTGATGCCGGCTTTTTAGCCTGCTGGAAGGTGGGGGTGTTTTAGTTGCTAAGTGTCTCCACACACACACATACACATGCACGAATGCATACACACGCATGCACACACACACGCATGCACGCATGCGCACACACACGCACTCACACACGCACTCACACACATGCACTCACGCACGCACGCACGCACGCACACACACACACACACATGCTTTTTATGCACGTACATAATTGTTATGCACACATGTGTTACCTATCAGTGTGGACCTTGAGGACAATGAAATATTGTTTTTAATATCCCTTTGACTCATCACACCCTGTCCACCAACATCCTGCATTGTCAACCATGCTAGCAAACAAAAAACTTAACCCTTAACCACTAGACCGCCCCATCACGGCAATTCCCGTGAAGTTCCGCCTACCCCGAATATGGCCCCGTCACGGGATATTCCGTGTGCGTCATAGTAAGACTTTTCCAAGCTCTATTTTAAGACCAGGGGTTCCCAATTCACTCCAATCACAAAGCTTAGTGTGTCTGCTATTAATATTTATAAAGCGAAGGATCCAATGAGATTAAAAGGGGTCAGTCTGGGCTGTTACCTAAACCACCCCCTGCAACTTTCGAGCTCACTGATCATCATGGCGGACAAAGAAACTCAACCTGGCCGAAGCGGGTGAAACGAAAGCGAACAGCAAAAGATTACAGTGACTTTGTTACCACTGATGATAAGAAAGTTCTACAATTGGTAGAGGACGACGAATTTAGTCGTTATGACGAAACTGCTATGTCAAATGGCTCGCTGGAGTCGAACCAACTTTCCAGAGGAGCGGAGGGGGTGTGTCAACATCGCAATTACGAGAATAGTCCAGCAAGAGGAGAGAGAGCCCGAGTTGGAGGCTGTAACTGACCCAGATTTTGAAGAGGGTGAAGGCCAGTCAGGAGAACAATGGCTCAGACGGGGGAGAGTGAAACTGGACACAGTACAAGCATCGTCTGCTACAGCTTACACCGGAACTGACACGGTGGAGCAGCTTGCTCGTGGTCAAGCCACCACGCGTCTACCGTGAGTGAGGGCAGGCCATTGGCAGAAGTACAGGTAAGACCCATTGTTTGTCTTGTGTCAGTGTGTTGATAAATGGAGTGTTATCACGGAGCTGTGACTGCAAAAGAGAAGACTTTGCTGAATGGGTGTGTGGGCGTGGCACTGAGTGTGTTTGTGTCATCACTGTACTTATGTGTGTGTGTGTGTGTGTGTGTGTGTGTGTAACTGTGTGTGTATGTGTGTCTATATGGTTGTGTGTAGTTTGTGTGTGTGTGTGTGTGTGTGTGTGTGTGTGTGTGTGTGTGTGTGGTGCTTGAAACAAGACTGAGTGAGAACTAGTGTTGCAGTGGTGCATGTGTCAATGTAGTTGTGTGTTGTGAGAGAGAGAGAGAGAGAGAGAGAGAGAGAGAGAGAGAGTGTGTGTTGTGTGTGTGTGTGTGTGTGTGTGTGTGTGTGTGTGTGTGTGTGTGTGTGTGTGTGTGAGTGTGTGTGTTGTTTCCAAGCACAAGGATGTGAACCTGATTTTTTTTTATATCCACAGGTGGTACCAGAGACTGTGAGACCAGAGGCAGGGGACAGGGAGCTTCTCAGCAGAGAGGGAGAGGGAGAGGTGCAGTATTAGACCAGCCCCTTGTGCCACCTAACAACACCCAGCCAGATATTCCACAGTTCACAGGGGAACCTGGCCTGAAGATTCAGCCTGATGGGGACAGACCTGTGGACTACTACCGGCTCTTCCTCAACAACGAGATGCTTGACAAACTTCCCTATCACCCTGGAGAAGACTGTCAGAAAGCTTTCCTCTGGCAGGAGGTGCAAGGTGTACAGCAAGAGGGGCATCAGGAAAGAAACCAACTTTGTGTGTGGATATTGTCCTTCGAACCCATCTCTTTGTGTGCAGCCTTGCTTCATGGCGTACCACACCAAGAAAAACTACTAGTTGCTGACTGATGCCCTATGTAGACACAGTGTGTGTATGTATTTTTCATCTGTGTGTTGTGTGATGTGCTATTGCAAAATTTGTAAAAAAAAGAAAAAAAAAAAAAAGAAAAAACAACAGTGACACTGAAAACTCTTTCGAGTCGCAAAGTGTGTGTGTGTAGATATGAACATGTATTTGGTGATTGTGATTCTTCTTGGACAGAAGGTATGGAAATACATTTTTCATTATCATTCTTTTGCTTTCTGACAATAATTCAGTTTTATTATTCACTGTTTTTCCCTTTTTTTATACTTATATGATATCATGTCTAGAATAGTGTAAAAAGAATAAATCCTGTTTCATTGGACATAAACTTTCATCTGTCCTGTTGAATGGATGTGTAATTGTGATCAGTGTATAGAGGATTCAATTACCTTTCAGAAAAGTATTAGTTTTATGGACTTTTATTGAGTAGTTTTTGTGTCAGAATTTTTTTTTAATTATTACCCTCCGTGATGTAATATGGCCTGGCAAATAGTGTTTTCGGAGCTAAAAAAGGGCATAGCAGCGAAAGGGTTAAGCTCCCTCACCTTATCCGCCAGCTTCTGCACGAAGCTGATGGATAGGGTGAGGAAGTTGAAACATTAAGTTTTTGCAGTTGGTGGTCAGGATGTGGGAGTGAAAGAGTTTATTTACAAATTCAGGAAACAATTTTGGTGCTAATAGGTTTTTTTTCTTTTTTTTTCTTTCTGTCTTTTTTTCTCTCCAGTGAAATTGTGACTGCAGCGGGATTGTTATACCCTATTCTGCTGCCTAAGATCTACCCACCTCTGTTTGACCTGTACGCTCTGTACAATGACCGCAATGAGGACCGTTACTGGGAGAGGGTGTCCAAGCTGAACCGCCAAGGAGACATGGCGCTCATGGCCTTCCTGGGAATTGACCAGTCAGTGATTTTCTGTCCGTGTGTGTGTGTGTGTGTGTGTGTGTGTGTGTGTGTGTGTGTGTGTGTGTGTGTGTGTGTGTGTGTGTCCTCGCATACATGTACGTGTGTGTGTATGTGTGAGTGTGTGTGTTTGTGTATGTGTGTGTATGTGTTAGTGTGTGTGTATGTATGTGTGTTTGTGTGTGTGTGTGTGTGTGTGCGTGCGTGTGTGTGCGCGCACGCGTGCGTGTGTGTGTGTGTTGTGTGTAACGTGGGTCCAAATCAGATTGTGTGTTTATGACGCATGTATCAGCTGTTTAGCTTTAGTATTATAATAGTCACTGTGCATTGTCCAGATGCATCAAGTGTGACCATAAAAGAAACATTTGATTCTGTCTGTTTCTTTAAGTGACTGTAAGTGTAAGTCTTGGAAGCCCTTAGAACTCTTTTTCTGTTTATGTGTCGATGACCTTATTGAAAGAGTGTTGCGAAATATAGTACAAAACACACAGTGAATTCGCACAGAAAACACAAGCACGCACGCATGCACACAGGCGGACAGACATCACACACACACACACACACACACACCACCACTCACACACACACCACACACACACACACACACACACACACACACACACACACACACACACACACACACACACACACACACACACACACACACACACACACACACAAGACACACACACACACACACACAAAGACACACACACACACACACACACACACACACACACACACACACACACACACACACACACACACACAACACACACGTACACATACACAATACACACACACACACACACACATACACACACACACATACAAACACACACACATACACATACACACATACAAACACACACACATACACATACACACATACACACACATACACACACACATACAAACACACACACACACACACACACACACACACATACACACACACCACACACACACACACACACACACACACACACACACACACACACACACACACACACACACACACACACACAACACACACAGTGCAAGGTCTGAATTTGATACTGCCTGGATACCTCCCCCCTGGTGGGCAGAGGGTGTAGATTTTTCTGTTCTTTTGATTTTCCCATATGTGCAGACTTGTTAGTGTCAACACTCCCTTCATGTAGGTCTACATACACACACAAAACATCAAATATGTGCGGTAACAACCCTGTAAGTCATACAGTGTCTGTTGGCTTATGGAAACATGAAGACATCCAGCATGCGTGCCCACTGAAGACAGAGTAAGCAGACTATGCGGCAACATGCTGACTGCATAGTGTGTACATGATATGGTGCATATGCTAATGTGAGGAGAGTTGGAATGTTGAAATTTGTTTAAAAGGAAGAAGAAGAACACTTTTTAACCGTTTTGGTGGAGTTTGGAGTTGGTTCAAGAGGGATTCAGCGCACTCTGGTCATTCCATATGCGCTCCACCATGATCTGCCAGCAGTTATTTGGCAAACTTCCTGTGTGTGGTGTGGGGTGGGGGGGTGGGAGGGAGACCTATAAAACACTAAGCTGACCCAACAGAATGATGGAAACATTTTAAGATGGTCAGCAAACAGGCCATTTTATATGTATGTTGCAGGCTGGGGTTGAACTCAAGATATCAGATCTTGAGTCAGCAGCTCTATCAAAAACAGAAACAAAAATAAGAAACAAAAAGCAAACAGACCAAAAAACAAAAACCTAGTCTGTATGGAAGAAACTAGGGCCTGCCTGAGGGTTGAAGCCATGACCCCCCAGCATTAACAGCATGCTGTTCTCATCAACTGAGCTAACAGTGCCCTATCCCTCCCATAATCCCTCCCTGCCCCCCCCCCGGGAATAAAACATGACGACCCAAGGGTTGAACCTACAATCCCAGCGTTATGAGAGAGGGTTCCCCATCTTATCCACCTGCTGCTTGTAGGAAGCTGGTGTATGTTGGAGTGAAAAGGTTAACCCTTTGACTCCCACACCCTATCCACCAACTGCAAAAACCTAATCTTTTGATTCCTTCACTCCATCCACCAGATTCCTGCAGAAAGCTGGTGGATAGGGAGAGGGAATTAAAGGGTTAAGTTTTTGCTTTCCTAGCATGGTTGGCAGTGCAGGATGCTGGTGGACAGAGTGCAAGAGTCAAAGGGTTAAGGCATGTAATGTATGATACACTTTACCTTGTTTGACAGGAAATACTGGTTGATGGATGACATTCTGCAGGAGGACAAATCACAGGTAACATACAGTCTTTTGGTTCACTTACCTTAACATAACAGGTAAAGGGACATATAGATTTGTCCATTACCTTAACATAACAGGTAAGGGACATACAGATTTGTCCATTACCTTAACATAACAGGTAAAGGGACATATAGATTTGTCCATTACCTTAACATAACAGGTAAAGGGACATACAGATTTGTCCATTACCTTAACATAACAGGTAAGGGACATACAGATTTGTCCATTACCTTAACATAACAGGTAAAGGGACATACAGATTTGTCCATTACCTTAACATAACAGGTAAAGGGACATACAGATTTGTCCATTACCTTAACATAACAGGTAAAGGGACATACAGATTTGTCCATTACCTTAACATAACAGGTAAAGGGACATACAGATTTGTCCATTACCTTAACATAACAGGTAAAGGACATACAGATTTGTCCATTACCTTAACATAACAGGTAAAGGGACATACAGATTTGTCCATTACCTTAACATAACAGGTAAAGGGACATACAGATTTGTCCATTACCTTAACATAACAGGTAAAGGGACATACAGATTTGTCCATTACCTTAACATAACAGGTAAGGGACATACAGATTTGTCCATTACCTTAACATAACAGGTAAAGGGACATACAGATTTGTCCATTACCTTAACATAACAGGTAAAGGGACATACAGATTTGTCCATTACCTTAACATAACAGGTAAAGGGACATACAGATTTGTCCATTACCTTAACATAACAGGTAAAGGGACATATAGATTTGTCCATTACCTTAACATAACAGGTAAAGGGACATACAGATTTGTCCATTACCTTAACATAACAGGTAAAGGGACATACAGATTTGTCCATTACCTTAACATAACAGGTAAAGGGACATACAGATTTGTCCATTACCTTAACATAACAGGTAAAGGGACATACAGATTTGTCCATTACCTTAACATAACAGGTAAAGGGACATATAGATTTGTCCATTACCTTAACATAACAGGTAAAGGGACATATAGATTTGTCCATTACCTTAACATAACAGGTAAAGGGACATACAGATTTGTCCATTACCTTAACATAACAGGTAAAGGGACATATAGATTTGTCCATTACCTTAATGTAACAGGTAAAGGGACATATAGATTTGTCCATTACCTTAACATAACAGGTAAAGGGACATACAGATTTGTCCATTGCCTTAACAAAACAGGTAAAGGGACAGAGATTGTCAATTACCTTAACAAACCAGGTAATGGGACAGAGATTGTCAATTACCTTAACAAACCAGGTAATGGGACAGAGATTGTCAATTACCTTAACAAACCAGGTTAATGGGACAAGAGATTTGTCACCTCAACAAAACAGGTAAAGGGACATATAGATTTGTCCATCACCTTAACAAACCAGGTAATGCGACAGATTTGTCAATTACCTTAACAAACCAGGTAATGGGACAGAGATTTGTCAATTACCTTAACAAACCAGGTAATGGGACAGAGATTGTCAATTACCTTAACAAACCAGGTTAATGGGACAAGAGATTTGTTACCTGAGCAAAACAGGTAAAGGGACATATAGATTTATCCATTACCTTAACAAACCAGGTAATGGGACAAGAGATTTGTCACCTGAACAAAACAGATAAAGAGACATAGATTTGTCCATTATCTTAACAAACCAGGTAATGGGACAAGAGATTTGTCACCTCACCAAAACAGGTAGTGGAACATACACATTTGTCACTTACCTTAACAAAACAGGTAGTGGGACATACACATTTGTCACTTACCTTAACAAAACAGGTAATGGGACACAGAGATTTGCTGTATTTGAAATGATTTTCTTGGCATTGACATCAGGGCGGACACTTTAGACAAAACAGGACATCTCTTTAAAGAAATTCAGAGTCATGTGGGCCTGTGTTTGTTTCATATATTTGCAGTTATTTTATTTGTATCATTGACGGTGAAAGTATTTTTTGTATGTCTGTGGGACCATACGTCAATATAACTTTTAAAAGTAATGAATGTCCGAACACATCTTGAAAGTTTGGTACTGCAAGGCTCCTCATTGTGCAAGTTGTAGTGCTCCGATTCCTGTTTCCCATATTGAAAAAAGGTCACAGAAATCCACAATAAGGTACTTGTGGATAGCAGTGCACACATATACAAAACTACTGGACAACAACGCAAAGCGTTGGTTTGTTCACCAAAAAATTACCATAACATGTGAGAAACGGTCATAATTGTATTCTGTGTCAAGTGTGAAAGAAAAAGCAGAAAGAAAAAGTAAGGGTTTGCAGCATAATACTTTAGATATAGGATGTGTGTACATTACACCTTATGATCATTTTAATCTGTCTTTTGTTGTTGTTGTTGTTGTTTTCTGACCTTATCACTTTAATCTCTGTCTGTTGTTGTTCTTGTTGTTTTCTGACCTTATGATCACTTTAATCTCTGTCTTTTGTTGTTGTTGTTCTTGTTGTTTTCTGACCTTATGATCATTTTAATCTCTGTCTGTTGTTGTTGTTCTTGTTGTTTTCTGACCTTATGATCACTTTAATCACTGTCTTTTGTTGTTGTTGTTCTTGTTGTTTTCTGACCTTATGATCATTTTAATCTTTGTCTTTTGTTGTTGTTGTTCTTGTTGTTTTCTGACCTTATGATCACTTTAATCTCTGTCTTTTGTTGTTGTTGTTCTTGTTGTTTTCTGACCTTATGATCATTTTAATCTTTGTCTTTTGTTGTTGTTGTTCTTGTTGTTTTCTGACCTTATGATCACTTTAATCTTTGTCTTTTGTTGTTGTTCTTGTTGTTTTCTGACCTTATGATCATTTTAATCTCTGTCTGTTGTTGTTGTTCTTGTTGTTTTCTGACCTTATGATCATTTTAATCTCTGTCTGTTGTTGTTGTTCTTGTTGTTTTCTGACCTTATGATCATTTTAATCTTTGTCTTTTGTTGTTGTTCTTGTTGTTTTCTCACCTTATGATCACTTTAATCTTTGTCTTTTGTTGTTGTTGTTCTTGTTGTTTTCTGACCTTATGATCATTTTAATCTTTGTCTTTTGTTGTTGTTCTTGTTGTTTTCTCACCTTATGATCACTTTAATCTTTGTCTTTTGTTGTTGTTTCTGTTGTTGTTGTGAACATCATTAAAAGCAAGTTTCACTAGCAAACTGCATATTACATCTAACAATGATCAAATAACAAATAGTTTATATGTTTGTTTGTGTTCTTGGTTTCTGTTTAAAAATAAAGAATGAAATCGGAGAGTAAAAATGGAGAGGATCTTGAGGTACTGATTGATTGATTGATTTGGTTCAGTTTTTACGTCGACACCCATCTCAGGTGATATGGCCGACGGGGATAACCATCCCAGGGAAGTGGGTGAAGGGAAGGGGGACTTATCTAATCCTATACTGACACCACCAGAACAACAATGATGCTTAGATGGGACAGTGAGAAGGCCAGTTTTAATGTAGTAGTGAGGGAAGTGGGACGTATCTAATCCTATACTGATACCACCAGAACAACAATGATGTTAAGATGGGACAGTAAGAAGGCCAGTTTTAATGTAGTAGTGGGGGAAGGGGGACCTATCTAATCCTATACTGACACCACCAGAACAACAATGATGCTTAGATGGGACAGTGAGAAGGTCAGTTTTAATGTAGCACACACTGGGATTTGAACCCACATCCATTAGAATGTAAATCCGATTCTCAGCCAGCTGAGCTTCTGAGACCCACATCTTGAGGTACAACTTAGCGTATAGGTCATATATCTTTTGTGTCAGTCTCTCATCAGAACAATATAGACCAGGTGCATTGTAGTGAAATGCATTTCTTTATCTGTGAATGTCTATTGAGTGATGATGTAAGTTCACTGTAGAGTGATGATGTAAGTTCACTGTAGAGTGATGATGTAAGTTCACTGTAAGAGTGATGATGTTAGTTCACTGTAAGAGTGATGATGTAAGTTCACTGTAGTGATGATGTAAGTTCACTGTAGAGTGATGATGTAAGTTAACTGTAGAGTGATGATGTAAGTTCACTGTAGAGTGATGATGTAAGTTCACTGTAGTGATGATGTAAGTTCACTGTAGAGTGATGATGTAAGTTAACTGTAGAGTGATGATGTAAGTTCACTGTAAGAGTGATGATGTAAGTTCACTGTAAGAGTGATGATGTAAGTTCACTGTAAGAGTGATGATGTAAGTTCACTGTAGAGTGATGATGTAAGTTAACTGTAGAGTGATGATGTAAGTTCACTGTAGAGTGATGATGTTAGTTCACTGTAAGAGTGATGATGTAAGTTCACTGTAGAGTGATGATGTAAGTTCACTGTAGAGTGATGATGTAAGTTCACTGTAAGAGTGATGATGTCAGTTCACTGTAGAGTGATGATGTTACTTCACTGTAAGAGTGATGATGTAAGTTCACTGTAAGAGTGATGATGTAAGTTCACTGTAGAGTGATGATGTAAGTTCACTGTAGAGTGATGATGTCAGTTCACTGTAGAGTGATGATGTCAGTTCACTGTAGAGTGATGATGTAAGTTAACTGTAGAGTGATGATGTAAGTTCACTGTAAGAGTGATGATGTAAGTTCACTGTAAGAGTGATGATGTCAATTCATTGTAGAGTGATGATGTCAGTTCACTGTAAGAGTGATGATGTCAGTTCACTGTAGAGTGATGATGTCAATTCACTGTAGAGTGATGATGTCAGTTCACTGTAGAGTGATGGTGTCAATTCACTGTAAGAGTGATGGTGTCAATTCCACTGTAAGAGTGATGGTGTCAATTCCACTGTAAGAGTGATGGTGTCAATTCACTTTAAGAGTGATGGTGTCAATTCACTGTAAGAGTGATGGTGTCAATTCACTGTAAGAGTGATGATGTAAGTTCACTGTAAGAGTGATGATGTCAATTCACTGTAAGAGTGATGATGTCAATTCACTGTAGAGTGATGATGTAAGTTCACTGTAAGAGTGGTGATGTTAGTTCTCTGTAGAGTGATGTCAATTCACTGTAGAGTGATGATGTAAGTTCACTGTAAGAGTGATGATGTCAATTCACTGTAAGAGTGATGATGTCAGTTCACTGTAGAGTGATGATGTCAATTCACTGTAGAGTGATGATGTAAGTTCAGTGTAAGAGTGATATGTCAATTCACTGTAAGAGTGATGATGTAAGTTCACTGTAAGAGTGATGGTGTAAGTTCACTGTAAGAGTGATGATGTAAGTTCACTGTAAGAGTGATGATGTAAGTTCACTGTAAGAGTGATGATGTAAGTTCACTGTAGAGTGATGATGTTAGTTCACTGTAAGAGTGATGATGTAAGTTCACTGTAGAGTGATGATGTAAGTTCACTGTAAGAGTGATGATGTAAGTTCACTGTAGAGTGATGATGTCAATTCACTGTAAGAGTGATGATGTAAGTTCACTGTAAGAGTGATGATGTCAATTCACTGTAGAGTGATGATGTAAGTTCACTGTAAGAGTGATGATGTAAGTTCACTGTAAGAGTGATGATGTAAGTTCACTGTAAGAGTGATGATGTAAGTTCACTGTAAGCGTGATGATGTAAGTTCACTGTAGAGTGATGATGTAAGTGAGTGGTGATGTAAGTGAGTGATGATATGAGTTCAATGTGTTATTTCTGTTCCCCACAGAGGTTGTCTAGTACAAGAGACGTGTGCTATGCATCTGCTGTGGATGCCCTGCAGCAATTGAGGTCAGAGTGTGTGTGTGTGTGTGTGTGTGTGTGTGTGTGTGTGTGTGTGTGTGTGTGTGTGTGTGTGTGTGTGTGTTTGAGCACATTTTGTTTGTGTGAGATCAGTAGGCTAGGGCCGTACAGGGAAAAAAACCTGGTTTATTTTTTATTTGTTAGTTTGTTTACTGAAGTCAGAAGTCGCATGATAATCAATTCAAAAGTCTTGTCTGTTTTTTTTTCTTACTGAAGTTAGTTGTCGCATGGTAAACAGTTTATATATAAATGTTGTCTTTTCTTTTTTTTTAATCGAAGTCAGTGTTGACCTGTGTATATTTTGGCCATGTGAACACAGGATACACTGCTTATTGTTTTGTTCCATGTTTCAGCACTGCCTTCAGTCCTATGGACAAACTGCTGGTGATAGAAGCAACTTTCAATGAGATCAGTCGAGTAAGTATATGTACAGAATTCTTTCGTTGTTTGTGTGTGAGGGTTATTCCAAGAACAAAAAAATTGTTTGAGAATGGCGTTCACATGTTAGCTTTTACAAAAGTTGTTTCAGTTTGTAATTTGTTTTAAAGGGATTCTCACACTCAGACAGCCCCTTATATGCTCCATCCGTATCTGCTTGTATCTGGATGACTGAACCTGTGCAAAACCATATGTGCTGGCAAGGTCTGGAACTGGGAAAATGGGATAGGGAGAATGGTCCGTTGAAACTAAGCTGACAACGCCAGAGTGATTGGAGCATTGAGGTGGGCAGTGAACGGGCCTGTATTTTTAAGGTCACAGGTAACAGGCCAGTTTTTTTTAAGGTCACAGGTTGTGACTGAACTTAAGACATCAGATCTTGAGTTTGGGTTTGAACTTGATATGTCCAATCTTGAGTCAACAGAGCCAGCTTGGCCACATAAAACTGTTTCTAATTAATGCTTACCTATGACTTTGAGGATGTTGGTGTTTTTTGTATGTTTTTGACACTGCTTTGTTTAACCCTTTTTCTGCCAATTGTTAGTGCATTTTTATTTCTTTGGAAGGAAAAGAAGAAAAAAAATCTAGTTCCACTCATGAACTCTCTGACTTTAGGAGGAAAAAGCAAGCAGACAAACAAGCGAGAAGTCTTGTTCCACTCATGATGTTTACAGACCCTTGAAACTGTATGATATATTTTTCATATGGGTTCCTGTTGTATTGGTGGTAACCATTAGAAAGAAAGCACTGAAAGAAGCACTGAATTGCTGACATACTGACATACTAACCAACACTTGTGACCTGTGCAGACGGTGCAGAACGAACTGGGTGAGGACCACGTGTGGTGTATGGATGAGCTGTTCCCCATCTTCCAGTTTGTGGTGGCGCGTGCCAAGATCCGCCACCTGGGGGCAGAGATCAGCATGATTGACGACCTGATGGAGAAACACATGGAGCATGGGGAGCTGGGCATCATGTTCACCACTCTGAAGGTACAGGGCACAGGGTTCAGGGTACAGGGCACTGCCGCTGATCCCTTGTTTCAGGATTTGGTGTTGGTTTTAAGAGTGATTCAATGTTGTGTAACTATCATTCCATATGCGCAGCGCCCAGATCTGTGAACAGTTGTCTGTCAGACTGTTTTAGACAGCACACAACTATGTGCTGGCAAGTAGTTGAAATAGGAAAGGGAGAGAAACATGACCAGTGAGAAAATGCTGATTGGAGGATTAACCCTTTTGACTTCCTCACCATGTCTGCCAGCATCCCGCATTGTCAGCCCTGATCGCAAAGCATGAACTGAACCCTTTCATTCCCTCGCCCTTCCTCCAGGAAGCTGATGGATAGGGTAAGGGAGTGCAAGGGTCAAGTTTTGCAGCTGGTGGATAGGGTGTGGAAATGAAACATTTAAGATGGATAACAAATTGGGTAGTTTTCTTGATGTGGGCCGACTTTATCTTGAGATTGATCTTGAGTCCATATCTCTATCAGAAACTACTCAGACTTATTGATGACTTGACAATCTGGGTGTCATGATCAGTAGGGGTGAGAATTTTCCACCATTTGTTACAAATATCTAAAGTGTTTTTTGTTCGTTTTTCACTTGTGAAAAAAGGAAAGAAACTTATACATTTGTGACATTTTAGTTTTCAGATTTTTGAATTTTTGATTAAGTTGGAACACTGTTGATATTCTGAACTTGTAAAACTTGTATGCCTGTATATAGCAGTTTGCGTTTGTGTGTGTTGTGTGTGTTGTGTGTGGGGGGAGAGAGAGAGAGAGAGAGAAAGGAGAAAGAGGGGGGGGGGAAGAGAGAGCAGAACAGCTCAGCAGTATCCTTTGGAGATGAATTGAGAAATGTCTGGTTTCTATTCTTTAACAGAAAGTGTATGTGTTTTTTGGGGAACAAATCTGTTTGACTAGTTGTGACCACAGCAACTGCATATACCCGGTCATAGCTACAGTGACTTTTATACTTTAATCATGTTAGGTATCAGGAGATTTATTGATATTGTGTGATTTTTAGTAGGTCAGATCAGGTGAGATTGGGCTTACCGTGATGTTCACAGAGATGAATGTTTGATTTTTTTTGATTGGGTCAGATCAGGTGAGATTGGGCTTACCGTGATGTTCACAGAGATGAATGTTTGATTTTTTTGTGATTTTTAGTAGGTCAGATCAGGTGAGATTGGGCTTACCGTGATGTTCACAGAGATGAATGTTTGATTTTTTTGTGTGATTTTTAGTAGGTCAGATCAGGTGAGATTGGGCTTACCGTGATGTTCACAGAGATGAATGTTTGATTTTTTTGTGATTTTTAGTAGGTCAGATCAGGTGAGATTGGGCTTACCGTGATGTTCACAGAGATGAATGTTTGATTTTTTTCAGGCCAGTTTCTTCCAGATCCAGAATGAGAAGATGCCACATCACTGAGGGACTTGCCTTGTCCTCCTGGTCGTCGTGTTATATTGAGATTATCACACATCTGGTCAGACCATTGGTCTTCTTCCTGTCTTCTTCCTGTCAGCTGTAAATACATTGTGGGTAGTAGTGTGTTTGAGCAAGGAGGGGCTACAGAATACGTTTGCTTGTGAGCTTTTGTGCCAGTTTTGAAACACTTTGTTGTGAAACGTCTTGGTGCAGAATTGAACTGTTCCTGTGATTTGTGATTGGAGTGATGGTGGGCAGTGGCTTGGTTTGCTATGATTTTGCAATGGAAACTGAATTACTGGGCTTACAGAGGGCAGTCGTCATCATCATGAACACTTGAAAACTTTGATTAATGCAATTGAACTTTTATGGAAAGGTCACAGTTTTATGCTCTCATTATCATGTTAATTGTGTGTGAGTGAAGGCAATTGTTTGTGTGTATGTTGATATGTATCATCAGTTTTGTTTGACAAATGTAAAAATTTGGAATTATTGCTGTACTTATTTGAGTGTGTGCCATATTTTTTTTTGATGTAGAGGAGATACAGGTTCAGGTTGTGGTTTGTGACTAGGGCTGGAGTGCTTTGCTGTGATCAGCAAATGTCAGTGCTGGATCGACAGTTGTGGGCAATATTTGTTGGCTCTGGCAAGAACGCCAGGCAGCTTGGATTTGGCCGTTCACACTCACGAGACTGTCAGAGTGACCCAAGCTAAGCTTTTTGGCTGGGCAGACGTGTCACTCCAGCAGTGGCTGACTGTTACACTTTCAATTGTCTGTGGCCACTTCATCTTTGATCGTACTTGTCTCTTTAGAAAATCTGGCAATCGAGTAACAAGGCAACAGCAGAATGTCATCCTGTTCATCTGCTGGCAGGGTAGGACAAGAAGCCATCTGGAAACAGAGACAAAATCATCAGAGATTACAGCGTGACTACAAAATGATGTTGAATGCTCTGTATGAAATATACACATAGAAGTACCGGCTGGGTTGTCCCTTAACCCAGAGTTTGGCTTCATATACTGTGCCATGTCAAACTGGATGCATTATGGCGCCAATAGGGAAAATACTGCTGTTGTTGGGGAGTGAGGAGGTAGAGACCTCAACTTTTCCCAGGGCCAGCTTTGCGTTTCCCTATCTTTGAAGAAAGTCAGTTACTGTTCGCAGCTTGGTGGGCTGGAGGCCGGCGCACGCATATAAAATCCTCCACAGGCATGGTTCACACCTGTGCAAACCCGTGCAGGTAGACTGGAAAACAAGTGTTTTACCTGTGTGCCAACCAGGCCTCAATGCACAGGTACAGATGCATACATAGTAGATACTACACAGTGTTCAGCTTTGCTACGCAGACCACAGCAAATCATTGGGGATAGGATGCTTTGTGTTATGCAAACCACAGCAAATCATTGGGGATAGGATGCTTTGTGTTATGCAGACCACCAGCAAATCATTGGGGATAGGATGCTTTGTGTTATGCAGACCACAGCAAATCATTGGGGATAGGATGCTTTGTGTTATGCAGACCACAGCAAATCATTGGGGATAGGATGCTTTGTGTTATGCAGACCACAGCAAATCATTGGGGATAGGATGCTTTGTGTTATGCAGACCACAGCAAATCATTGGGGATAGGATCTTCATTTTCAGTAGGGAATTATCTACTTGTTTAGCTGATTAAATTGTATGAAAAAAAAAGAGAGATAAAAAAAGAGTAACTGTAGATGGCAAACTCGGCCCCAAGAGAGAGACTGCAGGGTTGTCTGCTTTGTAGTGTTAAGAATACAGAAACATATAGAAAAATAAAGAAAGAAGCACACAGATGAACAAGAAAGATTTTTTACACAGAATTAACTGTCCATGGTAAGAATACAGAAAGATACAGAAAAAACAAGCAAAACGAAAAACAAACAGACGAAAAAGACCTTTTAGACACAAAACAGAAAGGTACACGAAAAAACAAACAAAAAGAGAAACAAACAGATGAAAAAGACCTTATGGACACAATACAGAAAGGTACAAAAAAACAAACAAGTGAAAAGAAAAACAGACAAAAAAGACCATTTAAAGAATACAGAAACATTAGAAAAAAAAGAAAGAAGCACACAGTGAACAAGAAAATTTTACACAGAATTAAATGCCATGGTAAAATACAGAAAGGTACAAAAAAACAAGCAAAAAAGAACAAACAGACGAAAAAGACCTTTTAACAAAATACAGAAAGGTACACGAAAAAACAAACAAGAGAAGAAAACAGATAAAAAGACCTTTAGACACAATACAGAAAGGTACAAAAAAACAAACAAGTGAAAAGAAAAACAGACAAAAAAGACCATTTAGACACAATACAGAAAGGTACAGAAAAACAAATAAAAGAAGCAAAAAGTAAAATAAATGGACAAAAGATCTTTTAGATAGAAATTAACTGTGGGTCTGTAAGACTAGAAACGAAACGCCTGTTTTTATGTTGTCCAGCATGTTTTCTATTGCATTGCTCTTGTCAGTTAGATTATTTATTCTCTTCGCCTTTTCTTTTATTGGACACTGTCATTCTGTTTGAATCCTAAGTGTAAGAAATGTCAGTATAAGAGTGGTGAATGTGTGATTATTAAATTGAATTTTGAGGAACCGGTTACATTGTGACATTATAAAATCATGCAATCATGAAATCATGTCTATGCATTAACCCTTCCACTCTTTACCCTGGATATGGTGAGGGAGCAAAGGGTTAATTTGTAGACCAGTGCATCTTTCTTCAACATGAGTTGTGATTAATCATGTTCGCAACAGTAATCTGTGCACATTGCGGAGAGTGGTGCATTATTTCTGTATCATCGGTGTTTTTGAAAAAAATTTACATTTCAAAAGTTGTATTTTGTAAAGTTGTATTTTGTACATATTATTTACACACAAAGACACTATGTTCGTTTATGTTTCATTATCAGCTTTTATATTTTTGTTCAAGTATTGCATTTTATAAAGATTGTTGACATACATATATGTACTTGCTATTTTGTTGACATACATATACGTGCACATGATATTCATTTTGGTTGATGATACCTATGTGTGCATAAAATGTGAACAAAGTTTCTTTGAGGAACTGTGGCTTCACAGACTTGTTTCATCATGTGTGATGGTGAATGGTTGGTTGTGTTTTTGATGTAATGCTAGTGGTGTTTGGCCGGTTGGCTATACGTGCTTTCAGTTAAGACAGCTGAAATCCTCTTCAGTCTGCTAGGGTTATGCACAGGTTTATGGCATTTATCATGATTATTTTGGAATCTTTTTCATCCCATGGTATCTGCTGTGTTGGTGCATAGGGAATTTTTCTGAGTGCTTTCAAGCTGCTTAGATATGAATGAAGTATTAAAGATAAGTCATTTACTTGAATTATGGTGAAAAATGCATGCACACATCCATACACAGAATTGAACTTAAGTAAACAAAATGGATATGTGCATGCACACACACACACACTGTGTACCCACAGACAGACACAACACACATCTCTCACAAACACACACACCATCTCACACCATCACACCTCACACACATACCACACACACACACACACACACACACACACACACACCCCACACACACTACACTAAACACACACACACACACACACACACACACACACACACACACACACACACACACACACACAACACACACACACACACACACACACACAAAACACACATTGCATATTTAAGTTCACTTTTTGTCTTCACATGAATTGATGTGCACGGTAATCAAATGAACAAACGTTTCAACTTCCACTGGGCAGTCCGTGTTCAGTTCACCTAGACACTTCGTCTGATGGGTAAAGGTTTGGAGATTTTTCCCATCTTCCAGGTCAACATGTGTGCAAACCTGCCTGTGCCAAAACCCCTTTCATATGTATAATGCATGCACAATATAAGTTCCTCACATTAGAGATCCTGTAAGTCATGTGGCTGGCTTATGGAAACATGAAAATGCCCAGCATGCATGCAACGTCAAGTTTATAAAAAAAAACGGCTTTTAGCTAATAGTGTTTATCATTGAAATGAAAGTGTCACAATTATAGTATCATTATTACGTGCTTATCTTTGCCATAGATATTTGTAAGATGCTTGATTCATGCATATCTTGGTGTAGTTGTATGTCAGGTTATAGTGTGTTTAACACTGTGGGAAGAATGTATTTGACATTGTGGGAAGTACATCAGAGATAGACTGCAGACAGAGGCTGCCTGTGAAATGGCATGTAGGTTACTTAACTACAACACGTAAACAAATTGTGAGAACAATGACCTCTGTTCATCCATATCTAATACAGATTGCTTGATATTCGACTGATACCCTCATTAATTTGTCATATCATGCTTAGACTGCTATGTTTTCAGATATTAATTCCTCATTGGTCATATCATGCTTAGAACACAGTAATGATATGAATATTTTTGTTTTCTTTTTTCTTTTCCATTCCTCATTGGTCATATCATGCTTAGAACACAGTAATGATATGAATATTTTTGTGTTTTCTTTTTTCTTTTTCCACGGGACTCTAAGTGTGTTGATGAAGAGTCTGAAGCAGTGGTGATGAAGACTGAAGTAATTAAACATTTAACAACACATGTAAAAGAGGCTTCGTAGAGGGGCTTCAAAATTTGCACTGCCCTGGACGCACTTACAGCTGGCATACTCATGGCCATCCGTTGACGTCCTCTCCCTGGTGAGGATCCCATCTCCATCGCCCTCAGAGATGACATTCCCTTAGAGGACCTCATACATCTTGTACGTGGTTCCATGCAGCATATTGGATATTCCACACGCCTCTTTGGGACATTTTATGTCAACCACCCTCTGTGTCAGAGGGACTCCATCTGGTCACCAAACCTTAAGCCTCTGGTCTCTCAGGGCTAGGTCCCCATGTCCTGTTTGGTCCTGCATCTGTCTCCACTCTCTGCACAGGTGGAGCGAGACTGTGATGCCAGGACAGTCCATCACTACCCTACCCAGACAGCCCTAGTCAAGCTGGAGACTGTTTTATATTGTGTGATGAAGAGTCTGAAATAATTGTACATTATACTTGTTCTGGTGAAATCAAAGAAATGTTATACCATGCTTAAACAGCTGCACTGGTTTCCTGTTGATTACCAGTCTTGGTACAGCAGTACCATTCCACCACCTGTGATTTGATGGGTCAGTACCTGTCTATCCTCCTACAGTGATATCTGTACTATCATGAACCACTGTGCAACATGCTTATCTTTAATCAGATCAGATTGAGATAATGATCATCATGTGCATTTTGGGTGAGTTCTTCTAAATACACAAATGTGTGAAAACATTTTTCTTGCGTTCCTTTAATTTTCAGCCTTTTGATCTGAAAAATTGTCTGTGGTGTCCAGCCTTTGAGGTCAATTTGGAAACACTGTTTGTGTCTGCCTTCCTCCATAAACTTTTCTTTGTTTACAAGTATGAAGATCCTAAATGAACTGTTCTTGAGTTATTAGTATGCAGATTGTTTTCTGACCTGCTATCAAAATAATTTTTCAGGTTTAATCCTTAACCCTTTGACTCCTCCATCGTGCTAGCAAAGCAAAAACTTAACCCTTTGATTCCCTCACCCTATCCACCAGCTTCCTGCAGGAAGTCGATAGGTGAGGGAATTAAAGGGTTAAGTTTTTGCAGTTGGTGGATAGGGTGTGGGAGTCAAAGGGTTAAGGTTGGTTGTTTGGTGCCAACACAAATTGTTTGCCTCTTTATGAGTACTGCACCAGGTTATTGTGTCTCACATTCATGGTTAAATGGGGGCTGGTTGGTACTTTTGATAGACATGTGGACTTAGTTTCTGATGTCTTGAGTTCAACTCCTGGCCATGGCATAAAAGTGACCCTGTTCACCACCCATCTTAATGTTTCAGTCTTTTTGGTGGTGTCACATTGTATTTCACAGGTCCTTTTTTCCACCTGCTTCCCTCCCCTTTTCAAGCGTGAAAATGCATGGGGTTTTACGCAGACTCATGAAGTCTGCCAGGTAATTGCAGGAAGTTTTGAGTGGAGTGCAGGTAGAATTATTCGAGTGTGATGAATCTCTCTTGGAAAGGCTCCATATGTCTTCTAGTTAATCTGTTTGGACCAC
Source organism: Monoplex corrugatus (assembly GCA_030674185.1). Taxonomy (NCBI): domain Eukaryota; kingdom Metazoa; phylum Mollusca; class Gastropoda; order Littorinimorpha; family Ranellidae; genus Monoplex; species Monoplex corrugatus. The sequence continues at coordinate 120,846,692 of CM060306.1, read as the reverse complement.
CGCCAAATGAGGCCTTATGGAGAGGAAATTGGTGTTGGCACCAAACAATCTTGAGGGTGAGATGTGTAGATGTAAACAGAAAGTTTGGGTCAGTAATTAGCTGGTAGCTGGTTCGTGTATGCTAGTACTTGGAGCTGTACATAAAGTGAATGGCGTTTTATACATTGTTATTATTACTGTATACCCATTGTGTGTAAGTTACTATAGTGTCCACATGGAGTGGATATTCATGTACTACCTTTGACTGATTTTTAAAGTTTTTCTGTTTAATTATGTGAGTCCCTCAACCAATCCATCAGCTAAAAAGTATCAATCCTTTCACTCTTTCACCAGTTTCTCACATGAGGCTGGTTAATAGGGTGAGGATGTGAAAGGATTAAGTTTTTGTTTTGCCTTCATGACAAATGATACAGGAAGCTGGTGGATAGTGTGAGGGAGTGACAGGTCTTCAGAATGTGATACCACTGTGAATATTATTATCTTTCAAATGCATTTGAATATTGCATCATTGGCAGAAATGATTGGACTGGTCAGCCAAACATGACTTTGGTTTTTGTGTTCATGCTTTTAGTTCTTGTTTTTGTGTGTGCTTGCTTTGTTTTAAAGACTGGACTGCCAAGCCAAAAGTTACTTTGATCTTTGTGTTCATTTTTTAAAAATCTTTTCTTTCTGTGCTTGCATTTTTTTCATGGGGGGGTTGTTTTGAGTGAGAGAGGGAAGTATGTGTGTGTGTGTTTATAACATTGTATCATGGCCTAGAAACAAAGAAAATAGTAGCGGCCAGTTTAATTTTAACATTTACAACACTGTCTTTCACCATGATATTAAGTTGCAAACTCATGCCAAATGGTGTTTTGTCTTTGTTCACTGTGTAGGTCTTTACCTTTTGTCTTGTTCACTGTGTAGGTCTTTACTTTTGTTGTTCACTGTGTAGGTCTTTACCTTTTGTCTTGGTTCACTGTGTAGGTCTTTACCTTTTTGTCTTTGTTCACTGTGTAGGTCTTTACCTTTTGTCTTTGTTCACTGTGTAGGTCTTTACCTTTTGTCTTTGTTCACTGTGTAGGTCTTTACCTTTTGTCTTTGTTCACTGTGTAGGTCTTTACCTTTTGTCTTTGTTCACTGTGTAGGTCTTTACCTTTTGTCTTTGTTCACTGTGTAGGTCTTTACCTTTTTGTCTTTGTTCACTGTGTAGGTCTTTACCTTTTTGTCTTTGTTCACTGTGTAGGTCTTTACCTTTTTGTCTTTGTTCACTGTGTAGGTCTTTACCTTTTTGTCTTTGGTTCACTGTGTAGGTCTTTACCTTTTTGTCTTGGTTCACTGTGTAGGTCTTTACCTTTTTGTCTTTGTTCACTGTGTAGGTCTTTACCTTTTTGTCTTTGTTCACTGTGTAGGTCTTTACCTTTTTGTCTTGGTTCACTGTGTAGGTCTTTACCTTTTTGTCTTTGTTCACTGTGTAGGTCTTTACCTTTTTGTCTTTGTTCACTGTTAGGTCTTTACTTTTGTCTTTGTTCACTGTGTAGGTCTTTACCTTTTTGTCTTTGTTCACTGTGTAGGTCTTTACCTTTTTGTCTTTGTTCACTGTGTAGGTCTTTACCTTTTTGTCTTTGTTCACTGTGTAGGTCTTTACCTTTTTGTCTTGGTTCACTGTGTAGGTCTTTACCTTTTTGTCTTTGTTCACTGTGTAGGTCTTTACCTTTTTGTCTTTGTTCACTGTGTAGGTCTTTACCTTTTTGTCTTTGTTCACTGTGTAGGTCTTTACCTTTTTGTCTTTGGGTTCACTGTGTAGGTCTTTACCTTTTTGTCTTTGTTCACTGTGTAGGTCTTTACCTTTTTGTCTTGGTTCACTGTGTAGGTCTTTACCTTTTTGTCTTTGTTCACTGTGTAGGTCTTTACCTTTTTGTCTTTGTTCACTGTGTAGGTCTTTACCTTTTTGTCTTGGTTCACTGTGTAGGTCTTTACCTTTTTGTCTTTGTTCACTGTGTAGGTCTTTACCTTTTGTCTTGGTTCACTGTGTAGGTCTTTACCTTTTGTCTTTGTTCACTGTGTAGGTCTTTACCTTTTTGTCTTTGTTCACTGTGTAGGTCTTTACCTTTTGTCTTTGTTCACTGTGTAGGTCTTTACCTTTTTGTCTTGGTTCACTGTGTAGGTCTTTACCTTTTTGTCTTTGTTCACTGTGTAGGTCTTTACCTTTTTGTCTTGGTTCACTGTGTAGGTCTTTACCTTTTTGTCTTTGTTCACTGTGTAGGTCTTTACCTTTTGTCTTTGTCACGTCTTGGTTCACTGTGTAGGTCTTTACCTTTTGTCTTTGTTCACTGTGTAGGTCTTTACCTTTTTGTCTTTGTTCACTGTGTAGGTCTTTACCTTTTTGTCTTGGTTCACTGTGTAGGTCTTTACCTTTTTGTCTTGGTTCACTGTGTAGGTCTTTACCTTTTATCTTGGTTCACTGTGTAGGTCTTTACCTTTTTGTCTTTGTTCACTGTGTAGGTCTTTACCTTTTGTCTTGGTTCACTGTGTAGGTCTTTACCTTTTTGTCTTTGTTCACTGTTTAGGTCTTTACCTTTTTGTCTTTGTTCACTGTGTAGGTCTTTACCTTTTTGTCTTTGTTCACTGTGTAGGTCTTTACCTTTTTGTCTTGGTTCATTGTTTAGGTCTTTACCTTTTTGTCTTTGTTCACTGTGTAGGCCTTTACCTTTTTGTCACAGGACTAGAGGGACAGCAGCTAGATTTCATTGTCGTAAATTTCATTTTTCTTGTAACATTGTCTTTTTTTGATAATGTGTGTAATGGTGTCATTTTGATGATTATGCTGAAATTAAGAATTCATAGTAGCTCTTGTACAGGCCAAATATTTGGAACACTAAAAACTTACAGTTGATCTTGTATGGGCTGAATAAATTGTCCGACATTGTATCTCCTTGACATAGTTATGTGTCATTTTTTATCACTTTGCATTCACTGTGAGTTAACACTGACCTTTGCAGGGTTTTTTTCTACTGCTTCTAAAAATTATTACAACAGATGTAGTTTGTCTCATCAGTTAGCCCCATTACTGATGTGATCCTACAGGGGTGGGGGACTGATGGAATACAACAGTAGATGGTGTCCTTATCTCTTGGTGCAGCAACAAGCAGTACAGCTTGCATACTGAGGTTAGTTCAGCCATTGATGTAATACCCAATTCTTCCTATTGCAACGTCAAGAATGGCCTTCTAGATTACACTAAAGTGGCAAATAATTGCTCTGTTTTTGGCCACCAAAATAGTGCGACTGTGTGCCACTCTTGTATTAGTTGGATAGGGTAAATATACTAGTTAAATGGGAATATCTTGAAATTATTCTTCTATTTGACCAAGCTAAGCAAGTTTATGTGGCTTTCCTGTTTGTAAGAGTAGTTTCTTCCAGCCCACAAAATGTTCATTTTGTTTCTCTGAGAAGTTACGTTTAATGGCCTATAGAGTATAACTTAACCACATCTAACAAGTACGTTCGATAGCACATAACTTAATCATATCTAACACCGTTCGATAGCACATAACTTAATCATATCTAACAGGTACGTTTGATAGAAATAGCTTAACCATATCTTACAAGTGCATTAGCTCAGCTGATGTGAGAGACCATACTAACTGCAAAATACTCGATCGGGTGTCAAGAAATTGGTCAAAAGATGGCCACTGTCAAGTGCCACTGTCTTGTCCATCCCTCTCCCTATATCCGGTCTCAGCCTGAGTGACCATTGTCCTCTTTGTCTCAGTACTGTGAGGCATCAACACCATACTCTGTGCACTCCGCATAGCCTTTCCTTGTGTGCCTGGTTGTGTTCCCCAGTTCATATTTTCTTATTAGTTGGGAGAAAGTGAAGTTTTCTCAGGCATTTAGTGTGAAAGGCCAAAATCCTTTTCTCACCAAGCATGTCCAAGTAGAGAGGACAGAGGCTGAGAGTAGTGTGTTTTTCGCAATCTGTAATGAGAGTAGTGTGTTTTTCGCAATCTGTAATGAGAGTAGTGTGTTTTTTGCAATCTGTGATGAGAGTAGTGTGTTTTCGCAATCTGTAATGAGAGTAGTGTGTTTTTCGCAATCTGTAATGAGAGTAGTGTTTTTCGCAATCTGTAATGAGAGTAGTGTGTTTTTCGCAATCTGTAATGAGAGTAGTGTGTTTTTCGCAATCTGTAATGAGAGTAGTGAGACTTGCACAGTGTGTAATCAGTAATGATGCTTGGGAGACTTGCACAGTCTGTAATCAGTAATGAAGCTTGGGAGACTTGCACAGTCTGTAATCAGTAATGATGCTTAGGAGACTTGCACAGTGTGTAATCAGTAATGATGCTTGGGAGACTTGCACAGTCTGTAATCAGTAATGAAGCTTGGGAGACTTGCACAATGTGTAATCAGTAATGATGCTTAGGAGACTTGCACAGTGTGTAATCAGTAATGATGCTTAGGAGACTTGCACAGTCTGTAATCAGTAATGAAGCTTGGGAGACTTGCACAGTCTGTAATCAGTAATGAAGCTTGGGAACTTCAACAGTCTGTAATCAGTAATGATGCTTAGGAGACTTGCACAGTCTGTAATGGGTGATGATGCTGATGGTGCTTATTGCTCTTGGAATAAAGAGGTCTTACTCATTTACTGCTCTTGAAATGAGCAGGACACAGCTTCTCTCCTGACACTCAGCTCATGTCTGGCTCCATAAAGATGGCCTGATATTGCAGTCACACCATGACGATTGACTCTGATGGTGTGCTGAACAAAAGTGAGGGCGCTGCCATATTTATTTCTCATTGCCAGTTTCTTAATACGTGGAGAAAGATGGACACAGCCCACTGAGAGTACATGATAGATGATCAGTAACAAGGAGAAAACACGCTACACACTAGCAAGGTACCCAGGCAATCCAAATGTCCGCGAATTCGCGGATATCTGCAAAAGGGAAGTATTTGCATGTTTTGTTCATTGTTAACAATGCTTGTGCCCTTTTTTTCTTTTTTTTGAAATATTTTGATTTATCTTTCACCAGAGGGGGTTAAATTTCCATTTACTAGACTAAAATGCTTCAGCTTCTGGGGACAACGCTCTCAGACCCCCACCAGGGGCTCTGCCCCTGGACCCCGCCTGCTGGACCCCGGCATTTTTTTTCCCTTGAAACACATTGTTGCTTGAATGGATTGCCTGGGTACCAGAAGTATGTCTACATATTCCAGAACCTAAAATGTTTCTGAATGTATGTGTACATGTAGGTTTACATGTAACAGAACCTCACATGTTTCTGAATGTGTGTGTACATGTAGGTTTACATGTAACAGAACCTCACATGTTTCTGAATGTGTGTGTACATGTAGGTTTACATGTAACAGAACCTCACATGTTTCTGAATGTGTGTGTGTACATGTAGGTTTACATGTAACAGAACCTCACATGTTTCTGTATGTGTGTGTGTACATGTTTTATTCCATGAAATATGTAACATTCTTTGTCTTTGCTCAATGTCACAGGGTCTTCATAAAGTCAGGTTCTTTTTAGTACTTTTCATTTACTTTCATCACATTTTCAATTCTTTCACTGTACTTTTTCCTCCCACAAATCTTACTTGTCTTGTCTGGAAGTTTGGTTTATATTCACACTCATAAATCAGACAAATTTTGGTTAGATTGTAAAACAAGAGATAACTTTGTTATTTTTCTTTAAACATTATAATAAATGTTAGTGCAGTATATTTAGTATGATATATAAACCTGTGATGTGTGCCACTTTATATGCATGTATTATTTTCATTTATCAGATAGGTAATTACATGGTATCTTTATAACAGTGTTAGTGTTTCGTGTTTTCTTGTTACGTTTTCTTCATGAAGTCCTGTGAATTGTTTCAAACATAGAAAATTGAATACAACCACTACTCAGCTCGGCCCCCAGTTAAAACGCCTGTTTGTGTTTACGTTTCATATTCGTGGATAGATGTACAAGCTGCATTTTCTCGGCTGGTGTAAATGGTATGATGTATATATATGTGGAGGGGTGGGGGTTGGGAACAGGGAGGTAAGGGTACAGGGAGGTCTGATTTTTTTTCTGGCATAAGTATAGGGAATATGGGTTTTTAGGGAATATGGATTATTTTGTTTGTTTGTTTGTTTGTGTGTGTGTGTGTGTGTGTGTGTGTGTGTGTGTGTGTGTGTGTGTGTGTGTAATTTATTTCATGGGTTGCAACTCACACTCACACACACACACACACATAAATATATGAGTGGACATTAATGTGTACGGCTTTGTTTTTATATCATTATTAAGACAGTCATACTCCATTTTCGAGATTGTGTATGCAGTGTGTTTTCATGTTTCCATTAGCCACTGAACACTGATATGGCTTACAGGATCTTTAACATGTAGCCTATATCACACACATACAGGGGGTGTAGACACTGACAAGTCTTTACATAAGTTGATTTGGGAGCTCAGAAATATCCCCAGACATTCAGATTGAAAGACCAGTGTACTGACCACTCAAGTGGCACACCCTTCATTTCATATTCGGATTCACAGTCATATTCATTTCTGTTGTCAAAAGGGATTTAACATGTGAAACTCCGACTGCTGTCCTGCTTGAGAGCGTTTCATGCAGTGGAATGCCATCCATTTCAACCAAGACCTTAAAATGACAAGATAGCTAATTGGCCTTCTAGGGGAGGGACCTAGGAAATCAAACTATTTCTCCAGTGTTTTATACCAGGGCAGCCTGGCAAAAACCATGCTCTTCACAATTTTCAACTGCTGTGGATCTTTAGTATGCGCAGGCCAGAAGGCACATGGGTCCGACATCTGGTGTAGGAAATAAAGCAGAAGACTGCTGTCTGTTAAATTTGCATCACAGATAGATCAAAGAAATAAATAAACATAATTTGGCTCGCATGCTCGTAAAGCACACTTTCAAAACAGCAAGGCTTGTTCTAATGATTCCTGAAGTGCCAAGATTTTGTTAGAGGATATGTAGCTACATATTCTAGCTGAATTGCTGTCTACATATTTATTCTAGTGGTACCTGTGGCAAAGGCTGCAGTGATGTCCTTAGTAATGGGCTAGCTTTACCTTTGATAATGGCTGCAGTTTTACCAACAATAGTAGCTGCTGTTTACCTCAGGTCAGTGGCATGATTTGTAGGCCTACATATGGTAATGCTTCAGTTTACGTTTGGATATGAATGCGGTTTTACATTTTGTGATGACTGTAATGTTATCTATGGAAATGGCTGCAGTTTTATATATGGATTGAAGCATAGGTCATGTTTATTTTTCTTCTTCTGTGTTCAGGGAGTGTTGGCTGAGATGCACATATGCATGTTGTGGTAATTTGGCCCTCTCTGTTACACAACCATATTACTGCATAGTCTCCATACTTCTTCTGCGGCAGGTAATTAATGCCAGTCAGATACAAAACATAAGCAAAATGAAAAAATAAGATGCCATAAAACGAAACAAACGGAAAGCAACCAGAAAGACTCCTAAAAACAAAAACAACAGAAATGCAAGCCACAAACAAAATGACTGATAGAAATGAGAACAGAGTTGTTAGAAGATGGGAATACTGTTTTACTGAAAGAGCACCCAGCATACCCATGAGTGATCGCCATTTACATTTCTGTGATTGTGAATATTCATTCAAGATATATGATCCAAACTGGTTTCTAAAAAAATAAACAAGTTATCCTTGTTAATTCATTGTCAATAAAAAGGTCCGATATCCATTCTTGCTAGTACATTTTCAATAAATATGAGACATGCTTACTAGAACATTTTCAGTCAATGAGATATTCATGCACATTTTTTTTATAAATAGCCAAGATATTGTTAATAGATTTTTTAATACAGATGTTGCAGTTTGGCACATACAGATGCTGCAAGTCAGCGCTCAAGATTTTTACTAAGGAAAACAAACATACACACGTACACACATGCACTGTTGTGGGGTAGAGAAGTGTGTGTGTGTCTGTCAACCCTTCTATTCCCGCACCCTGTCCACCAGTATCCTGTATTGTCAACCATGCTAACAAAGCAAAAACTTAACCCTTTGACTCCCTTACTGTATCCACCAGTTTCTAGCAGGAAGCTGGTGGATAGGGTCAGGGACTCAAGAGCTAAGTTTTTGCAGTTGGTGGATAGAATGTTGGAGTCAAAGGATTGACTAATTATTGTGTACAAGTATGTGAGTTCTTTGTACAAGTATGTGAGTTCTTTCAGAAAACTGACCACTGTGTACAAGTATGTGAGTTCTTTCAGAAAACTAACCACTGTGTACAAGTATGTGAGTTCTTTGTACAAGTATGTGAGTTCTTTCAGAAAACTGACCACTGTGTACAAGTATGTGAGTTCTTTCAGAAAACTAACCACTGTACAAGTATGTGAGTTCTTTCAGAAAACTAACCACTGTGTACAAGTATGTGAGTTCTTTCAGAAAACTAACCACTGTACAAGTATGTGAGTTCTTTCAGAAAACTGACCACTGTACAAGTATGTGAGTTCTTTCAGAAAACTGACCACTGTGTACAAGTATGTGAGTTCTTTCAGAAAACTGACCACTGTGTACAAGTATGTAAGTTCTTTCAGAAAACTGACCACACTGTACAAGTATGTGAGTTCTTTCAGAAAACTGACCATTGTCTACAAGTATGTGAGTTCTTTCAGAAAACTAACCATTGTCTACAAGTATGTGAGTTCTTTCTGACTGTGATAGTAGATGTAAAACGGATATGTCTTCATGCTTCTGCTGACTGTTCTTGTCTTTTTTCCCTTGTTTTGTTTTTTACCGTTACAGATGTAGATTTTCATGTAATTACTATGTAGCCGTGATTCTTTCAGTGACAGACTTATACAAATATAAGGTATAAAACTTGTATGCTAGACAGGACCTCAGGGCCTTCCCAAGTCATAGGGCTTATGTGCAGACTTAAGGCTTTTATGCCACGATCATTTTGGATCTTCTCCTTCATATGGCATCAGTGGCGTCAACATAGGGCTTAAGTGCGGGCTTAAGATTATGCCATGATCAGTTTGGATCTTGTCCATCACTTGGCATTAGTGGCGTCAACATAGGGCTTAAGTGTGGGCTTAAGATTATGCCATGATCAATTTGGATCTTGTCCATCACGTGGCGTCAGTGTGTGAGGAATTCGTTCCGAGCACAGAGATATTATTTTGAGAAACTGAAACTGACGCTCTGTCTGAACAGTTTCAATTTCATCGTGCTTTGGGAAATTCTGAATATTCTTACGTTTAGAAGGAGGTTTAAACTTTCAGGTACGTTCCTTTCTACCTGTCTTTCTGGTGCTGAGTTTGTTTTGCTTTGTTTCAGTTTGTGGTTTTTGTTTGTTTCATTCTTCTAGGATTTTGGATTTTTGAGGGTCATGAACATAAGCATATGTGTATTGTTGCTTCAAAATAAAGACAGGCTGGAATGGGATTTTTGTCATTTGTTCATTGATTTCTACTGGAAAAAATGGAGCCTTGTTATTTGTTCCTCAGTTTCTTCTACCTGTCTCTGTCTGTTTCTTTATCAAGAAGTGTGTAGGCAGCTGATTGAGATCAGTTTGTATCCATGCTTTGTTTTTATTTGTGTGTGTGTGTGTGTGTGTTTTGAATGTTCATGCTCTCTACCTGTTCATCTATGGCCACCGTGTGTGTGTGTGTGTGTGTGTGTGTGTGTGTGTATGTATGTGCGTATGTGTGTGGGTGTGCGTGCGTGCGTGCGTGCGTGCGTGGTGTGTGTGTGTGTGTGTGTGTGTGTGAGGGTAGTAAATGAGTTAGGCAAAAATAATGGTTGTCCTGTCTGTCTCAACTTCAATTCTAGTTCATAACATTTTTAAAAAAAAGGCCTGCTCACTCCCCACCTTAATTCACCAATTATTCTTGTAATGTTAATATTTCGTTGTCTTGTTTCTCCCTCCCCATTTCAGAAACCTAATTTGTTTTTTCATTTTTTTCATTTTGTTTTTGCTGCCATGTCTTCAACAACATGCTTTTGTGTCATTTTCTGCATGACATTCATGTTGGCTGTCCAACACATCTCCAAACTGAGGTCATCATGAGTGCAGCGCATGGAGGATCACAGAATGTGGGACACTGTTTTTACAATCCTATGATGAAAACAATGGGGATGATAGTGATGATGCTATAGAGTTACATTTGAAACTGACACTGTTGATGGGGTTGTATTCTAAGCTTACTTTTATATCCTGTATCAACCTTTCCTGTGAGACACAGACATATGTAGTGTTAATCAAGAAATTTGAGCAATACCCTCAATGATGCATGCGTAGAGAGGATGAGACTGGACTGTGTGGTCCCAGTCTTCCTTATGAACCCGTAGCATACTGAATTCTATATCACACAAAATATCCCACAGCGTACTATTTTGAACTGATGAGAGTTTGAATCCAGGACCTTCAAGTCAGTAGTCCATTGAACCATCCACTTAACCACATCCATTTCAAACCTTTGACAGCACACATGCACCTTTATGAAGGCTGAAGGTTAGATAATTGCTGGCATGTTTTTGGGGTCTTAGGAGATTGAGGTGATACAGAACTTGACGTTTCTTTCGTGGACCAGTGTTGTGAGGATGGTTTCCATCTCCTCTCCCTTGCTGCTTTACCTTACCCAACCCTGAACAAGGTCAAGTACCCATTCACAGCTGGGTAGACAGAAGACACATGTACAAAGTTTTCGCAAATCAGACTTTTTTTAACCAGTGTAACTGGATTGGAACATGGGAGCTTGACCTCTACATTTGTTAGACTTAGTTGCTCCTGCTTGAGGTAATCAAGGCACTCCATCGTGTACTGTGCCCAGCCATTCTGTCAGTGTTATTCTATCTTCTGTTGACCAGTCAGCGGTCCCTTTCCAAAATCTGTCACCAGCTCATCCTGCTCTCTCTGTTCTGGCCTGTTGGCATCCATTTCATAGCTCAACTTAAAGTTTTGTCATGGGGAACCTCCACATAAGCTCCAACCAATGGAGTTGTCGTCTGCAGATGGTGGTGACCTCTACATCAGGATGTAAAATTCTTAACAGACGACAGTCATGATAGGTGGTATTCTTAATGTGCAGATTAACAGTCTCTATAGATGACTACCCTCTCCATGAACAACTTTGTTTCTCAAACTGCCAGATCTTGCTACTATCACCTTCATCGTATAAGCCTGATCAGGAAGTATCTCTCTGTGGAAACAACTGCAAAACTCGTTCTCTCCTTCATAATGGCTCGCATTGAATATTGCAATTCACTCCTGTCCGGTCTTCCTGCCTCCACCACTCACATCCTACAGCGCATTCAAAACAATGCTGCACGCCTTGTACTCAAAAAGAAAAAAAACTGACCACATATCTCCTCTCCTGGCACAACTTCACTGGCTCCCTGTATCAAAGCGCATACAGTACAAACTAGACACCATGTGCTACAAAAGCCTCAATAACGCAGCCCCCGATTACCTGTCAAGCCTAGTTGAGATCTATGTTCCCTCACGTACCCTCCGCTCTACCTCCGATCCTCTGACATTTCGCTTTCCATGCACTAAGCTCAATACCTATGGTCCACGAGCCTTCTCTGTTTCTGGTCCGCTCTCCTGGAACAAACTTCCTCTCTCAGTCCGTCAGCAACCTACTTTTGTCTCCTTCAAGTCCGCTCTCAAAACTCACCTTTTCTCCTCTGCATAAAATCCTGACCTCACTCAATCCCCTCTGCAGCCTGTCTCCACTCGGAGGGGAATCACATTGCAATATATAATTGTATATAATATGCTCTCTATAATTTTCCATTGTTTTTATTCTTTCTCCCCTTTTATAGCCGTGTGTGTGTGTGTGTGTGTGTGTGTGTGTGTGTGTGTGTGTGCGTGCGTGCGTGCGTGCGTGCGTGCGTGCATGTGCGTGCGTGCGTGTGAGTGTGTTTCAGCGCTTAGATTTGATTTTATCAAGATTTTGCGCTATATAAATATTGTAATTATTATTATTATTATCAGTAAATATGTCTGTGTGTGTGTATGTGTGTGTGTGTGTGTGTGTGTGTAAACTACAGGCCATTTTACAAATCTAGAACAAATGACATCTATAACATGGTAACAGACACCAGCACACCTTAATAATACCACACACATGGACACACACACACATGTGTACAGAAATGTTTGTTTTCTTGTTTTTGTGTTGCCCCATCTTCAGTTTGGAGTTTGATCAAGAGAGATTCCTCATACTTGGACTGTACCATAAGAGCTCCACCTAAATTCGCCACAAATGTTTTGGCAGACTCCTTGACCAATGGCAAAACCCCATGCACCAGCAAGGGCTTGAAATGTGGAAGAGGGAAAGGAATCTATGAAACATTAAGATGACACAACCAGAATGATGGAAACATTAAGATGGGCAGTGAACAGGTCAATTTTTAACCCTTTGACTCCCGCACCCTATCTACCAAACGCAAAAACTTAACCCTTTGATTCCCTCAACCTTTCCACCAGCTTCCTGTAACAGGAAGCTGGTGGAAAGGTTGATGGAATCAAAGGGTTAAGTTTTTGCTTTGCTAGCATGGCTGGCAATGCAGGATGCTGGTGGATAGGGTGCAGGAGTCAAAGGGTTAATTAATACTGCTCACTGGGATTGACTCTGAGATATCAGATCCTGAGTCCACAGCTCTGTCACAAGAACCAACAAACCGGTAAGTCTTCACAACTGCTTCAGTGGCATTTCCTCCCAGTGGTGATCTTGTTCCATCAAACAAAAATTCATTCAATTATAGTATCACAGGACAGGGGGGAATTATGGGGACTGCCTTCCAGAGGTGACTGACTGCATTGCTGATGGTCAGTACAGTAGTGCCTGTTACAGGGGGGAATTATGGGGACTGCCCTCCAGAGGTGACTGACTGCATTGCTGATGGTCAGTACAGTAGTGCCTGTTACAGGGGGGAATTATGGGGACTGCCCTCCAGAGGTGACTGACTGCATTGCTGATGGTCAGTACAGTAGTGCCTGTTACAGGGGGGAATTATGGGGACTGCCCTCCAGAGGTGACTGCATTGCTGATGGTCAGTACAGTAGTGCCTGTTACAGGGGGGAATTATGGGGACTGCCCTCCAGAGGTGACTGCATTGCTGATGGTCAGTACAGTAGTGCCTGTTACAGGGGGGAATTATGGGGACTGCCCTCCAGAGGTGACTGCATTGCTGATGGTCAGTACAGTAGTGCCTGTTACAGGGGGGAATTATGGGGACTGCCCTCCAGAGGTGACTGCATTGCTGATGGTCAGTACAGTAGTGCCTGTTACAGGGGGGAATTATGGGGACTGCCCTCCAGAGGTGACTGCATTGCTGATGGTCAGTTCTGTAGTGCCTGTTACAGGGAGGAATTATGGGGACTGCCCTCCAGAGGTGACTGCATTGCTGATATTCAGTAGTGCCTGTTACAGGGGGGAATTATGGGGACTGCCCTCCAGAGGTGACTGCATTGCTGATGGTCAGTTCAGTAGTGCCTGTTACAGGGGGGAATTATGGAGACTGCCCTCCAGAGGTGACTGCATTGCTGATAGTTCAGTAGTGCCTGTTACAGGGGGGAATTATGGGGACTGCCCTCCAGAGGTGACTGCATTGCTGATGGTCAGTTCAGTAGTGCCTGTTACAGGGGGGAATTATGGGACTGCCCTCCAGAGGTGACTGCATTGCTGATGGTCAGTACAGTAGTGCCTGTTACAGGGGGGAATTATGGGGACTGCCTTCCAGAGGTGACTGCATTGCTGATGGTCAGCTCAGTAGTGCCTGTTACAGGGAGGAATTATGGGGACTGCCCTCCAGAGGTGACTGCATTGCTGATGGTCAGTTCAGTGGTGCCTGTTACAGGGGGGAATTATGGGGACTGCCCTCCAGAGGTGACTGCATTGCTGATGGTCAGTTCAGTGGTGCCTGTTACAGGGGGGAATTATGGGGACTGCCCTCCAGAGGTGACTGCATTGCTGATGGTCAGTTCAGTAGTGCCTGTTCTGATCCAGAATACATAGGATACCACTTAAGCCCTCTAATATGAACAATATTTGTTTTTTCATTGCCTAAAACTTAATTTAATTTGTCTTGCATTATTTTCCAACCAACAATGATCAAGCAGGAACCAGAAAATACAAAACAAAACAAAACAAAACAAAAAACAAACAAACAAACAAACAAACAAACAAAAACCAACAAGAACAGAAATCAAATGATCAAGCAGACAACAAGAATGGGGTAAATACACTGGCTGCTTCAAACACTCATATGAAGCAGATATTCCACAAAGTCTTGGCACACATAATGTTAGATGCAAAATTAGGCATTTGCCATGATATTTTTTAAGCTTTTTTTTCATCATGACATCCGCGGTGCTTTTGCATGTTGAATTCATCAGAGATTTGGAGTTTGTTCATGGGGGATCCATTCACTCAGACAGGCACTCCACCCAAATTTCACAGTGATAATCTGGTGAACTCCTACAGCCTATACACAATCCAGTGTGCATGGAGGTCTTGCACTGTAACATTGCCTTCCAAAATTGAAGGCTTGTAAGTTTCAGTTGCAGTTTCTCAAGAGGACGTCTCTATGCTCAGAATAAATTCCATATATGCAATGACGCCACAGATCCTGTGTGATGGATAATATCCAAAATGATCATGGCATAAACCCACAATGAGCCATATCCACTCGCTTTTTTTTTTTAACCCTGAGATAATCTACACATTTGACTGTAATGTAGCCTTGATTGTTCCAGAGAGAGACTGATGCAAAAAAAACAAAAACAAAAAAACAACAACAACAACAACAAAAAACACACACATACACACAAAAAACAACAACAACAACCGTACACTAGGAAAGTGATGGAGACCTTGCCAACGCATAGGGCTTATGTACTGGCTTATGAATGGATGTTCTCCATCATGCTGCATCATTTGCATCAATGTGTTTGGAATTTACTCCTAGCATGGAGACATTATCTTGAGAAACTGAAACAGAAACAGAAACTGAAATTTGGATAAAAAAGAATCATCAACCGATAAATTCTTTACTGGTAAATTCTAAGTCAACAACAGAAACATGCATTGGGCATGGGCGACTGATTCTGTCAGAAATTGATTATGATGACTTTGGCACAGACAAAGGGGTCTCTGACAAGTATCTACGGTTAGCAGTTCTTTCCATTTGATCTCCCTCACTCATTCTTTTATCATTTTGTAGCTGTATTTTTCTTATGTCCTTGTAGAGATTTCAACCACACTTACGTTAGTACAAAAGGACCAGAGCCTACAGTGATTTGAGATTTTCTCATGTTATTGTCTCATTGTTAATCATTAATTGTCTTGAACCACCTGCTCCGGCCCTAATTTTTGCATGTACTGTAAATCTACTACACCAGGTTTGTCTTCGAGGTTTGTTCATGATGGATTCATCGCAATTTCATATGCGCTCCTCCAAAATTTGCCAGTAATTATCAGGGAGATTTCCGGAGCCTGTGCAAAACTCATGAAATAGCAAAATCTTGAAATTGGGCAAGGAGAAGGCATCTATGAAACAATAAACTGACACTACCAGAATGACGGAATCATGAAGATGGGAGGCGAATAGACTAGTTTTTAATGATGCAGACCGGAGTCGAACTCGGTACGTCTTCGGTTCACCTGGATCGAGGTGTATTGCTGTATATATGACTATTGCAATTCACTCCTGTCTGGTCTTCCTGCCTCCACCATTCACATCCTACAGCGCATTCAAAACAATGCTGTACGCCTTGTACTCAAAAAGAAAAAAGCTGACCACATATCTCCTCTCCTGGCACAACTTCACTGGCTCCTTGTATCAAAGCGCATACAGTACAAACTAGACATCTCACCTGTCTCACCTGTCGGCGTCACCGGGAACAGTGTTGGCCGCTGCACATGATGTCCTCACAAGTTGCCTCCAGCACTCTCGATCTTGGCTAAGTCTGACCACCTCCTGGAGTTTCTTGCCACTGATGTTTGTGATGTTTCTAGCAAGTGATGCAGGTGGCCGTCCTCTGTTTCTCTTTCCTTCCACTTTACCTTGGAGGACAGTGGACATCAAGTCTGTTCTCTCATTACGGATTGCGTGTCCAACATATTTCAGTTTCCTCCGTTGTATGAGTACTAGGAGCTTGCGTGTAGTACCCAACTCATTCAGTATGCTTTCATTTGAGCGCCTATCCGTCCATTTGACCCTCAGCAGTCTTCGGTAAAACCACAGCTCTGCTGCTTCCACTCGTCTTTCATCCTCTTTCTTCATTGTCCATGCCTCGCAGCCGTATAACATCACTGGCCAGACAAGACATTTTAAGAGTTTTATCTTAAGGTCTGCTGTTATGCTGTGGTCTTTCCAAATATTGTTCAATTGAACCATACTGTTCTTGGCCATTCCAATTCTCATCTTTATGTCTTTTGAGCATGTTCCATCGTGTGTCTTGACTGAACCTAAATATCTAAAGTCCTTGACATTTTCTAGAGGGACTTGGTTTAGCATGATCTGGTCCTGTCTAGTGTTATATTTGCCTGCAACATGCATAACCTTTGTCTTCTTTGAATTTAAGTCCAGCCCAGCTGCCTTTCCAACCCGGTCTACCCTGTACAGGATCCTCCTAGAGCCTGTAATGTTGTCTGCCAGTAATCCTGTGTCATCTGCGTAGCGTAAATTTGACAGGTTTCTACCACCAATATTTACTCCCATGTTTTCTATGTCTGCTTCTCTCATGATATGTTCAGTGTATATGCTGAAGAGATGTGGAGACAGGATGCAACCTTGCCTTACCCCTTTAGTGATGTTAAAAAATTTGCAGTTTTGATTATTCCATCTGATTGTTGCTTTTTGATCATTATATAATGAAGCTATGAGGGAAACCAGATGTCTTGGAAAACCCATTTTGATCATGAAGTGGAAAAGACTTTGGTGAATCACGCTATCAAATGCTTTGCTGTAGTCAATGAAAACGATGAACATCTCTTGGTCTGTGTTTCTAATCTTTTCTATCAATATCTGGAGTACAAACAGCATATCTATTGTTCCCCTGTTTTTCCTATAGCCTGCCTGACAGTCGGATAGCTCTTCCTCTACTTTTGGCTTTAACCTGTTTAAAATTATTATCAGCAGTATTTTACTGGCATGACTGATCAGTGCAATTGTTCTATAATTGTTGCAGTCTTTGACATTTCCACTCTTATGTAACATGACAAATTCTTGGAGCTTCCAGTCTGTAGGCCACTGACAAGTCTTCCATATCTTGCAGCATAAGTGATGCATTACTTTGAGTCCACCATCACCTGAGTGTTTCAACAACTCTCCAGGAATATTGTCAAGACCAGGAGACTTTCTGCATTTTAGATCTTTAATGGCAGATTCAACTTCGCTGAGCAGAGGTTCAGGTTCCGTATCTCCAGGGATCAATTCCAAATTTGGCTCTAAATTATTTTCATGGCTGTCAGGCTTGCCAAAAAGTGATGTGCCATATTCGTTCCACCTATCCAAGACATCATCTGGTTCAGTCAGAGTGTGACCATCCTTGTTGTTGATGCATTGGTTTGTTGCTTTGAAATTAGTTTTTTTCACTTTTTTTATTTGTTTGAAGAGCTCCCTCGACTTCCTGTTTTCGTTGTGTTCATTGATTTTACTGCATTCTTGTGCCAGCCAATTTGCTTTGTCTCTTCTGACTTTACTTTTTATTTCCCTTTTCAGTGCTGAGTATTTTTCCCGCTCTCCCTGCTTTCGAGCTTGACTTTTCTTTTCTGCCAGATCTATCACTTCCTGACTTATGTAGGGCTTAGCTTTTTTCCTTTTTTCTTCTTTTCCTAGTTTTTCTTCAGAGATTTTGGTCAGTGTGTTTTTTATGTCTGTCCAGATTTCATCAGGATATGAGTCATTTTCATCCCAAACTTCAAGTAACTTTAAGAAACGATTACTTGTTTCTATACTGAATTCTAACGCCAGCTCAGGGTTTTCTAATTTTGATATGTCGAACTTTGGCGTAGTTTTGGTTTTAGGCTTCTTCAATATTTTCATTCTTAATTTGGTTGTCACAAGAATGTGATCCGTGTCGCAGTCTGTTCCAGGCTTTGTTTTTGCATTGAGGACAGTTGATTTCCAGGATCTGTCAATGATAATATAATCAATCTGATTACGACACCTGTCTCCTGGAGAGATCCATGTGTATCTTCTGCGCAGTGGTTGTTGGAAGAAAGTATTTGTGATGTTCATCTCATTTGCCTGACAAAACAGAGCCAGCATGTCACCTCTCTCATTTCGTTCTCCTAAACCATATGGTCCTATTCCACATTCTGTGTCAGCCCCCTCTCCAACTCTAGACATCATGTGCTACAAAAGCCTCAATAACGCAGCCCCGATTACCTGTCAAGCCTACTTGAGATCTATCTTCACTCACGTACCCTCCGCTCTGCCTCCGATCCTCTGACATTTCGCTTTCCACGCACTAAGCTCAATACCTATGGTCCACGAGCCTTCTCTGTTTCTGGTCCACTCTCCTGGAACAAACTTCCTCTCTCAGTCCGTCAGCAACCTACTTTTGTCTCCTTCAAGTCCGCTCTCAAAACTCACCTTTTCTCCTCCGCATAAAATCCTAACCTCACTCAACCCCCCCCCCCCCCCATCTGCAGCCTGTCTCCGCTCGGAGGGGAATCACATGGTTATAACATATAATTGTATATGCTATGCTCTCTATAATTTTCCATTGCTTTTATTCTTGCTTTTATTGCTTTTATTCTTTCTCCCCATTTATAGCCATGCGTGTGTGTGTGTGTGTGTGTGTGTGTGTGTGCGTGTGTGTCTGCTTCAGCGCTTAGATTTGATTTTATCAAGATTTTGCGCTATATAAATATTGTAATTATTATTATTATTATATATGGGGGTGGGGGATGTAATTTCAAATTTGCTGATCATGCTTAGTTTATTGTCACAATGACAAAGTCACATGCCCTGTCGCTGGTAATACGCCTTATAGCTTACTTTTTTGGGGTAAAAGATACAACTTAGCTCTGAGCGCTGGGCCAGGAATGGCAGTGACCAGCGAGAAATTGTGAAACGACGCATGCGACCTCCCACGGGTTAACCCCTCTCCCCCCTCCCCCTCGCCTTGTTCCCCGAGGACTTGTGATCTCGGTGAACGCGAGAAGCACCCTAGCAACAGCCAAGCGTCGCCATGTTGTTTCTTGCTGGATAGTCCATTCTTTATGTAAACTGCACTTTGAAGTCCCCGTAGTTAGTTGTAGCAAACTGAAAATTACCGATCGCTTAAGGAAACGGCATCTGGATGCGTGATCAGTACGAATATGTCTGAGACAAAGGTAAGTTTATTGTAAATTGAAAGTTTTCGTGACAAAACTTGAGGCAGAGAACTTGCGCGCGTGTGGTAACAAGTTAACAACTGGATTACTGCCATGGTTGAATTATTTACTGGTTGTCGGTTCTACAAATTGATCACTAAGCAGAGTTTTTATGCTTGTATGTGATTTGTACCGTGTGTTTTCTTCCTTTCTGGTATTTTACTTTTTTTAACGTGCGAGATAGAAATGACAGTGTGAGTAGGCCTGATTAAATAAGTGTGTTAGTTAAATATATTTGATTTTTAACAGCCTGTAAATTGTATTCAGATGACATCTCCAAGTAACAAGTGCTGGGAATAACAACACGCATGTCATTCAAAAAAAAGCAATCACACTCCATTAATAACAGAGGATTATTTCAAGCTTAATTTTAGACCATTCAACAAATCTTCTTAGCATAAGATGTGATCGAGTGCCAAGCTGGAGGTCTGCACCTGCTCTCTTGTGCGAAAGCATATTCAAACAAAGTGAAGTAATTTAGTCCACCAGTATCCTATCATCTTCTTGTTGTCACTATTAGTTAGATTACTTATGCCCGTTATGGTATTTAACAATTAAAAACACTTGTCAAGACATGTTTTAAACTTCTTAACTATAAGTATGCAAAGAATAAACTGCTTTCAGAGTGGTTTGTATTTATTCCCACAGTTATAAACATACTCCAAATACTTGATTCAAATTAACACCCCTCTCCTTCATTGCAAACATACTTTAATGATGACATACACACACCTGCATGTACACATGCACAGCACACACACACACACACACACACACACACACACACACACACACACACACACACACACACACACACACACACACACACACACACACA
>CM060306.1:120821457-120823957 GCA_030674185.1 Monoplex corrugatus | reverse complement strand
ACACACACACACACACACACACACACAGCAAAAACATAACATACATTGGAACTTTAAAGGTTCAGAATTGGTATGAAGTACACACAGCAGATAACACAGATGATGACTTTATAACACAAGACAATTGTGTAAATTGTAAAATTCATTTCTGTATGTATTCATGTATTGATTTATTTATGATTTGCAGTTGACCCCCAGACTGGGGGGAGGTGCTCGCAGCAAAGGGAAGGGTACCAATGATCCCATCCGTTTTCTGCCAGTGCTGCCCTCCAAACGCAGCAAGCCTGACTGGCAGGACAACCCACCATCCTTCATTTTGTCTGCACAAGTGGATGAAGAACAGCCCCACGCTATAGACCTCATTGGAGAACTCTCAGCCAGTAAGTGTCTGATGCAATCATCTTGAAAAAGAAAGTTTTATGTTTTTGGTGCTGTCACGGTGGATATATGTGTGTGTGTGTGTGTGTGTGTGTGTGTGTGTGTGTGTGTGTGTGTGTGTGTGTGTGTGTGTGTGTGTGTGATGTGTGTGTGTTTAATAATAAACCTCAGTCTTGTGCAAATGTATTGAACACCCTTTTCTTTCTAAATTTCTTTCTTTCTTTCTTTCTTTCTTTCTTTTTATTTCATTTTAATTTCTTCATGGGTACTGCATTTGTCCTCCATTAGTTGATTGTGTGTGTGTGTGTTGTGTGTGTGTGTGTGTGTGTGTTTTTTTCAGAACACTGTAAAATATGTTCTTTGTTTAACTGAGTTTCCCTCTCTCTCTTCTATTTCTTGTTCTTCTTTTTGTCTTTTGTTTTACACTTTTTAAAGACATGAAGTGATGGTATATTATTCATGATCTATTTTCTGTATGGATTTACAATGGGAAATTGTCACCACAGCACAGTGTCAACCTTTTGTCCCATGTCTGCAGCTTGTAGTTTTGTTCACCTAAGGAAGTTGATTTTTCTGTAGAATTTGCCATGGACAACTCCTTTGTTGTTGTGGGTTCTTTTACTCTATGTGGGTGGCTTGTAAGCTTAGTTGGCTAAAGAACCATGTTGACCATATGGGGTTCTTGAGCTGAACCCTCAGGCAAGCAACAGGTTGTTTTTACAGTGATCCTGTAAGTTAATTATTAGAGCACCATGGTAATGATGCCAGAGGGATGGATTAGATTATCAGGCAAGCCATATTTTTCTCAAGACCTGACCAGCACATTGGGTTTATGTGCAGAATTGCGATTTATGCCATAATAGTTTTGGATCTTATACCACCATCACAGCATTTATGATGTTGGTGTGTATGGAATTCATTCCAAATGCGGAAAAGCTGTCTTGAGAAAATTGAAACTGAGTCATTGAGTACATGCTGCATATCGGACCTCAGTTTATTATCTCATCCAACGGACCAGCTTCTCTACCACCACTCTAAGTCTAACGGGAGTGGGTAGAAAATCTCCACTTTGTGTAGTTCAAGCTCAGGACTTTTCACATCAGCATGACATTTCAGAGACACTTTTCTTTCATTTAACTTACATCTGCAACATGCTGCTGTGTATGATTACACAATCTATTGCAAACTGTGCATGTGACATTTTGTACATATTTTTTGTTGTTGGTCGTCAGATGATTTACAGTGGTGTTGTAAGCCACCCCATTATTTTGTTTGCAAAATAATGAATTGAATGGAAAATAGTTTAATATATTAATATGCAGTCTGTACTCATATGTTTTCTTTACTTTATTGTTTGGAGTAGAGTGTTATATGCAGTGTCTGTATTCGTTTGTTTTCTTTATTCTGTTATGTGGAGTCATGTTTTCATCAGGTTGTTTTGTTTTTGGAATAATGTTAGATTTTGAATATGAATTTATTTCCATCTCTATTTTTTTTATTCTTTTGTTTTAATGCTGTGGAAATAAGTCACTGACCTGCAGTGAAATGAATTTCATAGAAATCACATATGTCATTTATTCAGCAGTTTACATACATCAATGCAATGAACAGAATCATTATGCTCCTTATGCTACTAACAATGCAGATTTGTTATGGCTAACTATTGAGATGTTTTTTGTACTTGACACAAACTGTGTCATTCTAACTGAACACTTTTGTGGTTGAGAAATCAGCAATCTCTGGCCAAAACAGTGACCTTACAGTGCCAGTAAGTTGTGCAGATTTGCTGCTTGAGAAATACAGAATATCTCAGCCAAAGCAGTAACCCTATACCAGTCATAGTGACAAAATACATTATAATTTTATAAGATATGAATACTCCTGCTTTGTGCCTGGCACTGGTCCAAGCTCAGCTACTCAGCAAAGATCTTGCCTTGACCCACAGTGTTAACTGGTGGCAGGATGTCTGGAGATATGGCACCAGTCCAGGCTAAGCCTTCTGTCTGCTGACCTCAGATACATGGCACAAGTCCAGAATGTCTTGAGATAATGTCACACAGTACCTTTGTTCTATTGATCCTTTACAGAGCCATTATTGCATCGATTGGAATGGTGTTTTGTT
>CM060306.1:120813957-120816457 GCA_030674185.1 Monoplex corrugatus | reverse complement strand
CCTGTCTGTATGGATTGTCTGTGTCCTGTATCTGGATTGTCTGTGTCCTGTCTATCTGGATTGTCTGTGTCCTGTATCTGGATTGCCTTGTCTCCTGTCTATCTGGATTGTCTGTCTGTGTCTTGTCTATCTGGATTGTCTGTCTCCTGTCTGTATGGATTGTCTGTGTCCTGTCTATCTGGATTGTCTGTGTCCTGTTTATCTGGATTGTCTGTGTCCTGTCTATCTGGATTGTCTGTGTCCTGTCTATCTGGATTGTCTGTCTGTGTCCTGTTTATCTGGATTGTCTGTGTCCTGTCTATCTGGATTGTCTGTCTGTGTCCTGTCTATCTGAATTGTCTGTGTCCTGTCTATCTGGATTGTCTGTCTGTGTCCTGTCTATCTGGATTGTCTGACTGTCTCCTGTCTATCTGGATTGTCTGTCTGTGTCCTGTCTATCTGGATTGTCTGACTGTCTCCTGTCTGTCTGGATTGTCTGTCTGTGTCCTGTCTATCTGGATTGTCTGTGTCCTGTCTGGATTGTCTGTCTGTGTCCTGTCTATCTGGATTATCTGTCTGTGTCCTGTCTACCTGGATTGTCTGTCTGTGTCCTGTCTATCTGGATTGTCTGTCTGTGTCCTGTCTATCTGGATTGTCTGTCTGTGTCCTGTCTATCTGGATTGTCTGTGTCCTGTCTACCTGGATTGTCTGTGTCCTGTCTATCTGGATTGTCTGTCTGTGTCCTGTCTATCTGGATTGTCTGTCTGTGTCCTGTCTATCTGGATTGTCTGTGTCCTGTCTATCTGGATTGTCTGACTGTGTCCTGTCTACCTGGATTGTCTGTCTGTGTCCTGTCTATCTGGATTGTCTGTCTGTGTCCTGTCTATCTGGATTGTCTGTCTGTGTCCTGTCTATCTTGATTGTCTGTCTGTGTCCTGTCTATCTGGATTGTCTGTGTCCTGTCTATCTGGATTGTCTGTGTCCTGTCTATCTGGATTGTCTGTCTGTGTCCTGTCTATCTGGATTGTCTGTGTCCTGTCTATCTGGATTGTCTGTGTCCTGTCTATCTGGATTGTCTGTGTCCTGTCTATCTGGATTGTCTGTCTGTGTCCTGTCTATCTGGATTGTCTGTCTGTGTCCTGTCTATCTGGATTGTCTGTCTGTGTCCTGTCTATCTGGATTGTCTGTCTGTGTCCTGTCTATCTGGATTGTCTGTCTGTGTCCTGTCTATCTGGATTGTCTGTCTGTGTCCTGTCTATCTGGATTGTCTGTCTGTGTCCTGTCTGTCTGGATTGTCTGTGTCCTGTCTATCTGGATTGTCTGTCTGTGTCCTGTCTATCTGGATTGTCTGTCTGTGTCCTGTCTATCTGGATTGTCTGTGCCCTGTCTATCTGGATTGTCTGTGTTCTGTCTATCTGGATTGTCTGTCTGTGTCCTATCTGGATTGTCTGTGTCCTGTCTACCTGAATTGTCTGTCTGTGTCCTGTCTATCTGGATTGTCTGTGTCCTGTCTATCTGGATTGTCTGTCTTCTGTCTACCTGGATTGTCTGTGTCCTGTCTATCTGGATTGTCTGTCTTGTGTCTATCTGGATTGTCTGTCTTCTGTCTACCTGGATTGTCTGTCTTCTATCTGGATTGTCTGTCTGTCTCCTGTCTGTATGGATTGTCTGTGTCCTATCTGGATTGTCTGTCTTGTGTCCTGTCTATCTGGATTGTCTGTCTTGTGTCTTGTCTATCTGGATTGTCTGTCTTGTGTCTATTTGGATTGTCTGTCTTGTGTCTATCTGGATTGTCTGTCTTGTCTTGTCTATCTGGATTGTCTGTCTTG
This sequence comes from Monoplex corrugatus, assembly GCA_030674185.1. NCBI lineage: Eukaryota > Metazoa > Mollusca > Gastropoda > Littorinimorpha > Ranellidae > Monoplex > Monoplex corrugatus. The sequence continues at coordinate 120,814,649 of CM060306.1, read as the reverse complement.
TGTCTTGTCTATCTGTATTGTCTGTCTTGTGTCTATTTGGATCGTCTGTCTTGTGTCTATCTGGATTGTCTGTCTTGTGTATATCTGGATTGTCTGTCTTGTGTCTTGTCTATCTGGATTGTCTGTCTTGTGTCTATTTGGATTGTCTCTTGTGTCTATCTGGATTGTCTGTCTTGTGTCTTGTCTATCTGGATTGTCTGTCTTGTGTCTATCTGGATTGTCTGTCTTGTGTCTATCTGGATTGTCTGTCTTGTGTCTATTTGGATTGTCTGTCTTGTGTCTTGTCTATCTGGATTGTCTGTCTTGTGTCTTGTCTATCTGGATTGTCTGTCTTGTGTCCTGTCTGGATTGCCTGTCTTGTGTCTATCTGGATTGTCTGTCTGTGTCCTGTCTATCTGGATTGTCTGTCTTGTGTCTTGTCTATCTGGATTGTCTGTCTTGTGTCTATCTGGATTGTCTGTGTCCTGTCTATCTGGATTGTCTGTCTTGTGTCTATCTGGATTGTCTGTCTTGTGCCTATCTGGATTGTCTGTCTGTCTCCTGTCTATCTGGATTGTCTGTCTTGTGTCTATCTGGATTGTCTGTCTGTGTCTTGTCTATCTGGACTGTCTGTCTCCTGTCTGTATGGATTGTCTGTGTCCTGTCTATCTGGATTGTCTGTCTTGTGTCCTGTCTGCCTGGATTGTCTGTCT